>CM064578.1:18565514-18600260 GCA_032716605.1 Paralithodes platypus
GTAAATAATATACAGATAGGGGACCACCTAGGAAATAGTGACCACAATTCTGTGTATTTTAATATACAATGGAAAGGTATTACCAGAGAGAATACAACATTAATACCTGACTTTAGAAAAGCCAATTATGGGGGGTTAAGAAGAGCCCTATTAGCCGACCCTATGGTCAAAAAATTAAGTCGATCCAGGTGTCCAAATGAGTGTACCCCTTCTCAGGCACCTGTCATCTTAAGTCAGGAAGAGACGTCAACCTTGGTAGATACATACGATAATTGTATCGAGTCAGTATTCAATGCACAAAATAAATACATCCCCAACAGAAAATTTAGATCAACACAGAACCAACCCAAATGGATGAATAATAGACTATTAGATCTTCTAGGACAAAAGAGAGGAATGTATAGAAAAATTAGGAAAGGCGAAATTCACCTACTTGCTTACTATCAGAATCTATCAAGACAGGTAAAAAAGGATATTAGGAAAGAAAAAAGAAATTATGAAATTAAGGTTGCCAATGACTCAACAAATAATCCTAAAGCTTTTTACCAACTATATAACTCCAAGGTTAGAGATGTAATTGGTCCCCTTAAAACTTTGATAGGAGATATGACAGAAAATGATTTAGAAATGTGCAGTACATTAAATAGTCAATTTCTTTCTGTTTTCACTAATGAAAATTTGGCACAGTTTCCAGAAGTCCGTAAGGTATATAGCGATAGTATAGAAAATAGGTTAAGTACGGTTACTATAACTATAAATGATGTGCTTAAGGAAATTGACAGACTGAAACCTCATAAATCGCCTGGTCCTGATGAGGTATATGCTAGAGTATTAAAAGAATGTAGGGATGAGTTAAGTTACCCATTCAAAATTTTATTTAACAAGTCATTGGAGACAGGTATAGTTCCAGAAGCTTGGAAGCTTGCAAACGTAGTTCCGATCTTCAAAAAAGGTGACAAATCAATAGCAATACCAATTACCGTCCCATTAGTCTTACATCAATCATAGGAAAGCTACTAGAGTCAATTATTGCTAGTAAAATTAGAAACCACTTAGATACATTTAATTTAATAAATTCTTCTCAGCATGGATTCACTCAGGGACGTTCTTGCCTTACTAATTTGCTTAGTTTTTTCTCAGAGGTATATGAAGCAGTAGATAATGACAAGTCATATGATATAATATATTTAGATTTCAGTAAAGCTTTCGACAGAGTCCCCCATGAGAGATTGATGAGAAAGGTTGAGGCGCATGGAATCGGTGGGGCGTTGTTGGGATGGATTAGGTCATGGCTAATTGGTAGGAAGCAGAGAGTCAGAATGGGGAGCAGTCAAAAGTGGTGTCCCCCAGGGATCTGTATTAGGTCCTCTGTTGTTTGTTATATACATAAATGACCTTGATTTAGGTATAACTAGTAGGATAAGTAAATTTGCAGACGATACCAAAATGGGGAGAACAATTGGTTCAGATAGAGATATAGAGTGCCTCCAAAGGGATCTAGATACCTTACACGAATGGTCAGTAAATTGGCAGATGAAGTTTAACATTGACAAATGCAACGTATTAAAGATAGGGAAGATGCATACAAATGTTATATATAAACTAGCTAATATGGAATTAGAAAACTCGAATTGTGAGAAAGATCTATGTGTGTTTGTTAGCAATGATTTGAAGCCTAGACAACAGTGTATAAGCGTTCGAAACAAGGCAAACAGGATTCTCGGGTTCATCTCTAGGAGTGTGAGTAACAGAACTGCTGATATTATCTTAAAACTTTACTTGTCATTAGTGAGACCCCATATGGATTATGCTGTTCAATTTTGGTGTCCTTATTACAGAATGGACATAGATTCATTGGAGAGAGTACAACGTAGAATGACAAAAATTATCCATAATATTAGAAATCTTCCGTATAAAGAAAGGTTGAAGAAATTAGGCTTACATTCGTTAGAGAGACGCAGAGTTAGAGGGGATATGATAGAGGTGTTCAAGTGGGTTAGTGGGATTAACAAAGGGGACATGACAAATGTACTAAAGCTCAGTGATAGCGAAAGAACTCGTACCAATGGTTTCAAATTAGATAAATTTCGTTTCAGAAAAGATATAGGCAAATATTGGTTTGGTAACAGAGTTGTAGATGGGTGGAATGGACTACCAAGTGCTATAGTGGGATTAAAAACGATAGGGAGCTTTAAGATAAAATTGGATAAGCATATGGACGAGAAGGGTTGGGTGTGAATGGGGAACAGCAGGGTTGGGGCAATCAGCGCTCTGCAGACCCCCATAATCCTGCGTTAATCTCTAACCGTTTTGGTAAGATGATCCTCAGGGTATTAGAGTGTTGAGCCTATAATTGGGCTTTGTAATTGGGGTTGTGTGGGACAGGGATCTGCCTTGCTTAGGCCAATCGGCTTTCTGCAGGCTCCCATTTTCTTATGTTCTTATGTTCTTATATACAGTAAATCCTAAAGTTTGGATTGACTAGTTGAACTATAGAAGTGAACGATTTGCCATGATGGAGTCTAGAGTGTGATCTTTAACCCTTAAAGATCGGGGTCCGACTTAAGTCCGAATCGAAAAATTTGGACTGTGGCGGGGCCCGCCTTAAGTCCGAGTGCAATTTTGGCGCAATATTGGCTCTGATAGAGAGACGAGTGACTGGAGGAGCATGGGTTTCCTCATGACCGCTCGCCACGGCCGCCGTGGACCTACTGAGATTTACACCACTTACATCCACCCTCACTCCCTCGCTACATACGTAATTATATAAAGAAATTACCGTATTTTATCGATTTTGCCCATCGGTTGCACGATCGTTGCAAGACAACCAGTGATCGTAGAAGGATGATGGATGTCATTGGAAAGCTCAATTTATGCCCTTTCAGGGATACATACTTGTATTACGCTCTGGGTCTTGTTTATGCATGAAAAAGAGCACGGAACAACCCCATTTATGGTAAAAAAAAAACGCTGTGCGGCACGGTCAAATATACCGCCTAGCCCGATCGTAAGGTGTTAAGTTGAACAGAAAGACTGAACTTTAGAATCAAGGATGTTCAGTAGAGATAGATCCCTTTATACATTTATAATTTGATATAAGGTAATATATTATTTTATGGTTGTATTATTAACCCATAACTGTCGGGGCGCAACATAAGTCGAGTATAATAAATCTGGACTATCTGGCGGCGCTCGACATAGGTCGTGTGGCAATTTCAGCACATAATGTTGCTGAAAGAGAGAGACAAGTGGTGGCAGGAGAGTAGCGAGCGTATCACTGCTCCAGACCACCGCGGCGAACATACTGACACGAATCCCACCTCCTCCCTCCCTCTCTCACTCGCTATATACGGAATTGTATGGGGAAAGTGCCGAATTACATGCTTTTTGCACTCGCGTTGCACGGTTGTTGCAAGAAAACTAGCCATCATAAAAGGATCGTTATGGTGTCATTGGAAAGCTCTGTTTATGCCCTTTCAGGGATAGATACTTGTTTTACGCTCTGGGTCTTATTTAGGCATGAAAATGATCACGTAAACAGCCCTATTTTGGATAAAAAAAAACCCGCTGGTGGCTACATATTATATACCGCCTAGGCCGCTCATAAGGTGTTAATATGTACAGTATATAATAGTTTGGAATTTTCATATACCTTTCGAATTAGGTTAAGACTCTTGTTTCAGTATATCTCATATTGTAATATATATTTCTGATGCTATATATGTATTACATTTTAGATTACATGGAAGTCTTATACTGTACTGTAGGTCTTGTATACAGTTAATAGATAAGGAAAGAATGCACATTTTGTGTGAATATAACACAGATACAAAATGGTATAACCAAGTTTTTAAGGTAGTATACAAAATTAGTTAATATAAACAGTTAAAAATAAAATAAAAGAAACAATTACAATGATGATTAAAATTAATGCTCAATTTTTAGTATTTACAAATTAAAACAAAAATAACATATAAATTAAAATATAATAGTCATTATGTGGGGAATATAATATATACCGGTACTGTATATAGGTTAACTTATGCAATCACTGGTACGTGAACTCATCCCGACAATAAGTTAAATAACATAATTACCAATATGAAGATTTCTATTGGTGGATTCCTGTCCTCTTACACACGGCTAGTTCATATGAATGCCATGTAGGAATGTTCACATAATACAATATCAATACATAATGAACTTAGCTTAGAGGACTGGTGATGTAGGACTGAAGATATATATTAATAGCGGTAGCACATGGTGAATTCTAGGTTGAGTCAGGGCCGGAGGGAGGAGTGATTTGATGACACTGAGGGCCGGCACCGCATCACTTAGCGAGGATACAAATGACTGCTGGCTCATAATAATTCAAACCTATGATTTGGTTTCATAATACATACAGAGCCGATGTATATATTTATGCATTATAGTTAATATTTAACTTACAATTAATAATAAACTACAGTATATAAGATACTAGCCGAAATCGTAATTACTATACAATGCCACCGAATTCAAATACCCATTTAGACTTCAAACTGCCGGGGTCATCATACATATTCCCGACATACTGCCCGCCACCAAAAACAATATACAGTAGCTATATACAAAACAAAAATGGGATATAAAAGATTCAAAGATCACTTTGTTTAATCTTAGATCTCCAAAGATCCACGGAACTCATAGCCGCCCTAGTTTTTGGGCGAGCACCACAGGAAGCCAGCGGACGATCATCCTTCCCAGAATCATCAGCTCCACCCTGAGGAACACTGTCACTAGCACTCCCCTGTGGAGGAAAATCAGTAGAGACACCGGCAATGTCAGGTACCTCTAAATCCTGCTCCAAGGGATATAACCTCACGATTGAGCGAGTAGTAATCCCAGTCGAAATCTGTAATTCAGCAACCCTAACGTTACCATCAACTCCCTGGAACAATTTGACAATCCTACCAAGTTTCCAATACAATCTAGGACGCTCATCAGGCATCAATACGATATCCCCGATATGAGGCCACAGTTTATTTGTCCCTTTGAGTATATTAGAGAGACGCTCGCGAAACGACAGCAAATATTCCCGTGACCACCTTTTCCATAAATCGTTTGACACCTTGTTCATATATTGGAAGCGACGATGTGTGGCGTCAGCATCGCGGAATGTAGGTTCTTTTAGATCCTCATCGGTAACTGACTATCTAGGAAAGGGATTGAGTTTTCGTCCACGTGTTAGCATGGAAGGTGAAATGGGTAAGAGGTCATCAATTTCTGCCGAGGTATAGGTCAAGGGCCTGTCATTGACTGATATCTCAATCTCCGTTAAGACAGTTTGCAACTACTTTTTATTCACCAGGGCCCTCCCTAATACCTTCTTCATGACAGACTTGACAATACTTATTGTCCTCTCCCAAATTGCCCCGAACCACGGTGCACGTGCTGGTATGAATTTCCACTGACAATTCTTACCAGTGAGGGTAGACACAACCTGCGGGTCATCCATTATATTCTGGAGATATTTGGATGCCCCGACAAAACAAGTCGCATTATCGCTCAGAATCATTTGAGGGAAATCATTGCGACCTGCAAAGCGTCTTAGTGTATGTAAAAAACCTTCACTGGATAAGTCGTCAATCAATTCAATGTGGATCGCTCTGGTTACCGCACATGTGAAGAGGACTGCATATACCTTCGTGATATTTCCGGGCGATTCCCTAACTTGAATCACTCCCGTATAGTCTACCCCTGTTACCTGAAATGGTTCATTTTTTTGTACCCTGAACTCAGACAAGGGAGGTAGATCAACTGGGGAGTAAGGCTTACCCTGTAATCTTTTGCAGATAGTACAGCTATTGTGGATCTCTTTAATGGCTTGTCGCATCTTAGGGACCCACCAACGTTGTCGCATATAAGCCAGAACATAATTTATGCCAAAATGCAGGCAGATCCCATGGCATTTGCGAATCAACAGTTTGGTAATCAAATGAGGGAGCTAAGGAGAACAGGATATTTCGCAGAATCAATGATGTCCGCCTTCTGGATTTTGCCTCTACACTGAATTATGTCTCCTTCCATATATAATCCTAGCTGCTTCATTAGGTTTGAGGGTTTGGCCTTTAACTCCTTGTTCAGTATTTCATGCTAAGTAGGATATGATTCCCTTTGTACTAAACATAATAATTTTGCTTTTGCTGATCTCAATTCAAGGAGTCTGATTTGCTTCGAATCTTCACTAAGGAAAGACCTGTGAGCCCGACTTCTCATGTTGGTAATGAAACGGTATATCCATGCAAATACCCGTATTACTGATCATAGCTGCCATAACGTTCCCACTCTACCAACTTGTTATCCTGATGTGTAGTACTCACAGTCGAACTACTTAACACATCATCTTGGGGCGACTTGATGGATCAGATATGCAATCCCTGAAATCCTGTGGCCAATTAGTTGGAGAAGTAAGCCACGTGTGTCCTTGCCTCCAAATAGAGGATGACAACAACTGTTGCACCGAGATTCCCCGGGAAATGATGTCACCGGGGTAATCCTTGATACTCACATTGCAAAATTTAGCTGTAGGAACTAAGTTACGTATCATCAGTGCAATTTGAAACAAACAGGTAGCACCTTCAGGCTGTGTATCCAAGAAAGCACAATATGACTGTCGCTCCATATATAGACGTTATCAGTCTGTAGTATGTCTGTAAAAGCATCCAGTGTAAACTTGATTAGACGCGTAGACAGAAGCAATGCAGTAAGTTCTAATTTAGGAACTGTAATTTTCTTAATAGGGGCTACTTTTGCCTTTGCCAAAGCCAGTTTTGCTTCACTACCATTACATAAATATATGGCAGTACCGTACACGCTATTACTGGCATCAGCAAAGGCATTTAGATCCACCTGTTGACACCTTATAACTTGACGATCAAGTTGGACCTTGGAACATGTGGAAAGGTCCGACCGAATTAACCGCCACATATCTTGCAGCTCAGTCGAGAGTGGTGTGTCCCAATCTAGCTTTAGCCGCCGCAGTTGCTGTAAAAACATACGAGCATGATAAGTTACATGCAGCAAATAGCCTAGGGGATCAAACAACCTTGCAGACAAGCTTAAGCAATTTCGCTTGGTCATAATCTCACTGTCGCATGGAGTGTGACAGAAGGATATACAATTTGTGGTAGTGTCCCATTCATGGCCTAAAAACTTCACCGCACTATTCTCAATAGCTACACCGTCAGAAGCAAATTGACCTTTCAAAAGATCACTATTAGTGGCCCATTCTCTCAAATATAAATAAGTCTTGGCAAATATATCGCGGATATCCCAGCATCTTTTGAGCATTAAACCTTCATCGTCTCCAGTGCCCTGAACATTGTCCATACAGATCCCCTGCTTGATCTCATTCTTGAAGTCAGGATCTAGTCCAGCCTCCTCAAGATGTCGCAAGATAGTAGCGTAGAGAAGGAACTGGGAACAGGTCACTCCGAATAAGACGACTCTGAATCTGGTGACCAGATACTCTGGATCTAGATCCATTGGGTCCCGTGGCCATACAAATCTTGTTGAGTCCCTGTCTTCAAAATGGAGTTAAAAGATTAGGAAGGCCATCTAAATATCGGCGACCCATGCAAATTTATGGCATCTAAAGCGTGACATAATTTGCGCGAGATCAGAGACCAGGGATGGACCCGAATAGAGACAATCATTCAGGCTAAAATAGCGATCACTGGATTTAGCTGAGCAATCATATACAATACGAACAGGTGTGGTGGGACTGTCCTTTTTTATCCCATGGTGAGCAAGGTAATGAGTGGGTTCCCCATACTCACCGGAATTTACTTTCTCAACAAATGCACATTGTACCTGCTCCTTGTTTACTGACGCATAAGTATCCCAATAGTTTGATCTTTGACAAACTGCTTCTGAAGGCCCCGTAACCTACCAAGCGCTAGATTAAAGTTTGTAGGTAGTTTACTCTTATTGTCATTCCAAGAGAGCTTTACCACATACTGACCCCTGCCAGAATCATACGCTACAGTTTCTTCGTATAAGCTCAACGCTAGCTTGGACTCCCGATCAAGTTCATGTGGGTCAATTCCAATATTATCAAAGTCCCATAGCTTATTTATATCAGTGCATTGCTTATCAGGGACGGTATTACTAACGTATTTTTCTATGGGGCTCACTGCTACTTTAACCTAAGAAGTGCGCAGGGGGAGGAAATTACACCATAGCCCTGTGCGGACCTATTTCACTGTTTCCATTCACTAAAATCGTTATCTTACCATAAATATCATTAATACTTATCATATGCGCCTATTTTACGTTTAATATGAAGATATTAACCTGTTACAACAATAAAACAAGTGGAAACAGTATTTGGCTGGTCAAAATTGCGAAATGAGAGTGAGAGTTACATTCATCAAGTGTGAGCCAGCCTAGCCAACATCCACCCCTTACGATGCCTGGAGCGGCACTGACATCTCTCTCCTTATCTCTTTCTCTTTCTCACGCTTGGTAACACATATGACCACGCCCTGCTAGCAACTCGCTATTGTTAGCACGAAGATATACCTAAGAATAAGGGAATAACAGGGAAAATAGTTGATAATTGAAGGGGGGGGGGGAAAGGGGAGAAGGAGGGGATGTGGAGGAGTGATATTTGGCATGGCCAAGGGGCAATACACAAAAATCAATTGCTACTTGGGTGGTTTTAATGTTTTTTTTTTTTTAGGCCTAGGATCATAGGAGTCTACCCGCAGTGGAACGGTAAAACTCTTAAGAGTCTACCAGCACTTGATAGGTTAAAGACCGTAACTACCTCCACCTTTGTGTCTTGAGATGAAGTTGCATAGGACCCGGAAATGGCACACCCTTTTATTGTGGGGAGTAATATATATCAGCTTATTTATCCACCGATATCCAGGGTGAACCAGGTCGTAGTAATAATCAGCTCCGACCAGTAGCATAATTCCATTGTTAGCAGATAGTTGATTATCAGCTAGTTTAAAACCCTTGCTCCTGAGATGTTTCAATTGTGGTTGAATCTCTGATGCGACATAGAAACTGGGAAATTTGTCAACCACTACAGCCTTGATGGGACATACCTTCCTTCTATACATATAGGAAATCTCCACTATATCATAGTCACTGGAATCAACTTTACCAGTAAAACCAAGGAGACACAAATTATCTTGACCCTTGCTGGTACACTTGTAGTGTGGCAATGATGACCGCAGAACGAATGACCTCTGTGAGCAATGGTCGGGTAATGTTCGCGTCATTATATACTTATTATCACTCCCCACTACTAGCAGCATCATAGTAGAAAGCAATTGACATTCTCTAGAAGCAATTGACATAGCAGATACTCTATTACTCTTGCTTATATTTTTATCATGTGACTCTTTGGTGGTTCTCCCCTTTTCTTTGCTGTCGTGCCGATCAGACTGGGTACAAAGGGAAAACCAATGCTTTCCCTTGCAATACTTACAGGATTTGATGTAGGAATTTGTACAAGTACTGTGACTAAGTGAAGAGATTTAGCCATGCCAAATTTCTGTGTAGCCTTAGGATACTTAGGAGAGTGGTACCATGGATGACCGTGTACACTGCACAACTTACAACCTGATGATATCGTCCTTTTCTGTTTAGGAGATTTCTTTACCGGCAAAGCAGCAGTGGATGGAGACACTCCACATGTCGGCATTGTCCAGTACTCTCCATGTTGAACACTTCAGTCTGGAACACTTGCACCAACGCTTCCAAATGCAGTGGAGTGTCGCTTAGTTGCCATCTAATTATTTGTTTAAGGGGAGAGGGTACCTTGTTCAAGATATTCACACTATAGATTTCCTCCTTTGTTATGGCCATCGTCTTCATTGATCAGAGGAGGCTCTCAAAAGAGGCATAGTACTCCTTTAGTTCTGTCACATCATATGATGGAGGATCTAGAGCGAAGAACTTTGTGATTAATGCAGTCTTGATTACTTCCTCTCTCCCATAAGTTCATTTCAATAGATCCACTGCAGACTCATAGCTTGTAGCTTCTAGCTTGTACCCCTCTATCAGCTTCAAGGCCTCCCCTTTCAACTGTCCACGGAGATACGTAAACCTTTGGATGGATGTAAGAGTCTCATTCCGATGAACGGAACACTCAAAAATATCCAGTCCAGGTAGTTGGATCCCTAGAAAAGGTTGGCAGAGTAAGTTTCGGAAGGTTAAAACCAGTTGCCTTTGGAGTTCCGGTATCCTTAACAGTGTGTGATTCTTGAGTGGAAGCTAATCTGGCTAAGGCTGTATTAATATCTTCAATATATTCAAGATCTGCTGACAACTCGTTTTCCACCTCTTCAGGACTTGACAACAAACCATATACCTGCTGAGCATAATTGTCAAAGGTGGCCTTCAGCCGAGGCACTGTCTAAAAATTCATCAAGATCTCTTAAGCACTTATTCAAACTTCCTTTCATCCCTCCCTTCAAAATCTTCAGCTTCTTTAAATCCGCCATTGTTAAGGTCTTAATCTAGGCTATTAACACTCCTCGAGCGGCTAGGTCTGTAACTTCTACTACCTGCCAAGCGGGTAGTTTTACCCTAAACGAGCTTATTTCCGTGCTCTTTTTCATGCATAAACAAGAGTCAGAGCGTAATACAATTATGTATCCGTGAAAGGCCGTTAATTGAGCTTTCCAATGACACCAGAACCATCCTTCTACGACCACGGGATCTCTTGCAACGATCGTGGAACACGAAGGAAAAATCCCTAAAATACAGTAATTTCATTACATAATTCCCTGTCTAGCGAGGTAGTAGGTGTGGATGTGTGTGGAGGTGGGCCCAGTGCCAGTGCGGGAGCCGTGCCGAACGGTCAGAGTCAACCTACGCTCCTCCCACCGCTCAGACTCTCTCTCAGAGCCAATTATGTGCTCAAAATCGGCACCGACTTAAGGCGGGCCCCGCTCTTTTGTCCATGGTTCTCTAGACCGCCTTAAGTTGGGCCCCGCCAAAGAGGGGTTAACTCTCCAACATACACAGCAATCGGTTTATAATGCAAACAAGTTACATAAAGTTTCATCCGTATTAATCTAATTTATGTGGCCATGAAATTGCCACCCCCAATCTGAATACGTAACATAACTTGCTGCAGTAGTAGGATTTACTTAAGGCATGACAGACAAATAGCAGAACAAAAACTATGGCTATCCATTCTGAAAGAAGGGTACATTAAAAGAACTGACTAGTAATTAGATTTAGTATTTTGATTAGGCCTAGCCCAGCATCCCATGCCACAATCATGCTGTCTGACTACTAACTGTCAATCGCTTAGGAATCAACATGACCGACTCATGACCGTAACTATAAGCAACTAGGCTATAAAATGTAATTAAAATGAGTCACATGAAAAACCCTCCCCTCCTGCAAAAATGTAAATTAGAGTCTCACAACACATAAAGACACCAATAAACTACCAACAGTGTCATAAAAAAAAAAACACAGACAATTGTGGCCTAACTAAGAATCGCGATAAATGGTACCAAACTGAGACCCTCCCACACACGTATCTAGCCTAGCAAACCCCCAAACAAGTCAAGGAACACCATGTCCAAACAATTTGGAAACAAATTCCCCAAAAACAACAGGGACGTGGCGCCACCGAAAAAAACACTGGGATAGCCAGGCAACAAAAAGAATGCAAGGGCAGTCGGCCCAACTCCTAGTGCGGCAGCCATATGTACACCCATGTGATTTTGGAAGTAAAACAACACTAAAACGGTAATATAATAAGTACCAGAGTTAGAAGGACCAATTATTGTGGGGAATCTAGATATATAGGTTAAATTATGCAATCACTGGTACGTGAATTCATCCCGACAATAAATTAAATAATATAATTACCACTATGAAGATTTCTATTGGTGGAATCTTGTCCTCTTACACACGGCTAGTTCATATGAATGCCATGTAGGAATGTTCACATAATACAATATCAATACATAATGAACTTAGCTTAGAGGACTGGTGATGTAGGACTGAAGATATATATTGATAGCGGTAGCACATGGTGAATTCTAGGTTGAGTCAGGGCCGGAGGGAGGAGTGATTGGTACAGCTGATTTGATGAGACTGAAGGCCGGGGCATCGCTTCGCGAGGATACAAATGACTGTCGGCTCATAATAATTCAAACCTATGATTTGGTTTCATAATACATCCAGAGCCGATGTATATATTTATGCATTATAGTTAATATTTAACTTACAAATAATAATAAACTACAGTACATAACGTACAAGCCGAAATCGTAATTACTATACAATACCGCCAAATTCAAATACCCATTTAGACTCCAAACTGTCGGGGTCATCATACACTATTCCCGACACACGATATCTCCCGTAGTCAGACAGAAGGGGCAGTCCACTGCTATAGCCCACCACTCTCCAGAAGCGATATTCCAGGGAATGGTGCACCGAGATAATCCAAAATAACACTGACTCCTACTCAATAATCTGTCCTCGTCATTGACTATGGTAGATATAGTCTATCTATCTATCAATTTGCTCAGGCCCAATCCCCACTGTTCCTATTTTTATTGTTCATTTTCTATTTAATTCAATTTTATTATTTTTTTATCTTGGGGGTGACCGCCTCAGGACAGAGCAAGAACAGAAAAAACACAAAACACAACATAAAACAACGAACGAACACAGACAAAACACAAATTCACACACATCTAGGTCACCTAGGAGAAGACCCAGAGACCAGGGTCACCAAGGTCGCTCCAGCACTCCCCCGACCACCCGGAGAGTTTCCGATCTCGGCAGGCAGACATGCAGCGAAGCCCTACCATCACAAGCCCGCCCACCACACTTCCAGGCGCACCCTTCATATTAATCGTCTCCCCGGGCCAGGCGCCTGATGGACTATTATCTAGTCCAACTTGCGCCTGACCCCTTTCCCTAAATGACCACGTGTTCACTCAACTATTCACAAGCATTCACCATTCATTCGTGTTTATTACCACTTCCTTTGCCTGATCTATGGTCATTCCTCTATTATCCAAAGCTTGTCTTACACAGTCTTTCCATCTCAATGGGGGTCTTCCTGCCCTTTTATCTCCCCTTGTATCCGACTCACATATTCTCTTTGTAAGCCTTTCATCTCCCATTCGTTCAACATGACCATACCTGCTCAATAGGTGGCGTTCTGAGAGTGAGGGTCTGAGTCTGGAGGGTGAGACGGTGAAGCACTTGAGCGAAGCAACCAGCCGCTTCAGAGATGGAGCTGCTTCGAGCCATGATGGATGCTTTGCATGTCTCACTCCCCAGACTGGAACAAGACCTCACGGGCTTCACCGTGTTGAGCGGTGGAATGTACAGGCTCTCAGCCTATGCCCGAGAGGGAGTAGTTGGAATATACAAAAAAAAAAAAAAAAGCTCAGCACCCTTCAGTCCACTCTGGCTGACAAATGTTCCTGCTGCCCCACTCTCCTATGTATCTCTTCATTCCTTAATCCGTCTCTACGAGTAACTCCACACATACTCCTCAAGCAGCTCATTTCCATCACATCCAGCTTTCTTCTCCTGTTTCTTCAGAGCCCATGTCTCAGCCCCATACATCACTGTTGGCACAACAATTCCTTGATACATTGCACTTTTTACTTTCATTCCAAGATATCTCGCCTTCCACATACTTCCCATTGCTCCGAAAACCTTCATTCCTTCACACACTCTCTGTAGATATAGTAGGACTAGAAAATAAACTTCTATCCCCTGGTGTGTATAAACAGAGTTAACCTTGAACATTAAAACAAATTACATTATAGTGAATGAGACTTCGAAACTCTACTCGAGTAAATTAAAAGAGATAGAAGTGAGATAGAGAAGCGAAGTCTCGGGCCTCGGTTGGATTGGTTTGATTGAAGCCCTGACCCAATCTCAGACGGATTGATGCAATTGATACATGGTGAACCCGCACAGTCAAAGCCTATAGGTCCGAGACACAAGCCAGCATGACGCTCACCTGTTATTGACAATTACCTGTCAATCATAGCGTCCCTCAGCCATTATTAACACAATCTGGAGGTTGTGCTGTGTGGGTTGGGTTTAAGTGGTGGTGGTGGTGGTACACAAGAGAGAGAGAGGGAGGCGGAGGGGTTTGATAATAATAATAATAATAATGATAATAGTTCTTAATTAAAGCTAGCGCATGCTAAACCAGCTAAGGATAGCCCAATAAGGCTGATTAGGTGTATTTTCATTGGGGTCCTGTACTACTACCCAATCCCATTGCTCACGAGGGACGGCAACGACTCAGTGCTGGTGACAAATATTTAGTGTGCCGAGCATGGGCGAGATCCTGGAACCTTCTGGGTGGAAGTCCTAAACGCTAGTCACTACACCAGCAAGCCGCTATGTGTTCGTGGAACGCTTGTTAGAGCAATTGGTTGGTAATTGGTCATGTTTTTGCATGCAATTCTGTTCTAACTAGAAATAGATATATGCAGCATGATTTACAATATACACTACTTCAATTTCTAGTACTACTTCTCGTTACTTAGTCGTGTCTTTTATATGAGTACAATATTCATAATTGCATAATTGCAAAATTAAAAACTGCGCCTTGAATGAACGGGAATTATCAGATTTGCCGGTTTATATCAGCATATATATTTCCTAACTTCGATACTACGAATATTTTCTACAAATAGGGCTTTGATTCAGACTATAAGTCAAACCTATACTATATTGTAGCGCATTATATGAAGCCCTCGACCTCTGACAGTTTATTATTTACAATGAATAAGTCACATTAACCTGACTTATAGATGATTACGGTGTATGTATTTTCACCGTTTTTAGGCTAGCAATATTAACTAAGCATATGAAACATTTCTTGTAATCGAATGGATTTAATACACGGATTACAATTGTCTTGTAAAACCTTGAATACACTTTATAAACGCGTTATCGTATGCTGCAAGAGTTCATTGTATAATACTTGAACAACAGAACACGACAAAATTGGGAATGAGGTGGTTCAAATGTTAATGTTTTGCACGTACTCATCCACATTGTCAGACCTGAAAGTTAAGGAAATATGTTTCTGTGTATTTAATGTATAATTTGAGAATAAATATGATACGACCATGTGTTTTACTCCGAGCACATTAACTGTAATTTGTTGGTGAATAATAAACAATGAATGATGATCCAAAAGTATATTATACCATTTATATTATATAACATCCAACTAACAATGTTATAGGGTAATGCGACAATAATAAAGAATGAATACCATACCATGGTTAACCAAGAGTATATTATACCACATAATATTATATAACATCCAACAAACAGTGTTATAAGGCAAAGAGTCAAGTGATAAATTACTTGAAATGATGCATAGCCTCATCGAACCCATTCAAAAGATTATACTCGCTTAATGAAACCAACTAAAATCAATATATACAATATATAAAGATTTTGGATGGTATGTATGGCCCATGTCTAGGCATCATTAATCCTTCTTTGGCGGCACCCGGCTATAGTAGAGTGAAATAAATGTGGCCTATGTGGCGGGGCCCGGCTATAGTCGCATACAATTTTGAGCACGTAATGTGCTCTGAGAGAGAGCGGAGCGGTGGGAGGAGCGTAGGTTACCTCATGACCGCTCGCCACGGTGGCCGTGGAGCTACTGAAATGTACTCCGCCCTACTCCACCCTCCCCCACTCGTTTCACACGTAATAATGTAAGGAAATGACCGTATTTTACCGATTTTGCCCTTCGGTTGCACGATCGTGCAGGACAACCAGTGATCGTAGAAGGATGGTTCTGGTGTCATTGGAAAGGTCAATTAACGCCCTTTCAGGGATACATACTTGTATTACGCTCTGGCTCTTGTTTATGCATGAAAACGAGCACGGAAACAAGCTCGTTTACGGTAAAACCCCCCACTGGGCGGCACAGTCAAATATACTCCACCACCCGCTCTTTGAGTGTTAAGACAAATCAATCACACAATATCGAACTTATGGCTTCTGTGAGCGAACCTTATCATGCAATTAAAAATAGATTACATACAATTTATCAGAAATACACACTGAATCTAACTTAACCCTTTCAGTATCCCATTAATTGGCCATTATTACACAATCATGTAACGTTTAGCAAGGGTCAGTGGAAGCTATCGTTTCAAATTATATGTTATTCCATTAGTGTATGATGTTCTTCGTAATCTGTGTATAATAATGACAGTATCACAGTATAGTGAATTCATACTAAAAGTATGCAGGTGTATTTTGTTTTGTTTTTCTATGTACATGAAAGATACAAAAAGCAAATCTGCATATAAGAAGGGTCCACCTCAAGCTTGAAATAATGACAGAGAGCCAAAAAGCAAGGCATGCGTGTTGGAAAGAGGTGTGGTGTGCTTGTTTAGTGTAGTGAAGTGAATAGGAGGAGGAGGTGTTTATGAGAGTTATCTGGATTACTCTTTGTGTAAGGGAGGCACAAAGAGAAACAGTGGGGGAAACCAGACAAATGAAACAGGAGTTACAACAACTCCTTATCATATGCCTATGTTGCCTCCCCTGGGTAGTGCCCTGCTAAATTGGTGTCTACAATCTTACCAATGTTCACAAATCACCTAAACGGATATGCAAACAAATAGCAAGTGCCAATATATGAGTTGCACATTTCTTCTGCAAAAACTACTTTATTAACTTCTGGTGATATTGAGGGACATGGTTTGATAAAGATATATGGATCCTGGTATCCCAAACTCTATGAATGAACATTATAATATAATTATTGGAGGAAAGTTTTGTGGGGCATTAACATTACATACAGCCTACTAATATAGAGTGACTTAATAATCAAGTTCCCAGCCTGTGTTCACAAACATTCATATAAATTGTCTGGTCGTTATTAGGTTTGTTGTATTTTTGTAGTTTGGGTCCTTCCTGTATTACCATACTTATATATCATAACTGTACACTGTCAAGTCAATAATGTTTATATGTATATACTTCATGTTAACACACGCATACACACACACACACACACACACACACACACACACACACACACACACACACACATCCACACATGTGGTTATCTAATATTTGTGCAATTATGTGAAGTGGATAAACTGAGGGAAAACCTTGTATTGGTTATTCCCTTACTCTACAGGTCAAACACAACCAAAGAGATGGAATATATAAGCAAACGTCAGATTCACATAAAGACACTGTTAATATTATCGGCACTGTTAATATTCTCTCTCTTCATTTGTGTACCAAGTGTTTTGGTCTTAGTGGAATAACTAAGCCCACATAATTATTTATTTATTTATTTATTTATTTACTTTTGTTATATTTAGTTTTTTACAAACACGACAGGTTTGTTTCATGGTGAGCCCACTTCAGGTGTGGTTAAAAATACAAACAGTTTAGTAATACCTACCGACAGATGGAACCGAAACTGTCGTGTCTTAACAATAAACAGGGATTTTCAATATGTAGGTTTAGTGTTTCCATGTTTGTGAGAACCGAAAATTGTTCACTCTTTCAGTCAACGTGCATGATATTCATAGATCCTCAGAAATACACCCTCTCTGTAATCTGTTATAACTGTCTTGATGGTGTAATGGTTAGTGTGTTTAACCCTTATTTAGCGGCGAGCAACATAAGTCGAGTTAAATAAAGCTGGACTATGTGGCGGCGCTCGCCATAGGTCGAGTGGCAATTTCAGCACGTAATGTGGCTGAGAGAGAGAGACAAGTGGTGGCAGGAGACTAGCGAGCGTATGACTGCTCCAGACCACCGCGGCGAACCTACTGACACAAATCTCAGCTCCCTCCTCCCTCTCTCACTCGCTACATACTCAATTATGTACTGAAAGTACCGAATTACCTGCTTTTTGCACTCGCGTTGCACGGTTATTGCAAGAAAACTATCCATCATACAAGGATCGTTATGGTGTCATTCGAAAGCTCTGTTTATGCCCTTTCAGGGATAGGTACTTGTTTTACGTTCTGGGTCTTATTTAGGCATGAAAATGATCACGTAAACAGCCCTATTTTGGCTAAAAACACCCCGCTGTGCGGTACACATAAATAAACCGCATAGGCCGCTCGTAAGGTGTTAAAAATCTGTGTGTGGTAACCCAGGTTCGAATCCCGACGGATCACATGCTTTCATTAATTGCATTGGGTGTATTGGGTGTGTTTGGTGTTGGAGTGAAGTTAATAATAATAGATTTATTTTTAGGTTCAGATATATTTTGTAGCGAGGTCGGTCTATATTATCTGTGCCCCATGAATACCCTCTCCTCTCACTTAACCATTGGGCTACCATAGCGCATTTGGGAATATGTATATGATTATATTAACACTCTCGCATCCGGCTAAATTCTAAAGTTGAAAACGGTAAGACATTTTAGGTTTGGCATGAAATATTCCGGCCAGGCGCGATTTCGAAGCCTTGTGTATTTCTGTATTTCCAGCCACCCAGCATGCTGTTTATTGTGATGTATCATATGTCAATGGAAAGAGGAATAACTATACTACAGGATATTTTTTTTTATTTAAATAAATCGCAATATGAAAGTGTAAACGACTCCGGAATAAAAGTATTTTCATGCGCAATTGTCTTCACACCGTCCTATCTCGAAATTGTGAGTGATAACCATATATTTTGATTTGCTCGAATAATAGTATTTGTTCTGCTCTTTCCAAATCTGAAAACAGAAATTGTCTATCTTCAATAGTTCTCAAGCAGTGACCGAAAACAAAAAGTATGATTTTGCATGATATGGTTTATAACATGTCTGAATTATTTCGTTGTTACGAGGTCTATGGTTTTTAATTTAGGCTGTATAAATACGGCAGATAATGCAGAAGAGAATAAAAAAACTAGAAGTTTCTATGACAAATACCTTTTGCTCTATGAATATTTGAAATGAAGAGCCAAAATGCGAATATTTACGCTTCACCCGTCTACGTTCCGCCGATGGTAGCAGGGTTCCGAGCTGTTCCCCACCTCGGCGTTGCTTTATTTGCTCGGATACGTATATAACTGTTTATATCACCGTAATCGGAAAATTATGCTCTTTCTAATGATGAAAACCAAAATAATATAGCGTGATTGGTTCGCGAGCTATGCGCAATTGTTTCCATGTATTGTTATTGTTATGTAAATATATGAGAATGTTTATACAGTTGTATATCTTTGCCAC
Source organism: Paralithodes platypus (assembly GCA_032716605.1). Classification (NCBI taxonomy): domain Eukaryota; kingdom Metazoa; phylum Arthropoda; class Malacostraca; order Decapoda; family Lithodidae; genus Paralithodes; species Paralithodes platypus. Next base: position 18,584,746 of record CM064578.1, read on the forward strand.
AATATACAACACTTTTATATAATTTTCCTTGCCAATAATTGTATAATGTTCATAGAACACATGTCAGTCATAAAGGTTGTAAATTTTACTTACCTGCTAGGGCCACAACCCTTTCCAACAAGAAGGGAAATGGCTCCTGGGTTGACACTGAAAAAACAAAACAAGAAAGCCAGGTTATCTTCAAGTAAAACATTCAGAAATCATTCTATTGTACACGCAAATAAAGTAATGAATATATATAAATATATATATATACAGTATGACAAATATAGCTGACAGGTCTAGGATTCAAACTATATAGGCAGGAGGTTCAGCCACCTACACAATCACGAGAGTTAAAAGAAGGAATTTGATACTTCTACCAATATTCCTTCCCAACTCGACTCTGATGGGGGGGCAGACATGTATTTAATCGAAAACCGGCTGCCCTAAGCATGACAAGTTGTTTATTGGATGACAAATATAGCTGACAGGGCTAGGATTCGAACTATATATATTATATATATATATATAAATATATATATATATATATATATAAACTTAAACATTCAGGCAAAGTATAAATTGCCTGTTTCATTCAGGCATTTTATATAATGCCAATACAATTAGGCATTTTACAAGTTGCCTGGACTTCTGCATGGAGTTCTTTACATATTGCGTGAAATATAATTTTGCTAGATAATGTCCTCACCTGCTCCCATCATTTGAACCTTGGGACTTTCAGAGGGGGTTTACACCTTGTTTTAATTAAATGCAGAATAATACCCTTAACAATTTATTGAATCTAAATCTAGTAGTCATAAAACACATAAACTAGTTATGTTTTGTTGGAAAACGTTAACTTGCAATGATATATTGAATTGCATTTCAACTTTCCTTAAAACACTGTTTTGTCGTTGAAAGTGCAAATCAAAACTGTTATTAACATAAAACACCTTAACAAATGACCAATCACAAATAGCAAGGGGGCAAGGGGGGATGAAATTAACTGTTCAAATTGCATTGAAAACTTGGTTTGAAAAGTTCTTCCAAACGAAATAGTTGAGCATTCAATTTCAGAATACAACCAAATACAACCAGAATACAACCACGTTCGTTTATGGCTACTGCTACCCGAGCTAATTATATTCGGAATCAGTTTAATATTTGTTATCAACACCTAAGTTGGATTTCAGGCAAATTATACAGACATCCAGGCAACTTGAAAAGTGCATAATATTTTTAGGCATTTTATAACATTCCTGAATGAAACAGGCAACTTATAAGTTGCCTGGTTGTGTTTAGTAATTTTATAAATTGCCTGGTTTTACAAATTGCCTGTAACACAACACACACACTAATATATAGATATATTATATATATATATATATATATATATATATACAGTTAGCATCATGATTGGTTTGATTTAATACACTTACATATCTCGATCATGTAATATTTATTGTTAAAATATGATTTTCTTTGCATATAAACCCATGCATCGATCAGTGCCGTGATTTTCAAGAAATAAATTTATAATGAGTTGAAATTTATTCAATTCAATAGATATGACTTTAAACGTTTTGCAATTTCTAGAGATCATAATATTGGCAACTCCAAGTGCAACTACATTTTTGTATATTGCTCTGCTTTGTTCCCCTTCTACACACTATATATAGGACGATATAACAATGGTAATATGATTAGATAATGGCCTTATCTCCCATATTTTCCAAGATTCAAAAATGTTCATGTCGAATTTTGCACTACCAAAAAAAAATATATATATTATATATTTTGTTCAGCACCTTCTATTATTCAATATGGGAAAACTAGATCATATAGTTGTAGGGGATGCTTGTAGGATACGCCCGAACAAAATTGCGGATAATTTGAACAATTTTCAATGACCAGTTGATTTTTCATATCGTGCAATGAAATTATGCGCTCGCGTGCGCACGCACATAGAGAGCTGATTTTTTTCAGCGAGTCTTAGTATTTCCATTGGTATTAAGATGGTATAATGCCAGAAACAAAATATCTTATACAGGGTGAATTGGGGGTGCAAGGTTCAGCCTCCCTAATAACAAAGATATGGGTAGCCTATTAAAGACGTTTTTCGTCCAGATCGCCCGGATCTCAATACTGTCATTAGGAAGGCGAGCCCGGGCGGGAAGGGTTAAGAATGGTCACCCTTCTTTAAGACAGGTTTAATGAGAGAACGTTTCCAACAAGAAGGAAAGACATTAGACAAAAGACAAAAGAGTTTGCCTAGCCAGGGAGTCAGCACAGAAGAACATTTATTTAGTACAACAGGAGGAACACCATCCGGTCCATACACCCAAATAATATTATATTAGACATATGTATGAGGAAGGAGGGTGGAGAGGGAGGGAAAGCACCGGAATCATCCAAGGTGGAGATTTTAGGAAAAGTTTGGGCGAAGAATTGAGCTTTGTCAAAGGAAGATGTGATGGTGCTGCCATCAAAGTGGACAGGATACCGGAAGGACGAGAAAGGAAAATTATTGGAGAGGTGTATAACTAGATACCAGAATGTTTGGGAATATATATATACAGTATATATATAATGTATCTAGCTGTCTCTATATCTATTTACCAGTAATTGACAGCAAGGTCTCTGAAATACCAACTACTCCTTGTAACTCCTTGTTGCTCTTACATTTCTTGTATCTGCTTGTCTTTTCTTATTACATTAACAAGCACTCCAACATTGTATTCTACCAAATGTGTGTTGTGTGTTCGTGTTGATATTTTTAGACAAATGCTTCCATTCCTGTTTGTGTTTACTATTATCTTACTATCTCTCAGTTTTATAATTGTCATATTGCTTTACTTCTTCCATTATCAGGCCAAAGTAATACAGTATATTTATGTGCTGCCGACTCTTCTAGCTTACATGCTATATTATATATTTGTTGTTTGTGTTTTATATAATTTAATCTCCTGCTCCCTAACTTTTTTCTGCAATCCGGGTAATATCTGGAGATAGAAATGTCAAAGGAAGTGAGGGCCTTGGCGGTCAAGGGAAAGGAGAGCGAGAGAGAGAATTGTAAAACTAATGTTCACAATACGTTAGACGACGACGGGTGGCAAGCAGATCGAGAAAGCAAGGAATGTCAAACAACTTCAGGTCGAAGGTATAAATCACCATCAAAGTGTAGGTAAACTGTCATTTTATCATGCCAAGTTTGCTGTGTGAATATTACGGTATTATAATATTAGGCTAAACATTGTAATTTTTGCATATTCATAATAGACAATGTGTCAAAGTGTGACAACACTTAAAATTACTGTCTTTGTTGACATTACTTGTATGTAGAAGTGTACCAATCAGAACACATATGCCTGATGGCATCAGTTCCTCATTGACACAAATTCTGTGAATATATGCAATTTTGTAAAATTAATATACTGTATTCAACTTTTGTATCAATAAAATATTTTGAATTGAATTGAATTGAACACAGGAGGTCTTCTTGCCTTGCTAAGGTTAGTTACACCACTTACGAATCAGACTCCTGAGGGTTGGTGTATGTCTTGTTACTTAATGCCATATTATTCACTTTTTGGAAGCCTTAGAATCCCTTGAGTCTACATAAACTAAAATCAAATTAACCAAAAGTGTCAACAAGTGGAAGTGGTTGCACTGCAAAATGCACTAGGGATTTTGTCAGAGGTCAGAAACAATCCAGGGAACATTAAAGTTGGTCATAAAATATCAAAGGCAAAATGGCAAAATCAAGCACTAAAGACTAGCAAAGAGGAAGAGGAGAGTGGGAGCAATAGAGGAGGAAAGAAGTAAACAGGGAGAATAGTTATAAAGATACCAACAAAGAAGGAATGTAGGTGTCATTTTCTGATATGTAAGGAATCCCAGCTGGACCAACGGGAAGAGCAGAACCTAAATCCTAATTCCTCATATAGACTTGCTTGGGATCGCTCATTTTCGTTCCCATAACAGTTAATGAAATGGATCACTACATGTGTTTTTTGTTAGTATTGTAGTCATTTATATATTTATGAAACCATTATCCACCATAGCACTACCGAGCCTGCCTCTCTAAATGCTAGTGTGTGATGTCCCCAACGAGTTGTTTTACCTCTCCTAAGTGTATTAGACAGCCATCACAAATGTATTGCCCTCAGTAGCTATGAACATCCTAAGATGGGTGCTGGCTCTGTACCATTCTGACTTATAGAAACACATACTGTATGTATATATATCAAGCCTTTCTGGATTTGTGTATGTGTGTATGTGTGTGTGTGTGAGTTACATCCAGGTGTAGTAACAGCTGCAGGATTTTTTAATCCTTTCCTATTCATTTAGAAAAAAACAATTCGTTCTCTTACGCATGCACAACATAATTGTATATTATGTTTATTGTATGCGCATTTATACATGAAAGACATTTGCTATTAGCTTATATATTATACTGTATATATATACATATATACAAAGCAAGTCACAGATGGACGGGAGCTATCTATGATACAGAGGTACACAGGGAAAGAAACACGTGTAATACATCTTAAGAGGTTAGCACAAAGTAAGGTTACTAATTAAAATTGAATAAAAGTAAACGGGGCCAAAAATCGAGTGATTAATTACAAATATATGACAAAGAAAATACATTAATACATATAAATGACTGCGAACATAGATGGGACACAATGAGATTAATTGGGTTTGTTGTATTATCTGAACACCCTTCTGAATTTTGTTTAGCCCCACTAGTAATTAATTTATAAGACGTTTTACCCATTAGTTTGGTGATTTGAAGACCTTTCGTGACAAATTCCTTACAGTGACCTTTTTTTAATACATACCATTATAAACATATGTTAAATAGATAGTATTCAACCAAATATGTATAGAAAACATGTCTGGACATGACTTTTTTTTTTTTTTTTTTTTTTTTTTTTCTATGTGATTGAGGGAGGCAAAAGGCATAACTGCCTATAGCGAGTGCCTCCCCCATAGTTGAAAGAGTGACAGGGCCAAAATCAAGGGGCGTTCGAGCCAAAATGCCTGGACACACAGAGTTTGAAGCAATTTAAGTCATAGTGTGAGGGAAAGACTGATTCTTGGAGAACATTTCAGAGCTCAGCTGTTGAATAGAGGAAAGATTGAGAAAACGTTTTACTCTTGGGTTGGGGAGGTGCACAGAGTAGGGAGTACAAAGGAGTACAAAGGAAATCAAGCAACAACAGATCTAGTGACCCTTCTAGGTTGCTTGTCCTCCAAAACACTGAGGATCAAGTGTCCAAACAGTGGTTTAGAGTGGGTAAGGGAACATTGGAAAGGGAATTACTGCCCTGTAACTAATGTCCGTGGCAGGATTAGGAAGTTAGTAGGGACAGATGGGTTAGTAACTGAGGGGGGGATAAAATAAAGTTATTCATTTACAAACGCAGTCAGTCGCGGGTTTGATGCGAGATATTTGTCTAGGCTGAGTTTAAATGAATCAACGGTGATGCAGTCTATAACGTTTCGGGGAAGCCCATTCCACAAGTTGACAACTCGATTGAAGAAGAAATTCTTAGATTCGTGTGAGTTAAAAGATTTACCAATAATTTTGCAACCGTTTCCCCGCGTGTAATTAGATTGGTCGATAGTGAAGTACTTACTACAGTTCATATTGTCGATGCCTTTGATGATTTTGAACACTTGAATTAAGTCACCTCTTAATCTGCGCTGGGTTAAAGGAAATAGATTTAATTCTCTAAGACGCTCTTCGTATGGTTTGTTCTTTAGGCTAGGTATCATTTTGGTAACTCTAACGTTGAACTCGTTCTAGCTTGTTTATATCTTTTTGGTAATAAGGGCACCAGGATTGAACGCAGTATTCCAGAAGAGGGCGGACTAAGGAATTGTAAAGGGTTAGGATAACTTCTTTGGATTTATGCTCAAATGACCTGCCTATAAAGCCAATGATTTTGTTTGCCTTCTTAACAACTTCTGAACATTGTTGACTCGGTTTTAGGTTACTCGATATTGTTACTCCCAGATCGGTTTCTCTGTTTACATTTCTTAAGCTGAGTGCCATTCATCGAATAGTTTGCTTTCTCATTTAGGTATCCGATATGTAGTACTTTACATTTATCCGCATTGAAACTCATTTGCCAAATTTGGGCCCAACATGACAATTTTATCTAGATTGTGTTGCATATCGTCAACTTGTTCTTTTGAGAGTACGCTATTTGCAATTTTTGTATCGTCAGCAAATTTTGAGATTGTACAGGTCAGACCCTCATCTATGTCGTTGATGTAAATTAGAAAGATAATTGGTCCTAGTACCGATCCCTGGAGTACCCTACTACTTACATTGGTCCATTTAGATGCCTTACCGTTTATGACTACTCTTTGCTTTCTGTCGCTGAGCCAATTTTCTATCCATTTCAACACACCGTCTTGTATTCCATGCGCTTTTAGTTTTAGCGGTAAACGTTTGTGGGGCACTTTGTCAAAGGCCTTTTGAAAATCAAGGTATATAATATCTACAGCTTTACTCTCATCGTAGAGGTTGAGGATATCGTGGAAGAAGTCTAAGAGGTTTGTTAAACAGGAACGTTTTTTTACGAAAGCCGTGTTGAGTATCTTTAAGTATGTTATTTTCCTCTAAGTGATTTACGAGTCTGTCTCGTATGACCGTTTCTAGCATTTTACATACAACTGAGGTTAAGCTAATTGGACGATAGTTACTGGGTAGGGATTTGCTGCCTTTTTTGAATATCGGTGTTACGTTGGCTAGTTTCCACTGATCGGGCATAGTTCCAGACTGCAAGGATTTATTGAATAGTAATGTCAGTGGTTTGGAGAGCTCATCCTTAGCTTCCTTTAGAACTCTAGGCGAGATTGTATCAGGTCCAGGCGTTTTATTTACCTTGAGTTTATCTAAACAATTCAATACTTCTCTCTCTGTAACGGTGATATTGCTTAGGGGTGGGATTGAGTTGCAAGACGGGTACCACGTGCCCTACGTAAAGGAGGTGGTATGCACTGGGATAGCTCTGAGGAACACTGATTATTATAGTAGCGATAGAACAGCGAGAGAGATGCAACATTGCGGCGGAGAGAGAGAGATTGCAGAGAGTTGGTGAGTGGACGGGAGTTAATGATACGAAAGGCCTTCCTTTCAACTTTGTCTAGGAGAGCGGTGAGAGAGGAACCTCCCCACACATGTGAACAATACTCAATACAAGGGCGCACTATGCCCTGTACAGAGCAAGAAGCTGTGCAGGGGAAAAGAACCCCCTAAGGCGGTTGAGCACACCCAGCTTCTGGGAGGCTGCCTTAGCAAGACTGGTAATATGGTCCTTCCAATGAGAGCAGAAGAAAAGAGACACCAAGAATATTGAGAGAAGATGAAGGGTTGATTTTTGTATTGTTGAAGAATAAGGGATAGTCCGCTGGGAGATCCTGACGGGTAGATAGATGGAGAAATTGGGTTTTGGAAGCATTAAAGTTAACAAGGTTTTCTCTGCCCCAATTGGAAATAGTATTTAGATCAGAATTTAAGAGTTCTATGGCTTTCATTACGTTTGTCGTTGAGGGATTGCTGGCTGGGGGGCGTTCTGAAAAACTAATGGAGTAGTGTAAGGTTGAGTCGTCTGCGTATGAATGGATGGGAATTAAGGTACAGTTAAGGAGATCATTTATAAAAATTAGAAAGAGAATAGGAGATAGGACAGAGCCCTGAGGAACACCGGCGTTTATAGGGTGAGGAAGTGAACAATGGCCGTCCACAACCGCGGCTATGGAACGGCCGGAAAGGAAATTAGAGACAAAGGCACAGATGGAGGGATAGAAACCGAAGGAGGGTAGTTTAGAAATTAAAGATTTATGCCAGACTCTATCGAAGGCTTTCGATATGTCTAGTGCAATAGAAAAAGTCTCACCGAAGTCCCGGAAGGAGGATGACCAAGAGTTAGTAAGATATGAAAGAAGATCACCAGTAGAGCGACCCTTAAGGAAGCCATACTGGCGATCTGAGAGCAGATTATGAGAAGAGAAATGCTTAAGAAATTTGGAAGCAAGAATAGTTTCAAAAACTTTAGAAAGACAAGAGATAAGAGCAATTGGACGATAGTTGGAGGGTTGAGAGCGGTCACCCTTCTTTGGGACAGGTTGAATGTGAGCAAACTTCCAGCATGAAGGGAAGACGTTAGAGGATAGACAGAGACGAAAGAGTTTGCCTAGGCAGGGAGTCAGCACGGAAGCACAGTTTTTGAGAACAACAGGAGGAACACCGTCCGGACCGTACGCCTTATTAGTGTTAAGCACTAATAAGTAATGTTAATGATAAACAAATGGTATAACACAAAATATATATTACTGTATAGCCTTACAGTAGCTTCCTATCAAATATTGACCCAGGTTGTTTAGCTCACACATAAGAATTGGAACAATGCTGGATCAGAGAGGAAGCTGTGTAAACCATCAACAACAGAGGATGGTTATCTGGTCGGTAGTGGTCCACCGGCTGCGTCAACCTTTAGTGTACTAGGTTGTTACGGCAGCAAACACCAAACCTTTTGTCGACAACTGCTGATCGACAGTTTTACTCTAGAAGCAGTTCGGGATATACAACACTTTTATCAGACAATTAATCAAATTGCATATTCTTCTAGGTGACGATATTCTTGCACACGATGATTACTGAAGCTGTTAGACATAAGTTGCTGATAAAAGTGACTGGTGTAAATCTGTCCTGGAAGGAACACGATCCTGAAGGGTGATGAATCATAAGAGAAGGTGCCTGGAGACAGCCAACCGGAAAAAGAGTAATTGGAGCAGTGCCCCGGGAGATAGTGTAATGGGAGAGGGGGGACAAAGAAGGAGTGTCAAAGGAATGGAAATAAGAGCACAGATGTAAGAGAACGAGTGAAAGGAACATTAACACTCAATGAGCGGCTAGTTTTGTAACTTCTACTACCTGCCAAGCGGGCAGCTTTACCCTAAACAAGCTTCATTCCATGCTCTTTTTCATGCATAAAGAGAGCCAGAGCATAATACAATTATGTATCCGTGAAAGGGCGATAATTGAGCTTTCCAATGACACCTCAACCATCCTTCTACAACCACTGGTTGTCCTGCAACGATCGTGCAACACGAAGGAAAAATCCCTAAAATACAGTAATTTCTTCAGTTTTTACCCTGTATTGCGGGACCAGGGATGTGGTGGGATGTGAAGACAGTGTCAGTAGCGGAACAACGTCCATGCCGAAACGGTCCGAGCCCACCCGCGCTCCTCCCACCGCTCGGACTCTCTCTCAGAGCCGATTATGTGCTCAACATCACATATGACTAAAGCCGGGCCCCACTCTTTAGGCATTGGTTCTCTACTCCGACTATAGCCGGGCGCCGCCAAAGGAGGGTTAATAAAGGGAAGGTGGACCAACACATTAAGAGTATCATGGGGATACGAATATGGAAATGTATTTATGTATGTCAGGAAACTAGCATCGCATGAAACAAAAACAGTTTATTAGCCCTTTCAGACTCATATGATGCAGAGGTTGCCAGATTAGCAATAAGAAATAGAGTTCTCTCACTCTTATAATTACCTCTCCAAAATTAGTTTTCTGCCCACAGCTAACTCAAAGACAACTGCAGAGGTTGAATTAACTAAACTAAAGGTTGCTAAATACCCCTGTACAAAGGTTTTAAAGTATCCCTAATAGGCTCAAAATCGCGTCATATGTCGGAGAGGGTTAATGCGGCTCTTAAGCTGATTCAATTTATATAATTTGATTTCACATAGTAACCCCATTTATCTAGCAGTACCTGATACAAACACATGTTTTTTCATATTATTGTATTATGCTGAGATTCTACAAATATATATATACTATGAACACACACACACTCATACACACTTTATGCATACCATTTAGTATGACAAGTTGTTGTGTGGTCCACAGTACTCCTTTTATGCCAAATACTCAAGTTAATTACATTCACAAATAGCAAGATAACGTTTTCGGACAACATAAGTTTATGTAATTAAATTCAGACCGATTTTATCTTGGCCTACAGGTTGGCCTACTGATCCTGAAATAAAAAAAAAATCCTCTAGATCGCCTACCTCGCAAGAGGCGGGTGGGTTATGTTTACATCCGCCACGAGTGTAGCCTCGTCGACTCGCGTTGGGGAAAATTAAGTATGTGCCCCCTACTGTTGAAATATATGAGGATTTCAATAGGTCCTGGGGGAGGGAGGGGGAGGCTTGCCCCCCCCCCCCTCCCCCCTCAACATATTCTGTATCCCACGGCAAACGGTTATGGCCAAATACAGATATTTTTCGCTAGCGGGGGGGTGGGTGGGGGGTGGGGGGGCGTGTTATGATATTGTTGTTTAATGGGTAAATATGCATTTCCTTCTATTATCACACATCAAAACACACTTACACAATTCTAAAATAGATATAAAAGCAAAACAATTATTTTAGCAATATAATTACATAAATTTTATATTGACCACGTTTTCTCTTAGGGAAGGATCTAATATTTAAGTAGATCTCAGTTCAGCTGAAGGCTCATCTGCATGTAGTCTGGCAACAGGTGAAGCAGCACTGTGGTTGAAGATAGGTAGACGTCACACCAACATTACCATACATCTAGGCAGAACGTGCCAATAATTACAGCATAACGGGTCATCACAGGGCACCGTAGATCCATATACCAAGGGTCACCTCAGGTCCAGACACCACGGCCACAATACCATATGTACAGGTAGACCGGGCCACAGACTACAACATAACGGACTATCACAGGGCGCCGAAGATCCGTATATCTACAGTAGAGTCACCTCCGGTCCAGACACCACGGCCACTATACTATACGTCCAGGCAGGCCGGGCCACAGACTACAGCATAACAGGTCAACACAGTTCCAGACACTACGGGTCAGCACAGATCCCCGATGGTCAACACAGGTAAACACGGGGCCACCAAACCACCGTGTCCGTCACTAGATTGGCAGTATATTGTTGACCACAGCTATGGTGTACAATTCTCTGGACCCAAAAACCCGGCACCCACATTCAGGTGAAGCAGAGTGGTGTTGCCACTGGACCTGGTAATCCAATGGACCTGGGTTCGAATCCCAATAGTGTCCAATGGGAAGATATTATTGGGATGGAATTTGTGATATACCTAGTTTCAGAGCATTACCAACAGCACACCGAAATGCCAAAACAAAAAAATACCCTCATAATTCCCTTATTTAATAGCATTGTGTGAATATTACCATATTCAAAATATGCTACAGGGGGTCAATGCCTAGTGAGTTAATTGCTCAATAGGTGGCGTTCTGAGAGGTGAGGGTCCGAGTCTGGGGAATAAGACGGTGAAGCGCAGAGGCGGAGTATCTTCAGAGATGGAGTTGCTTCGAGCCGGGGGTGCTTCGCATGTCTCACTCCCTAGACTGAACAAGACCTCATGGGCCTCACAGTGTTCAGTGGTGAATGTGCAGGCTCTCAGCCTATGCCCCGAGAGGGAGTAGTTGAACAAAAAATAAAAATAAAAAATAGTAGGCCTACTATAGACATACCACGTGTTACAGTAGGATCTAAAATTCAAATACTTCACATGTTTAAATAATGCTAGTTTTCAGCATATTAATGTAAAATTAATTATCAAAATATTTATTGAATGAACAAGGAATTAAAATTACCAGTGGCACACTACCGCGCAATGCAGAACACAGATTTACTTTACTAATGAAACCAATTAATGCACAACGGGTATCAGGGATCAGGACGCAACAACATTATATAACAAATTAAACCTGATGTAACTAAAATGTATGGTACAACTATTTAATTTACAGATTTAAGTATTACAACCAATTGCACGGTAGTACAAGACAAATCCACAAATGTTGATTCAACCAAATTACGGTACCTTAATACAGCAATGGCAAAAGGCCCCAGAGGATATTTCCTTATTAATTAAATACTCCTTTATATCTGCGCGCGCCTGGCCTGTCTGCTGTGTTACCACAGTTAGGGAAAGTCTGTATACTGAGGGAGCGTTAAATTAAAGAGGGAACATCTTTAACACTCAAGCCACGGGGCCTGACATATGTCGAGTGAGAGAATCATGGCCAAATCGGCGGGGCCCGACAATATCCGGGTGGGATGTTGATCACATTATCGGCTCTGAGAGAGAGTCCATGGGTTGGGAGGACGATAGGCGGGCTCTGACCGCTCGGCATGGACCTAATCCCGCCACTGACGTAACCTCTGCACCATCTCACACCCCAGGCCTCGCGAGAACAATGAAAAACTGAGGATATTACCCTATTTTGGGGAATTTCCCCTCGTGTTGCACGAACGTTGCAAGAGAACCCGTGGTCGTACAAGGATAATTCAGGTGTCATTGGAAAGCTCTATTATCGCCCTTTCACTGATATACAATTGTATTCCGCTCTGGCTCTTATTTATGCATGAAAAAGAGCATGGAATGAAGCTCGTTTAGGATAAATAGTCCGCCAGGCAGGCAAATTAGAAGTTACAAACATCCCCGTCCGTAAGGGGTTAAGAGTGAATTAATGTGGGTAAAAAAACGTAAATTATTGAAAATAAAATAGATATATAAAAGTAAGAGGAAAATATTAGGTATACATAAACAATATACCAAATGCTTGTATATGAAGCAAGCTGTATAACTTCAAGCAACACAACAAGAATTAAAAATGTCATATTGAATATACAGATAGGGTGTCCCGAGTTCGAATCCTGGGAAGACCATATGCTTTCATTAGTTTATTCAAGTACATAGGGGTTTGTAGTGGATGATTAATGTTAAGAACGGGGTGTTACTTAATTAAATAGGTACAGGAGCTAATGTATAGCAAGGCCGATCCTTGGTGATCTTGGCCCCATTGATTGTTCTTTCCACTCACTAAAACATTATGCTTTCCATAATGCAGTTGGGTCGAGTACATGATTAGATTGATATCCAAAATTCGAAAATAGATATTAATTGTGATCGTGTATTCAACCTTTGATGGTGGTGTTGGTGTAATAGTTTAGATGCTTGTGTTCTGGGTGTGGTGTCCCGAGTTCCCGGGAGAAACATAATTATGTTTGCATTAGTTTATTCAAATGCATTGGGGTTTGTAGTTGATGAATAATGTTAAGAACGGGGTGTTACTTAATTAGTTACATGTTAAGTAGATGTTAATTTGTAAAGTTGCACTAAAACAGAACATTTCACGAAATACACACTTAGGTTATACTTCTAGGGATATTTTGTCCTAACATGTTTGACGTTGGCAACTCCCCACTTTCATAACAAACAATGCAGAGGCTTGACTGTGAACCTCCTCATAATAACGACAATTTCACGATGATCTGACCTTTACAGTAGCCTCTACTTATGTCTATTTAACTCTGTCATGTTTTACCAGAGTCTCTGGGATAGCGTAACATGTGCTTCATAGCGTTTATTAGTACAAGGTATGGATTATTACAAATTAATGGGGACCCTCCCATTTTCCATTGCGATCGTGCTGCCATTTCTCGAACGCGGCGAATCACTATTTTCAGATTTGTGAGGTCTCACTTTCCCCTCTATCTATCTTTACTCTATGCCGGGGTCTGAGTGGCAACCCTTGGAGTTTATGTCACACTGGACAGAAAAACAAAATAATTAACAAAAAGTATAACAGGAAAAACCGATTAACTTGAGAGAGAAAGATAGAGAGAGAGAGAAAGGTGGGGGGAGGGGGGCATACAAACGAGGAGGCTTAAGCGGAAGCCAGAGACTTGCTTAAAATGGAAATTACGGTTAAAGTTGATGTACACATTAGAGACAAACAAGCTTGTTCAAATATTGTTATGTAATTATAGATAAAATGATTGAAAAGTTACAAGAATCAAAGAAGTTGTATTAGTCGGAATAGTGAAACATTTAACGATACCTAAATGTTTACAAATTATGTTTACACATTAATAATATATGCCCTCTAGCATAATAGTGTTTCCAATGCTAAGCTATGAATCAATCTGACTCCTAGATATATATATATATATATATATATATATACCGGTATATATATATACAGTATTTAGCCTTGGCGGGCAACCTATCTAGGGGAAAAAACCCTACACCAATTACCGATGGGCGACATGCTAATCGGTGCCACTTACAGGTGGCGATTTTTATAACAGATAACTATATATATATATATACACTGTAAGGGTGTATTGAAATAACTGTTACAGACTATGACAAACACATTGTAACATTGAAAATTAACATATATTGTTGTATAACATTTTCCCCCCCAAAATGTTATTAATGAGATATATACTTATTTAGAAATCTAGCAAAACAGGGTCACAAATAAAGCAGTAAATAATTGATACATGATTAACATATTTACTATGGACTTAACTAAAGGGAAAGTATAGGTTTACCTATATCTAGTCTCCGCCTCCCCTCCCCCCATGCTTCTGCCCCCTCCCTGTCAGATGGTGTGTTTTTATCCATAGGTTTACCTATTCACACATTAGAAATTACGAAATCAAAGTATCTTAGAATATGGTGATGATATTAGGTAGTTAGCAGAAAAATACTAATTATTAGCAACAGATTAGCGTAAACAAATATGTAACATTTTCAACTCTGTTCACAGGGTATAATACTGATGCCCAAGTCTGGGTCGAGTATCCAAATGTAGTTGAAGGTAATTCAATTGTTTATGAAGCATAGTTCTTGATTCATAGATTCATTGCGGGCTGATCGTTCCTATCTTGAATGAAATTCCGAAAATGTTTTATGACTCGGTATAAAGATTCAAAGATTAAAAATATTGGGTATCATTGATTTCTGTATTACATCAGTTGGTGGTAATTACAATTAGATCAATTAATCTTCTCTTATTACACTGTAATGACCATGTACAGTAGTGTTAATTACTTCGGATCGATTTTGAAGTTTCGAACTTATTAAACAAATCTCTGATATGCAAATGCTCAGTAAGAATTAGTAAGGAGATTCAATACAACAGAAACCGCTTCGAAAATGTTTATATTTGAATGAATGTTCACTACTGTACAATTAATTAAATACCATTAGGCAATAATTTTGTAATGTCCACATTGTTTGGGTATTTGTATCATTCATCATGGTGTTTTTTTTATTTACTAACATAAAACAGTTATATCTGGCAAGACCACTTTAGGATTCGTAATTTGGCTTCATCCAAGACTCCTTCGGTCTTTCCTATGTTGAAAGAAAAATACAAACTTGTTTGGTCATTAGCAGAAAAATAATTACCATAGTAACGTTTTATAAAGGGGAATATTACTTATAATATTTCACCCCGAAAACGAATTATGTTTATAATTCAACATTCATGGGTGTAAACTATGGAGATGGGTTTGGGGGGGTGGGGGTGGGGGGGTTGAAGGGGGAGACCAATGCCAGTCTTTCGGCTTATAGACATGCTTGGACGACACTGAAATTATACTTTGTGTCCTTTAAATCAAATGATTCA
>CM064578.1:18600360-18946105 GCA_032716605.1 Paralithodes platypus
TGAGCTCTCCAAACCACTGACATTACTATTCAATAAATCCTTGCAGTCTGGAACTATGCCTGATCAGTGGAAGCTAGCCAACGTAACACCGATATTCAAAAAAGGCAGCAAATCCCTACCCAGTAACTATCGTCCAATTAGCTTAACCTCAGTTGTATGTTTAAAATGCTAGAAACGGTCATACGAGACAGACTCGTAAATCACTTAGAGGAAATAACATACTTAAAGATACTCAACACGGCTTTCGTAAAAAACGTTCCTGTTTAACAAACCTCTTAGACTTCTTCCACGATATCCTCAACCTCTACGATGAGAGTAAAGCTGTAGATATTATATACCTTGATTTTCAAAAGGCCTTTGACAAAGTTCCCCACAAACGTTTACTGCTAAAACTAAAAGCGCATGGAATACAAGACGGTGTGTGAAATGGATAGAAAATTGGCTCAGCAACAGAAAGCAAAGGGTAGTCATAAACGGTAAGGCATCTAAATGGACCAATGTAAGTAGCGGGGTACCCCAGGGATCGGTACTAGGACCAATTCTCTTTCTAATTTACATCAACGACATAGATGAGGGTCTCACCTGCACAATCTCAAAATTTGCTGACGATACAAAAATTGCAAATAGCGTACTCTCAAAAGAACAAGTTGACGATATGCAACACAATCTAGATAAATTGTCATGTTGGGCCCAAATTTGGCAAATGAGTTTCAATGCAGATAAAAGTAAACTACTACATGTCGGATACCTAAATGAGAAAGCAAACTATTCGATGAATGGCACTCGGCTTAAGAATGTAAACAGAGAAACTGATCTGGGAGTAACAATATCGAGTAACCTAAAACTGAGTCAACAATGTTCAGAAGTTGTTAAGAAGGCAAACAAAATAATTGGCTTATAGGCAGGTCATTTGAGCATAAATCCAAAGAAGTTATCCTAACCCTTTACAATTCCTTAGTCCGCCCTCTTCTGGAATACTGCGTTCAATCCTGGTGCCCTTATTACCAAAAAGATATAAACAAGCTAGAACGAGTTCAACGTAGAGTTACCAAAATGAATCCTAGCCTAAAGAACAAACCATACGAAGAGCGTCTTAGAGAATTAAATCTATTTCCTTTAACCCAGCGCAGATTAAGAGGCGACTTAATTCAAGTGTTCAAAATCATCAAAGGCATCGACAATATGAACTGTAGTAAGTACTTCACTATCGACCAATCTAATTACACGCGGGGAAACGGTTTGCAAAATTATTGGTAAATCTTTTAACTCGCACGAATCTAAGAATTTCTTCTTCAATCGAGTTGTCAACTTGTGGAATGGGCTTCCCCGAGACGTTATAGACTGCAGCACCGTTGATTCATTTAAATTCCGCCTAGACAAATATCTCGCATCAAACCCGCGACTGACTGCGTTTGTAAATGAATAACTTTATCCTCCCCTCAGTTACTAACCCATATGTCCCCTACTAACTTCCTAGTCCTGCCACGTTAGTGGCAGGGCAGTAGTTCCCTTTCCAATGTTCCCTTACCCACTCTAAACCACTGTTTGGACACTTGATCCTCAGTGTTTTGGAGGACAAGCAAACCAAGGGTCACTAGACCTGTTGCTTGATTTCCTTTGTACTCCCCCCTCCAAAGTCATGGAACGCCTAGTATTAAAACTAATTACACCTGACCTACCCCTAGCTCCAACACAACATGGCTTTAGGCCACTGCACTCCACAAACACTCTTCTCACAGACCTTACACAAAGAGCTTTCGACGGCATCAATTCAGCTAGACCACCACACAGATCCCTATTAGCCACACTCGACATTAGTAAAGCCTTCGATGCCATCCCCCGCCACAACCTAACAACAAAATCTACAACACAAAACATGCACAACAACACAAAACGGGCTGGCCAACTTCCTAGCAGGCAGATGTGCACACATATCTTTTGCCGGTCAGTCACAAAATCAGAAACTTTCCAAACGGAGTCCACAAGGATCCGTCCTATCGCCCGCACTCTTCAATCTGTACATGCACGATATAACTACAACCCAATACGCCCCAAATAAACTTAGCCTCCTATGCAGATGACATAACACTCACATGCACACACCATGACCAAAAAGAGCAACAGATCTCCTTCAACCTATCTCAACACTACATGGCTGGTGCACTACAAACAGACTTAATCTAGCCACAGCCAAATCCACCGCAACCCTGCTCACAAGTTGGACAGGAGAACACGAATACATCCTCAACTCACCATAAACAACACACCCCTAACACATACACCCCACCCAAAATCCTAGGAGTAACATATGATACTCATATGACATTCAAACAGCACACCACAAACATTAAAAAGAAACTGACACCCAGACTTAATGCCCTCAGGTCATTGCTCACACAAAATTTGGACACAACAAAGAAACTACCACCACAGTATATAAACAATACATAAGATCAGTGATGGAATACGCAAGCCAGCCTGGGCTTCTAACCTAGCTGAAACAATCATAAGACCTTACAGACTATTCAAAACAAAGCCCTGAAGATCATTACAGGCTGCACAGCTACTGCACCCACAGATCACCTACATCAAGAAACCAAAATCCTCAAAGTCAAAGACCATCTGGACATGAGAGGCACTCAATTCCTGGCAGCAGCCTCCACGAACCAAGACCACCCACTAAACTACATGGCAACACACCCACAGACACCAAGATATATCAAAACAACACCCAGCACACGGTATCACACACAATTATTGTCCTCTCTCCCTCCCTGCCCAACCCGAACCAACTTCCAGAAGCACATCCATACTCATATCTCTCACCGATCCATCCACTCACTCACAGACAACACGCAGCTGCATGCACGACCTCCCGAAATCCATCCTTCCGAATCCTCCCTTCCTCGCGAAGACAGAGTCAACCTGGCCAGGCTGAGATACGGACACCATCCAGCTCTCCTGAGCTATCAGAAGAGACTGGATGACTCCGTTGTCGACGCCTGCCTGGGATGTAACACAGCACCCCATACCATTAAACACATCATAGAAGACTGCATTTCACACAACCACTTACGCCAACAACACAATCTACACTCAATGAGAGCTCTGTGGGAAAGCCCGATCGTGGCCATGGCCTTTCTCAGGGACTCGGGGCTGTTCGGCCAGGCAGCTTAGGGAACATCAACAACAACAACCTAAAACCGAGTCAACAATGTTCAGAAGTTGTTAAGAAGGCAAACAAAATAATTGGCTTTATAGGCAGGTCATTTGATAAATCCAAAGAAGTTATCCTAACCCTTTACAATTCCTTAGTCCGCCCTCTTCTGCGAATACTGCGTTCAATCCTGGTGCCCTTATTACCAAAAAGATATAAACAAGCTAGACGAACGTAGAGTTACCAAATTATACCTAGCCTAAAGAACAAACCATACGAAGAGCGTCTTAGAGAATTAAATCTATTTCCTTTTAAGCGCAGATTAAGAGGTGACTTAATTCAAGTGTTCAAAATCATCAAAGGCATCGATAATATGAACTGTATTAAGTACTTCACTATCGACCAATCTAATTACACTCGGGGAAACGGTTGCAAAATTATTGGTAAATCTTTTAACTCGCACGAATCTAAGAATTTCTTCTTCAATCGAGTTGTCAACTTGTGGAATGGGCTTCCCCGAAACGTTATAGACTGCATCACCGTTGATTCATTTAAACTCCGCCTAGACAAATATCTCGCATCAAACCCGTGACTGACTGCGTTTGTAAATTAATAACTTTATTTTATCCCCCCCTCAGTTACTAACCCATCTGTCCTCTACTAACTTCCTAATCCTGCCACGGACATTAGTTCCAGAAGTAATTTTCCAATGTTCCCTTACACACTCTAAACCACTGTTTGGACACTTGATCCTCAGTGTTTTGGAGGACAAGCAACCTAGAAGGGTCACTAGATATGTTGTTGCTTGATTTCCTTTGTAGCCTACTGTCTCCCCTTGAACAGATTTCCCTTATGTTACGTGGAGGCTCTCTTTGTCCAGATCTCAAGTATCTGGTCTTACCCTGGCGCTCCACAAAGGTCAACAAAATGAGGTAGCAAGTATGCAGGAAAGAGTAGGCAAAAGCCCTTCACTTGTATACTACTACACTCGCAAAGGAAAATATGCACAAGGGTTACAGGCTAGCTAGCTTCGTCGATGTTGTACCGGCTCTGACTTGCCACATACATAACTCAGACAACGACCAAGATACCTTCCACTGTCTAGCATTAAATAATAAGAGAGAACAGCTTAATAATTAGAAGCACCGCAACACTAGGCTACCATTTGACTATGACTCTACTAATCCCTAACGCTAGTGCAAACATAAATGTGAGAGCTGGTGCTGGTAATACGACTGGCCGACTATGGAAGTCGTATGCAGAACCAGAAAGTAATTGAATAAAGATGGAAGTATGAAAAAAAAAAAAATTCAGAGAGAGAGAAAGTAGTATAGGGGGTTATTTCGGGGACAGATTGCAAAGGACATGTAGTCCATGAGCCAAGACCCGAATTTTGGGATATCGGTACCACCCGGGGTGACTAATTCTCTTAGGTGTTTTTAGCTTGCTACATGTCTCTAGTTTATGTTTTGATATGATAGCCCTTGCACATTGGTAGCTTAATGGTCGTTATCACTTCTTGAATAGACATACCCTACCGAAAATTCCGATTTTTTTTAAAATGTCAAATTTGGGGACAGGAATGCCTAAATGTCAACAAAATGCATATAGTAATTGTCACATTTAATACAAGTCCTGTAAATACACACTAAGCATGCCATGGGCTTGTACATACTATTATGGCAAATTACTACTCCTAAATATCATCTACGTCAGACTCGGAATCTGACTGTTGTGCCACCGGCTCTTCTTCAATAGCCTTGTTCTGACATGTCTGTAACCTGCACATGTCCGTGCATTTTAGACCATTGCTGAGGCAAGTACACTTAGGGAGTTCGCATGACCGCACACACTTGCAAGACAGTAGCTGCATAACAGCATCTGGTGCTGGTGAGCCTCGCATCCAGTTGACGGCAAGCTTACCGTCCTCATCTGTCATCCAACCGCAGTCTGTTGGGTTCGCAACAAATGGCTGGCTCTGAAGACTTCTCCTCCAGATCGCAGCCTGGTAGTTTGCATGCAGTGCATGCATGAAGAGGCAGTCCTCACAAGGAGGGAGTTGACTTGACTCTACCTCTCCACGTCTTGCACAGAACAGCTCATACCGAAGCTTGTTTACCTTAGTTGTGTGGGTAGATGGTAGGTACATGTGGCAGGTGATTTCCTGTAGCTTCTCAAAGAGTTCAGGAGACACTTCCCATGAGCGTCCAAGTTCGTGAAAAGCATGCTGGTATGTCTTGTCCATCTTCACCTGCTTGAGTGTCGTCATCTTCCCTCGGCCAGCGAATGCACTGACGGTATCACAGCCTGTAAAGGCATGCATACCAATCAATGAATCACACACGCTGCCTCCCAGTGTGCGGCTCAGTGTGGTGATATCCAGGAATCTTGTCCGGTTCTTCGTCCCGCACTTCTGGAACAGATGGGATGGGATCTTGTGGCACATGCCAAGACACAACACCATGACGTCTGTATCTTCTGCAGTGATGATGACAGACTTGTTCCCAGATTCTGCTGCATGAAGTGCATGGAGAAGAAGGCGTGTGTCTGCTTCTTCTTGAGTTGACTTAAGCTCAGGAGCCTCTTCCCACTGCTCTTTGGTGATCTTGAAGCAGCGCTGCTCACATGTGACATACAGCTCCTTGTCCTTGAGCTCCTCCCTGTGCTGTGGTGCCTTCCATTCTTCTACCAAGAACTTGATAAGACTTGCCTTGTTGGAGGAACTACCGAGTAACTTTCTCCACTACTGGATGTTGTGCCCAGGTTGAATGTTCTTGAAATGAATTCCTGTGCCTGCACTTCTTTTGGCTCGTTCTGCATCCTTGATGGATGTCTCCTTGTAGATATCAAACACAACATCAATGCGCCTGCTCTTAGCACCTTCATGAACAGCGTGACTCAGTGCTGTACCTGCAAGCTGTGAAAAAGTTTTGTCGTTTCCCTTCAGTTTGTGGACCAGGCTCATCCCATCAATTAGGGTAGCAGAGGGCTCGGGTATCACTTCTGCAGGAGAAACATTTGATTTTGAAACAGAAGATTTGCTTTTAACACCTTACGAGCGGCCTATGCGGTTTATTTATGTGTACCGCACAGCGGGGTGTTTTTAGCCAAAATAGGTCTGTTTACGTGATCATTTTCATGCCTAAATAAGACCCAGAACGTAAAACAAGTACCTATCCCTGAAAGGGCATAAACAGAGCTTTCGAATGACACCATAACGATCCTTGTATGATGGATAGTTTTCTTGCAATAACCGTGCAACGCGAGTGCAAAAAGCAGGTAATTCGGTACTTTCAGTACATAATTGAGTATGTAGCGAGTGAGAGAGGGAGGAGGGAGCTGAGATTTGTGTCAGTAGGTTCGCCGCGGTGGTCTGGAGCAGTCATACGCTCGCTAGTCTCCTGCCACCACTTGTCTCTCTCTCAGCCACATTACGTGCTGAAATTGCCACTCGACCTATGTCGAGCGCCGCCACATAGTCCAGCTTTATTTAACTCGACTTATGTTGCTCGCCGCTAATTAAGGGTTAAGTACCAGCAGCTGATCAAGTCGTTTAAGGAGAAGTCATCAAGGATCATCGTCTCAGGAATCGTCCCCCGGCTCGGTGTAGAGAGCCGATTTTACAACATAGCCACCAGCACAAATCGTTGTCTAGCAAACCTCTGCAGGAAGGAGAACGTGGGATTCGTCGACACCTGGGACAATTTCTACTACGATGACTATTTGTTTTCGGACGATGGAGTTCATCTGAACCAGGTGGGAGCAGCGCGTTTTGGGCGTCTTCTCAACGATGCGGTGAAGGATTTTCGGAGAAGAAATCGACTCAGCACAGGACAACCAGGAAGGAGGACCGAAGACAGCGAGGACGGCAATCTACAAAGGTATTAAATACTAATCCGTTAAGAACCGCGAATTTGGATAAAGCTCCACCAACACGACCCAAATTCAAAACCGTCAGGGATAACGACCGAGGACCGAGGACAGCTATGAATGTAAATGTAGATCCGACCAGAACCAAAAATTCGATGAAAGAACGATCTGCGAGTTCTAAAACCGCAACTTTAAAGGTTTTCTATGCAAACGCTCGTAGCATACGCAATAAATTTTCAGATTTAGAGGAACTAGTGTTTACAGAAAATTATGATGTGATTGGCATAACAGAATCTTGGCTCAATACACAAGATAGAGACTTTTTAGCAGAGTATTCACTTCCCGGTTATGTAATGTTTGAGAACAGCCGAATAAATAAAAATGGAGGTGGCGTTTTATTTTATATCAAAGAAAGTCTTAACCCGACCCTCGTGTCAAAACCTCAAATTGTGAACGTCGACACATCTTTTGTGCTAATAAAGAATAATAAAGGTACAAAATAATACTTGCGTTAATATACAGACCTCCAGCTCAATCAGTGCAAACTGACCGAGAAATTTACGAACAAATTGCAGATGTAAGTAACTCACAAGATACCGTAATTTTTGGCGACTTTAATTTACCTGTGACCAAGTGGGGCGATACTCTTACTTCACACTCCGGACATGACTTGTATACGAACTTGCAAGAGAGTTCGCTTTATCAATTTGTTCGAATGCCGACCCGTGGTAATAACGTTCTTGACATTGTACTTGCAACAAAAGAAGAATTGATAGAGAATTTGAATGTTGGTGATGAATTCAGTAACAGCGACCATCGTACGATAACTTTCACTTTAAAGTTTACTAGTAACGAACCAAATAGTAGCATCGAAAAAGTCCCTAATTTCAAGAAAGCAAACTTCCATAAACTTAGAGCTATGTTTAAAGAAACTGACTGGAGCTTTTTAATTAACAATAACGACATAAATACATCTTGGAAGTTATTCGAAACCACTTACCTAAAAGCAGTGCAAGACTGCATACCATCGAAAATACGGCGTCCAGGCCATAATAATAAGCCCAAATGGTGGAATAAAGATATTTCAAACTGCCTGCTTGCTAAAAAATTTGCTAATGATAGATTAAAATCCTCACAAAATGACGAAGAACGGGTGAAATTTGTAGAGCTACGACGCAAAGCCAAAAAGTTAATTAAGCAAAGTAAAAAGACCTTAGAGTTACATATTGCGAATCAAAGTAAAACAAACCCGAAAGAATTCTATAGTTATATCAGAAAGAAAAAAGTAGTTACTTCAACTGTTGGACCGTTAGTCGATGAAAAAGGAGAATACACCAAAGACGAAGTACAAATGAGTAATGCCCTCAATACCTTCTTTGCATCAGTTTTTACAACAGAAGACCTCAGTGATATCCCTACACCATCGCCGATTCAGATTGATAATTCAGATGTTCTAAGCAATATCACCGTTACAGAGAGAGAAGTATTGAATTGTTTAGATAAACTCAGGTAAATAAAACGCCAGGACCTGATACAATCTCGCCTAGAGTTCTAAAGGAAGCTAAGAATGAGCTCTCCAAACCACTGACATTACTATTCAATAAATCCTTGCAGTCTGGAACTATGCCTGATCAGTGGAAGCTAGCCAACGTAACCCCGATATTCAAAAAAGGCAGCAAATCCCTACCCAGTAACTATCGTCCAATTAGCTTAACCTCAGTTGTATGTAAAATGCTAGAAACGGTCATACGAGACAGACTCGTAAATCACTTGGAGGAAAATAACATACTTAAAGATACTCAACACGGCTTTCGTAAAAAACGTTCCTGTTTAACAAACCTCTTAGACTTCTTCCACGATATCCTCAACCTCTACGATGAGAGTAAAGCTGTAGATATTATATACCTTGATTTTCAAAAGGCCTATGACAAAGTTCCCCACAAACGTTTACTGCTAAAGCTAAAAGCGCATGGAATACAAGACGGTGTGTTGAAATGGATAGAAAATTGGCTCAGCAACAGAAAGCAAAGGGTAGTCATAAACGGTAAGGCATCTAAATGGACCAATGTAAGTAGCGGGGTACCCCAGGGATCGGTACTAGGACCAATTCTCTTTCTAATTTACATCAACGACATAGATGAGGGTCTCACCTGCACAATCTCAAAATTTGCTGACGATACAAAAATTGCAAATAGCGTACTCTCAAAAGAACAAGTTGACGATATGCAACACAATCTAGATAAATTGTCATGTTGGGCCCAAATTTGGCAAATGAGTTTCAATGCGGATAAATGTAAAGTACTACATGTCGGATACCTAAATGAGAAAGCAAACTATTCGATGAATGGCACTCAGCTTAAGAATGTAAACAGAGAAACTGATCTGGGAGTAACAATATCGAGTAACCTAAAACCGAGTCAACAATGTTCAGAAGTTGTTAAGAAGGCAAACAAAATAATTGGCTTTATAGGCAGGTCATTTGAGCATAAATCCAAAGAAGTTATCCTAACCCTTTACAATTCCTTAGTCCGCCCTCTTCTGGAATACTGCGTTCAATCCTGGTGCCCTTATTACCAAAAAGATATAAACAAGCTAGAACGAGTTCAACGTAGAGTTACCAAAATGATACCTAACCTAAAGAACAAACCATACGAAGAGCGTCTTAGAGAATTAAATCTATTTCCTTTAACCCAGCGCAGATTAAGAGGCGACTTAATTCAAGTGTTCAAAATCATCAAAGGCATCGACAATATGAACTGTAGTAAGTACTTCACTATCGACCAATCTAATTACACGCGGGGAAACGGTTGCAAAATTATTGGTAAATCTTTTAACTCGCACGAATCTAAGAATTTCTTCTTCAATCGAGTTGTCAACTTGTGGAATGGGCTTCCCCGAGACGTTATAGACTGCAGCACCGTTGATTCATTTAAATTCCGCCTAGACAAATATCTCGCATCAAACCCGCGACTGACTGCGTTTGTAAATGAATAACTTTATCCTCCCCTCAGTTACTAACCCATATGTCCCCTACTAACTTCCTAGTCCTGCCACGTTAGTGGCAGGGCAGTAGTTCCCTTTCCAATGTTCCCTTACCCACTCTAAACCACTGTTTGGACACTTGATCCTCAGTGTTTTCGAGGACAAGCAACCTAGAAGGGTCACTAGACCTGTTGTTGCTTGATTTCCTTTGTACTCCTTTGTACTCTCTACCTCCTTTGCGAGGGCAGCCTTGTTGGTCTTGCGGAGAGACCCATCACCGCTGGCAAGTGCCCAAGGCAAAGGCCCCAGGGGATGAGCCAAGACATCACTCATTTTGAGCTTTCTGTTCTCGGCAACAAGGATCATCTGGCCAAATAGGTTCCTGTCAGCCTTTAAGATAACCTCCTTGGCATGGTCTTGTGAGCGTGGCTTCATTCTGATGTTAGTGAACGTTCTCAGTTTCGTCTTCGTCATCGTGTCATGAAACTGTATAGTTGGCGTATCGATCTCCAGGCGCTCTTCCTTGAAGGCTTGATATGCATCCTCTCCTATTCTGTGCCATTGACTCTATGAGAAGTACCTGCTCCACTTAGGGTCTCTTCAAGTCGGTCAATGTTATCCCAGGCCAGGGTTGTGAACACACCAGGGTAGATGTTTGCTGGCAGTGGAATGTCATCCTTTGAGCATTCCAGCTTCTGGATACAAAGGGCTGTATCGATCTCCTCAAACATTGAGTAAGACACACAGTGACCAAGACGATTCAGAGTTCGGATCAGTTCTGTGTTTCCTGTCAAAGACTTTACAGCATTGGTCAGCAGTACGTGCTTGGGTGGTTTTGTCTTGCCACTGGTAACAGCAAAGACCAAGTCACTGCCAAAGGAAGTGGCAAGACGTTGAGCTCTTTCAGAGGGAGTTTCACACTCACACTCTCCTGTCAGCAGGGTGTGCAGGAAGTGACTGCTGCAGGAATGACATTCTGATCTGTATCGGGAGGCCATGGCTGACTCACATCTTGTTTATTGATCTCATTCCTCAGCTGCATTCCTGCTTTGGTTAAGACATCTTCAGAGTTAGCTGCTCTTGCTTCTTGCAGGTCTTTTGCCATTTTGTGTGCTTGCCGGGCAAGATCGTCCATTGAGAGGCTGCGTGGATAGATTAGAAGCTTTCCTTTCTCATCTGGGACAAAGCGTAGTGATTCTCCAAACTCGGTTTCAATCTTTCGGCGAACATGTTTCTTTGTCGCTGGTTTCAGTTGGATAATACCACGGGACATCATGGATCTCTCAAGCCTAGATGTGAGGTTTGTCATAGGCAGTACCTCTGGGTTGGGGAATAATTTGGTCCTTATATACAAGCAGAGTTCCTCGAGGGCTTCTGTCTCAACCTCTTCGTAGCGTGCTTCCTCGCTTTCTTCCTGATTTTCACCTGCACCCGACCTGGCGGCCGCTGGGAAATCATCTTTTGTGAAGAGTTTGTAGCACGACTTGTGGTAGTGACCCTCTGCAGCAACAAGGTCTCTGCTAACTAAACCAAGGATTCTCTGGTTGAGTTTCCTTATTGCTGCTCTGCGAATCTTCTCATCTGCTCGTAGCTCAACACACTGTATGAGTGGCTCCCTTGTCTTTGTTGTTTTTATGTACTTGCTTGACTTCTCGCAGAAGATAAATACTTTGGCATACACCCTGCTAGTACTAGGGGCATCCCTTGATGCCCTCCTCCTGGGGTCGACGCTTGCTGATTCTATCTTGACACCCTTGGCAAGGATAGAAACCAGTGACTTCTTCATTGTAAAGAGACTACGACATTTACGGTGATAATGTATGTGTGGTATTCCTCCTTCTTCAAGGCCCTTGGCTGCTTCCAGGACTGGATCATGCTGCCTGATTTCTGCAGCCCTGAGCAATGTGTTCCAGGAGTCCAAATCCTGTGGTGACACCAGAGCATCGCTGTCATCATCAGAGCAGTGGATGATACAGTCGATCCGTGCTCTCTTCCTCGCAGATGGTTCCATCCTGCCGTCAAACAGTCGACACACACCTGCAAAAAATATCACCATTAAACCATGAACAAACAAACACATTACATTGAAACCACTCTACATATGTTTGCTCCTTCCAATAATAAATTATCCCCAAAATATAACAAAAAAATCCCCAAATATGAAATAAACCCCTAAATATGGAGAAACTTGAAATACACATCGGAATAATTCTTGTAGAGAATCAAATAAGCTACAAGAGCTGTTAGAATATATTTTTCAATGTTCCCCATATTTAAGGATTTATTCTAGATTTAGAGGAAAATACCCAAAATATAGAGTATATTCCGAAATATGAGGAAATTTGAAAAATACCTAGGAACAACTCTGGTAGAGAATATAATTCTACATAGGTGTTCAAAGTTTCGCGATGATTGTGTGATGGATTTTAAAGAAAATGAGGAAAACGCCGAGCGTCACGCTAAAAATCTTTATTTTTGGGTAGCGCCCCTATTGCATCAACAAAATTAGACTAAGCTACCAGTGCGAGAAGGCTATCATATCTTAATGTACTTACAGTCACTCTATAAACATTTTAGTACCATTCGTGTTTAGTCACCCCAGGTGGTACCGATATCTGGCCTGGCTCATGGACTAATGTAGGACCAAGCACGCTACGCCAAGCTCTGCAGGAGACACGAGGGAAGGAGCCCTCCAGCACCGAGCTGAGACAGCGGCCTCCAATCACAGACGACTACGTCATGAGGAGCAGAAGTCACGTGACGAGCCAGGCCAATCAGGAGCGTGAGAAACTCCTCCGAGCGAGGGAGGCAGCACATACATACACACGCACATATTACCACCCCACTGCCTACTTCGCTCTTTCTCCTTTATCTTCACACAATGCATCTTATATTCTATGACTGATATAAAATACTTCCATGTGTCACAGACAAGAATAAAGACCACCACTGATCTGTCTGTGACAACATGAACTCTATGAAAGAAAGAACACCGTTCTACGATTATTGTAGCCCATTTCACTGCCCTGCCGAGCGCTAGCGAATTACGAGTGCATTCTGGCAAGCTGGCCAGCATAACATAGGTATAACGATTCATTCCAGATTTATTTCGTCATGGTTGGTGCAGAATAAGTTGTCGTGCTTCGGGTCTTGAATAGTTAGCTGGAAGCGAAATAAACCTGTGACACATAGTAAGGTCACACCTGTACCTTACCACCATTCCCATGTATTATATAATATGTCAGCCTCCCCCTCCTTCCCAACTCGTTATTATACAAGTCATTAACCTCTGGACCCTCCTATGTTATGAGGTTATTTATATTAATAATAAAGGTCTAGGGAGGAAACTAAACAAATATATGAATACATTAATTAATAGACCAAACAAACGGCCAGCCTCCCCTTAATTTAGAGCCATGTTTGTGTGTCGCATTCATATTGAAGGACAGTTGAGAAAGTGAATGAGGACAATATTAATACCAGAATAGCCGTGAGAAAAGAGTGGACGGAAGGAAGAGATAATATGAGATAAATACAGTGAGAGTGAAGGAGGAGAGAGGAAGGAAGTGAGAAAGGTGATGAGTGGGTGGAGAGAGAATATGGAAGGGAAGCATTAAAAGATGGTCAAAACACTGATGTTTATTATCTTCACTCGACTTAGTTCTGACCATTAAACTTGAATCTTAAAATCATGTTGTGAGTGTATCTACTGTATCTGTCATTGTACAACATATAGGTTTTTATGTATCACTTAAACTCTCTCTCTCTTCTCTCCTCTCTCTCTCTCTCCTCACACACACTGGCTGAGATGAAATGGCTTCTCCAGAACCTATAATGAGACGTTAAGGTAATTACTAATTAACCTTCTAGTCCCAGCGAACACACACTTTTATTTTTACGCACACAGTCAAGAGCCACAGACACACACTCACAGACACTCATTATGCTTATGCACATACCCGGTACTCAAGTAAATCAAACCAGCCTTATATAATGTTAGCACACACATGTTACCTAAAAGCAGTGCAAGACTGCATACCATCGAAAACTCGGCGTCCAGGCCATAATAATAAGCCCAAATGGTGGAATAAAGATATTTCAAACTGCCTGCTTGCTAAAAAATGTGCTAATGATAGATTAAAATCCTCACAAAATGACGAAGAACGGCTGAAATTTGTAGAGCTACGACGCAAAGCCAAAAAGTTAATTAAGCAAAGTAAAAAGACCTTAGAGTTACATATTGCGAATCAAAGTAAAACAAACCCGAAAACATTCTATAGTTATATCAGAAAGAAAAAAGTCGTTACTTCAACTGTTGGACCGTTAGTCGATGAAAATGGAGAATACACCAAACGAAGAAACAAATGAGTAATGCCCTCAATACCTTCTTTGCATCAGTTTTTACAACAGAAGACCTCAGTGATATCCCTACACCATCGCCGATTCAGATTGATAATTCAGATGTTCTAAGCAATATCACCGTTACAGAGAGAGAAGTATTGAATTGTTTAGATAAACTCAAGGTAAATAAAACGCCTGGACCTGATACAATCTCGCCTAGAGTTCTAAAGGAAGCTAAGGATGAGCTCTCTAAACCACTGACATTACTATTCAATAAATCCTTGCAGTCTGGAACTATGCCCGATCAGTGGAAGCTAGCCAACGTAACACCGATATTCAAAAAAGGCAGCAAATCCCTACCCAGTAACTATCGTCCAATTAGCTTAACCTCAGTTGTATGTAAAATGCTAGAAACGGTCATACGAGACAGACTCGTAAATCACTTAGAGGAAAATAACATACTTAAAGATACTCAACACGGCTTTCGTAAAAAACGTTCCTGTTTAACAAACCTCTTAGACTTCTTCCACGATATCCTCAACCTCTACGATGAGAGTAAAGCTGTAGATATTATATACCTTGATTTTCAAAAGGCCTTTGACAAAGTTCCCCACAAACGTTTACTGCTAAAACTAAAAGCGCATGGAATACAAGACGGTGTGTTGAAATGGATAGAAAATTGGCTCAGCGACAGAAAGCAAAGAGTAGTCATAAACGGTAAGGCATCAAATGGACCAATGTAAGTAGCGGGGTACCCCAGGGATCGGTACTAGGACCAATTCTCTTTCTAATTTACATCAACGACATAGATGAGGGTCTCACCTGTACAATCTCAAAATTTGCTGACGATACAAAAATTGCAAATAGCGTACTCTCAAAAGAACAAGTTGACGATATGCAACACAATCTAGATAAATTGTCATGTTGGGCCCAAATTTGGCAAATGAGTTTCAATGCGGATAAATGTAAAGTACTACATATCGGATACCTAAATGAGAAAGCAAACTATTCGATGAATGGCACTCAGCTTAAGAATGTAAACAGAGAAACCGATCTGGGAGTAACAATATCGAGTAACCTAAAACCGAGTCAACAATGTTCAGAAGTTGTTAAGAAGGCAAACAAAATAATTGGCTTTATAGGCAGGTCATTTGAGCATAAATCCAAAGAAGTTATCCTAACCCTTTACAATTCATTAGTCCGCCCTCTTCTGGAATACTGCGTTCAATCCTGGTGCCCTTATTACCAAAAAGATATAAACAAGCTAGAACGAGTTCAACGTAGAGTTACCAAAATGATACCTAGCCTAAAGAACAAACCATACGAAGAGCGTCTTAGAGAATTAAATCTATTTCCTTTAACCCAGCGCAGATTAAGAGGTGACTTAATTCAAGTGTTCAAAATCATCAAAGGCATCGACAATATGAACTGTAGTAAGTACTTCACTATCGACCAATCTAATTACACGCGGGGAAACGGTTGCAAAATTATTGGTAAATCTTTTAACTCCCACGAATCTAAGAATTTCTTCTTCAATCGAGTTGTCAACTTGTGGAATGGGCTTCCCCGAAACGTTATAGACTGCATCACCGTTGATTCATTTAAACTCCGCCTAGACAAATATCTCG
The DNA here is from genome assembly GCA_032716605.1 of Paralithodes platypus. Taxonomy (NCBI): domain Eukaryota; kingdom Metazoa; phylum Arthropoda; class Malacostraca; order Decapoda; family Lithodidae; genus Paralithodes; species Paralithodes platypus. The sequence goes on from CM064578.1 coordinate 18,616,339, forward strand.
CATCAAACCCGCGACTGACTGCGTTTGTAAATGAATAACTTTATTTTATCCCCCCCTCAGTTACTAACCCATCTGTCCCCTACTAACTTCCTAATCCTGCCACGGACATTGGTTCCAGGGCAGTGGTTCCCTTTCCAATGTTCCCTTACCCACTCTAAACCACTGTTTGGACGCTTGATCCTCAGTGTTTTGGAGGACAAGCAACCTAGAAGGGTCACTGGATCTGTTGTTGCTTGATTTCCTTTGTACTCCTTTGTACTCCTTTGTACACACACACACACTCACATCCTGTTATATAATATATGTGCATTTATGGTAATTGTATAAACTGATTATATAAACAACAAGAGGAGAACCTTGTATTGATTTATTACCTTACCTCTACGGGTCACACACGGTCAAAGTGTATGATATTTATAGATAATCAGAAATACAACCTTTATGTAATTTGTTTATATTTACATATATAATATACGCTGTTATTAGCGTATGTGTTTAATTTCTAGGCGTCATCCTATTTCGGCAAACACAGATGAAAGTCAAAGTCATTAACTCTAAAGGTTGGAGGAGGCAAAAGGTTTTATGAAGCTACAATACAGTTGTGTTCGTTGACATTTGCACAGAATATACAGTACAGTATAATGTCATATTATCAAAACTTTGCTGCAGACACTTGTAATATTTTGAAGAAGTGTAAATACACCTTGGGTGATACATGGGAGAGAATTTGCTTATGCAGTAAGACATTTTAGTTTCATGGTGTATAACTAACCTTTGCTTTAATCATAAGTTGGATTTCTCATGTCACTTATGTTGTCAAAGCTGCCACATATATAATTAGCTTTATTACTACCAGCATCACACCATGTGTGTTTGTGTGTTTGTGTGTGTGTGTGTATGTGAGAGAGAGAGATTAACAGTTAGTATCTGTATTAACTTCATAGGGGCCGTATTTTCTAAAGAATGTATAATATATAAGTGACAAACTAACCAACATGATTTTGAAATAAGGTACTTCATGATCTTTCTCCCACTCTATCTATAAACCTGTCTACACACACACACACATACACATACACACACACATTCATACACTCACCCACATGCATACATGCACTCGCACAAACACAATCACACACACATGCATGCATGAATACACACACACACACACACACACTCTCTCTCCCATACATACATATATACACTCTCACACACACACACACACACACACACACACACACACACACACACATAATATGTCACTCCGCTGCAGATAATAATTATACTATATGTAAAGATAATCAAGCACGTCTGAAACTTCGGAAAATCATGCGTCTTGAAGTAATTCAATATAATATAGAACACCGTTCTACGATTATTGTAGCCCATTTCACTGCCCTGCCGAGCGCTAGCGAGTTACGAGTGCATTCTGGCAAGCTGGCCAGCATAACATAGGTATAACGATTCATTCCAGATTTATTTCGTCATGGTTGGTGCAGAATAAGTTGTCGTGCTTCGGGTCTTGAATAGTTAGCTGGAAGCGAAATAAACCTGTGACACATAGTAAAGGTCACACCTGTACCTTACCACCATTCCCATGTATTATATAATATGTCAGCCTCCCCCTCCTTCCCAACTCGTTATTATACAAGTCATTAACCTCTGGACCCTCCTATGTTATGAGGTTATTTATATTAATAATAAAGGTCTAGGGAGGAAACTAAACAAATATATGAATACATTAATTAATAGAGCAAACAAACGGCCAGCCTCCCCTTAATTTAGAGCCATGTTTGTGTGTCGCATTCATATTGAAGGACAGTTGAGAGAGTGAATGAGGACAATATTAATACCAGAATAGCCGTGAGAAAAGAGAGTGGACGGAAGGAAGAGATAATATGAGATAAATACAGTGAGAGTGAAGGAGGAGAGAGAGAGGAAGGAAGTGAGAAAGGTGAGGAGTGGGTGGAGAGAGAATATGGAAGGGAAGCATTAAAAGATGGTCAAAACACTGATGTTTATTATCTTCACTCGACTTAGTTCTGACCATTAAACTTGAATCTTAAAATCATGTTGTGAGTGTATCTACTGTATCTGTCATTGTACAACATATAGGTTTTTATGTATCACTTAAACTCTCTCTCTCTCTCTCTCTCTCTCTCTCTCTCTCACACACACCACCTGGCTGAGATGAAATGGCTTCTCCAGAACCTATAATGAGACGTTAAGGTAATTACTAATTAACCTTTTAGTCCCAGCGAACACACACTTTTATGTTTACGCACACAGTCAAGAGCCACAGACACACACTCACAGACACTCATTATGCTTATGCACATATACCGGTACTCAAGTAAATCAAACCAGCCTTATATAATGTTAGCACACACATGTTACCTAAAAGCAGTGCAAGACTGCATACCATCGAAAAACTCGGCGTCCAGGCCATAATAATAAGCCCAAATGGTGGAATAAAGATATTTCAAACTGCCTGCTTGCTAAAAAATGTGCTAATGATAGATTAAAATCCTCACAAAATGACGAAGAACGGCTGAAATTTGTAGAGCTACGACGCAAAGCCAAAAAGTTAATTAAGCAAAGTAAAAAGACCTTAGAGTTACATATTGCGAATCAAAGTAAAACAAACCCGAAAGAATTCTATAGTTATATCAGAAAGAAAAAAGTCGTTACTTCAACTGTTGGACCGTTAGTCGATGAAAATGGAGAATACACCAAAGACGAAGAACAAATGAGTAATGCCCTCAATACCTTCTTTGCATCAGTTTTTACAACAGAAGACCTCAGTGATATCCCTACACCATCGCCGATTCAGATTGATAATTCAGATGTTCTAAGCAATATCACCGTTACAGAGAGAGAGAAGTATTGAATTGTTTAGATAAACTCAAGGTAAATAAAACGCCTGGACCTGATACAATCTCGCCTAGAGTTCTAAAGGAAGCTAAGGATGAGCTCTCTAAACCACTGACATTACTATTCAATAAATCCTTGCAGTCTGGAACTATGCCCGATCAGTGGAAGCTAGCCAACGTAACACCGATATTCAAAAAAGGCAGCAAATCCCTACCCAGTAACTATCGTCCAATTAGCTTAACCTCAGTTGTATGTAAAATGCTAGAAACGGTCATACGAGACAGACTCGTAATCACTTAGAGGAAAATAACATACTTAAAGATACTCAACACGGCTTTCGTAAAAAAACGTTCCTGTTTAACAAACCTCTTAGACTTCTTCCACGATATCCTCAACCTCTACGATGAGAGTAAAGCTGTAGATATTATATACCTTGATTTTCAAAAGGCCTTTGACAAAGTTCCCAACAAACGTTTACTGCTAAAACTAAAAGCGCATGGAATACAAGACGGTGTGTTGAAATGGATAGAAAATTGGCTCAGCGACAGAAAGCAAAGAGTAGTCATAAACGGTAAGGCATCAAAATGGACCAATGTAAGTAGCGGGGTACCCAGGGATCGGTACTAGGACCAATTCTCTTTCTAATTTACATCAACGACATAGATGAGGGTCTCACCTGTACAATCTCAAAATTTGCTGACGATACAAAAATTGCAAATAGCGTACTCTCAAAAGAACAAGTTGACGATATGCAACACAATCTAGATAAATTGTCATGTTGGGCCCAAATTTGGCAAATGAGTTTCAATGCGGATAAATGTAAAGTACTACATATCGGATACCTAAATGAGAAAGCAAACTATTCGATGAATGGCACTCAGCTTAAGAATGTAAACAGAGAAACCGATCTGGGAGTAACAATATCGAGTAACCTAAAACCGAGGTCAACAATGTTCAGAAGTTGTTAAGAAGGCAAACAAAATAATTGGCTTTATAGGCAGGTCATTTGAGCATAAATCCAAAGAAGTTATCCTAACCCTTTACAATTCATTAGTCCGCCCTCTTCTGGAATACTGCGTTCAATCCTGGTGCCCTTATTACCAAAAAGATATAAACAAGCTAGAACGAGTTCAACGTAGAGTTACCAAAATGATACCTAGCCTAAAGAACAAACCATACGAAGAGCGTCTTAGAGAATAAATCTATTTCCTTTAACCCAGCGCAGATTAAGAGGTGACTTAATTCAAGTGTTCAAAATCATCAAAGGCATCGACAATATGAACTGTAGTAAGTACTTCACTATCGACCAATCTAATTACACGCGGGGAAACGGTTGCAAAATTATTGGTAAATCTTTTAACTCCCACGAATCTAAGAATTTCTTCTTCAATCGAGTTGTCAACTTGTGGAATGGGCTTCCCCGAAACGTTATAGACTGCATCACCGTTGATTCATTTAAACTCCGCCTAGACAAATATCTCGCATCAAACCCGCGACTGACTGCGTTTGTAAATGAATAACTTTATTTTATCCCCCCCTCAGTTACTAACCCATCTGTCCCCTACTAACTTCCTAATCCTGCCACGGACATTGGTTCCAGGGCAGTGGTTCCCTTTCCAATGTTCCCTTACCCACTCTAAACCACTGTTTGGACGCTTGATCCTCAGTGTTTTGGAGGACAAGCAACCTAGAAGGGTCACTGGATCTGTTGTTGCTTGATTTCCTTTGTACTCCTTTGTACTCCTTTGTACATACACACACACACTCACATCCTGTTATATAATATATGTGCATTTATGGTAATTGTATAAACTGATTATATAAACAACAAGAGGAGAACCTTGTATTGATTATTACCTTACTCTACGGGTCACACACGGTCAAAGTGTATGATATTTATAGATAATCAGAAATACAACCTTTATGTAATTTGTTATATTATTTACATATATAATATACGCTGTTATTAGCGTATGTGTTTAATTTCTTAGGCGTCATCCTATTTCGGCAAACACAGATGGAAAGTCAAAGTCATTAACTCTAAAGGTTGGAGGAGGCAAAAGGTTTTATGAAGCTACAATACAGTTGTGTTCGTTGACATTTGCACAGAATATACAGTACAGTATAATGTCATATTATCAAAACTTTGCTGCAGACACTTGTAATATTTTTGAAGAAGTGTAAATACACCTTGGGTGATACATGGGAGAGAATTTGCTTATGCAGTAAGACATTTTAGTTTCATGGTGTATAACTAACCTTTGCTTTAATCATAAGTTGGATTTCTCATGTCACTTATGTTGTCAAAGCTGCCACATATATAATTAGCTTTATTACTACAGCATCACACCATGTGTGTTTGTGTGTTTGTGTGTGTGTGTATGTGAGAGAGAGAGATTAACAGTTAGTATCTGTATTAACTTCATAGGGGCCGTATTTTCTAAAGAATGTATAATATATAAGTGACAAACTAACCAACATGATTTTGAAATAAGGTACTTCATGATCTTTCTCCCACTCTATCTATAAACCTGTCTACACACACACACACATACACATACACACACACATTCATACACTCACCCACATGCATACATGCACTCGCACAAACACAATCACACACACATGCATGCATGAATACACACACACACACACACACACACACTCTCTCTCCCATACATACATATATACACTCTCACACACACACACACACACACACACACACACACACACACACATAATATGTCACTCCGCTGCAGATAATAATTATACTATATGTAAAGATAATCAAGCACGTCTGAAACTTCGGAAAATCATGCGTCTTGAAGTAATTCAATATAATATAGAACACCGTTCTACGATTATTGTAGCCCATTTCACTGCCCTGCCGAGCGCTAGCGAGTTACGAGTGCATTCTGGCAAGCTGGCCAGCATAACATAGGTATAACGATTCATTCCAGATTTATTTCGTCATGGTTGGTGCAGAATAAGTTGTCGTGCTTCGGGTCTTGAATAGTTAGCTGGAAGCGAAATAAACCTGTGACACATAGTAAAGGTCACACCTGTACCTTACCACCATTCCCATGTATTATATAATATGTCAGCCTCCCCCTCCTTCCCAACTCGTTATTATACAAGTCATTAACCTCTGGACCCTCCTATGTTATGAGGTTATTTATATTAATAATAAAGGTCTAGGGAGGAAACTAAACAAATATATGAATACATTAATTAATAGAGCAAACAAACGGCCAGCCTCCCCTTAATTTAGAGCCATGTTTGTGTGTCGCATTCATATTGAAGGACAGTTGAGAGAGTGAATGAGGACAATATTAATACCAGAATAGCCGTGAGAAAAGAGTGGACGGAAGGAAGAGATAATATGAGATAAATACAGTGAGAGTGAAGGAGGAGAGAGAGAGGAAGGAAGTGAGAAAGGTGAGGAGTGGGTGGAGAGAGAATATGGAAGGGAAGCATTAAAAGATGGTCAAAACACTGATGTTTATTATCTTCACTCGACTTAGTTCTGACCATTAAACTTGAATCTTAAAATCATGTTGTGAGTGTATCTACTGTATCTGTCATTGTACAACATATAGGTTTTTATGTATCACTTAAACTCTCTCTCTCTCTCTCTCTCTCTCTCTCTCACACACACACCACCTGGCTGAGATGAAATGGCTTCTCCAGAACCTATAATGAGACGTTAAGGTAATTACTAATTAACCTTTTAGTCCCAGCGAACACACACTTTTATGTTTACGCACACAGTCAAGAGCCACAGACACACACTCACAGACACTCATTATGCTTATGCACATATACCGGTACTCAAGTAAATCAAACCAGCCTTATATAATGTTAGCACACACATGTTACCTAAAAGCAGTGCAAGACTGCATACCATCGAAAACTCGGCGTCCAGGCCATAATAATAAGCCCAAATGGTGGAATAAAGATATTTCAAACTGCCTGCTTGCTAAAAAATGTGCTAATGATAGATTAAAATCCTCACAAAATGACGAAGAACGGCTGAAATTTGTAGAGCTACGACGCAAAGCCAAAAAGTTAATTAAGCAAAGTAAAAAGACCTTAGAGTTACATATTGCGAATCAAAGTAAAACAAACCCGAAAGAATTCTATAGTTATATCAGAAAGAAAAAAGTCGTTACTTCAACTGTTGGACCGTTAGTCGATGAAAATGGAGAATACACCAAAGACGAAGAACAAATGAGTAATGCCCTCAATACCTTCTTTGCATCAGTTTTTACAACAGAAGACCTCAGTGATATCCCTACACCATCGCCGATTCAGATTGATAATTCAGATGTTCTAAGCAATATCACCGTTACAGAGAGAGAAGTATTGAATTGTTTAGATAAACTCAAGGTAAATAAAACGCCTGGACCTGATACAATCTCGCCTAGAGTTCTAAAGGAAGCTAAGGATGAGCTCTCTAAACCACTGACATTACTATTCAATAAATCCTTGCAGTCTGGAACTATGCCCGATCAGTGGAAGCTAGCCAACGTAACACCGATATTCAAAAAAGGCAGCAAATCCCTACCCAGTAACTATCGTCCAAATTAGCTGGACGATGGTTTCAATCCTGGTGCCCTTATTACCAAAAAGATATAAACAAGCTAGAACGAGTTCAACGTAGAGTTACCAAAATGATACCTAGCCTAAAGAACAAACCATACGAAGAGCGTCTTAGAGAATTAAATATATTTCCTTTAACCCAGCGAGATTAAGAGGTGACTTAATTCAAGTGTTCAAAATCATCAAAGGCATCGACAATATGAACTGTAGTAAGTACTTCACTATCGACCAATCTAATTACACGCGGGGAAACGGTTGCAAAATTATTGGTAAATCTTTTAACTCACACGAATCTAAGAATTTCTTCTTCAATCGAGTTGTCAACTTCTGGAATGGGCTTCCCCGAAACGTTATAGACTGCATCACCGTTGATTCATTTAAACTCCGCCTAGACAAATATCTCGCATCAAACCCGACCTGACTGCGTTTGTAAATGAATAACTTTATTTTATCCCCCCCTCATTACTAACCCATCTGTCCCCTACTAACTTCCTAATCCTGCCACGGACATTGGTTCCAGGGCAGTGGTTCCCTTTCCAATGTTCCCTTACCCACTCTAAACCACTGTTTGGACGCTTGATCCTCAGTGTTTTGGAGGACAAGCAACCTAGAAGGGTCACTGGATCTGTTGTTGCTTGATTTCCTTTGTACTCCTTTGTACTCCTTTGTACATACACACACACACTCACATCCTGTTATATAATATATGTGCATTTATGGTAATTGTATAAACTGATTATATAAACAACAAGAGGAGAACCTTGTATTGATTATTACCTTACTCTACGGGTCACACACGGTCAAAGTGTATGATATTTATAGATAATCAGAAATACAACCTTTATGTAATTTGTTATATTATTTACATATATAATATACGCTGTTATTAGCGTATGTGTTTAATTTCTTAGGCGTCATCCTATTTCGGCAAACACAGATGAAAGTCAAAGTCATTAACTCTAAAGGTTGGAGGAGGCAAAAGGTTTTATGAAGCTACAATACAGTTGTGTTCGTTGACATTTGCACAGAATATACAGTACAGTATAATGTCATATTATCAAAACTTTGCTGCAGACACTTGTAATATTTTTGAAGAAGTGTAAATACACCTTGGGTGATACATGGGAGAGAATTTGCTTATGCAGTAAGACATTTTAGTTTCATGGTGTATAACTAACCTTTGCTTTAATCATAAGTTGGATTTCTCATGTCACTTATGTTGTCAAAGCTGCCACATATATAATTAGCTTTATTACTACAGCATCACACCATGTGTGTTTGTGTGTTTGTGTGTGTGTGTATGTGAGAGAGAGAGATTAACAGTTAGTATCTGTATTAACTTCATAGGGGCCGTATAACTTAAAGAATGTATAATATATAAGTGACAAACTAACCAACATGATTTTGAAATAAGGTACTTCATGATCTTTCTCCCACTCTATCTATAAACCTGTCTACACACACACACACATACACATACACACACACATTCATACACTCACCCACATGCATACATGCACTCGCACAAACACAATCACACACACATGCATGCATGAATACACACACACACACACACACACACACTCTCTCTCCCATACATACATATATACACTCTCACACACACACACACACACACACACACACACACACACATAATATGTCACTCCGCTGCAGATAATAATTATACTATATGTAAAGATAATCAAGCACGTCTGAAACTTCGGAAAATCATGCGTCTTGAAGTAATTCAATATAATATAGGGACCAATATCAATTCATGTCCTATAATTATATCTAGCATAACCCAAAGTAGAATGCCATTCTGCACGAACAACAATAATGTTGACTGTTGGAGTCATAAACTGTCAATACACGCTATGTAATCAAGTTAAAAGCTTTAGGCGTGAATGATCTAGATGTATCCTGTGTTTAATGGCTGAATCCTAAGACAATTTATATCTTATATGACTAGTGTTACTGTTTGGAGTTATAATGAAGTACAAATTACGTTCAGTGTTGAGGAGATCAACTAACTGATGCAATAAGTGTATATAGCATGTATATATATATATATATATATATATATATATATATATATATATATATATATATACCTGTATATATACAGTATATATATTTTTTTTTTTCTATGTGATTGAGGGAGGCAAAAGGCAGAATTGCCTATAACGAGTGCCTCCCCATAGTTGAAAGAGTGACAGCGCCAAAATCAAGGGGCGATCGAGCCAAAATGCCTGGACACACGGAGTTTGAAGCAATTTAAGTCATAGGAAGAGGGAAAGACTGATTCTGGGAGAGAGTTCCAGAGCTCAGCTGTTGAGTAAAAGAAAGTTTGAGAGTAACGTTTCACTCTTGGGTTGGAGAGTTGCACAGAGTAGGGGTGGGATTGAGTTGCAAGACGGGTACCACGTGCCCTACGTAAAGGAGGTGGTATACACTGAGAAAGCTCTGAGGAACACTGATTATTATAGTAGCGATAGAATAGCGAGAGAGATGCAACATTGCGGCGGAGCGAGAGAGATTGCAGAGAGTTGGTGAGTGGACGAGAGTTAATGATACGCAAGGCCTTCCTTTCAACTTTGTCTAGGAGAGCGGTGTGAGAGGAACCTCCCCACACATGTGAACAAGACTCAATACAAGGACGCACTATGCCCCTGTACGCACTATATATATATATATATATATATATATATATATATATACATATATTTATAATTATTGATACTCATGGGCCGTGATTGATGATTGAATGGTCTGCAGTTCGATCCCACGCCTTGCTATTCTTGGCAAATGTCCAGTTAAGTACCTGTAACAAGGGCATGCTCTAGCTCTGTCAACCAAGGGAGCGTACGGCATTAACCCCTTACGGACGGGGATGTTTGTAACTTTTACTACCTGCCTGGCTGGCATATTTACCCTAAACGAGCTTCATTCCATGGTCTTTTCATGCATAAACAAGAGCCAGAGTGTAATACAATTATGTATCCGTGAAAGGACGATAATAGAGCTTTCCAATGACACCTAAATCATCCTTGTACGACCACGGGTTCTCTTGCAACGATGTTGCAACACGAGGGTAAACAAAAACTAAAATACAGTAATATCATGAGTTTTTCCTTGTTTTCGCGAGGCCAGGGGTGTGGAGGGTTGTGCTGGGGACCTCAGTCACCTCGCTCGTTCCATGCCGAGCGGTCAGAGCCCGCCTATCGTCCTCAAAGTTCCCCACAAACGTTTACTGCTAAAATTAAAAGCGCATGGAATACAAGACGGTGTGTTGAAATGGATAGAAAATTGGCTCAGCGACAGAAAGCAAAGAGTAGTCATAAACGGTAAGGCATCTAAATGGACCAATGTAAGTAGCGGGGTACCCCAGGGATCAGTACTAGGACCAATTATCTTTATAATTTACATCAACGACATAGATGAGGGTCTCACCTGTACAATCTCAAAATTTGCTGACGATACAAAAATTGCAAATAGTATACTCTCAAAAGAACAAGTTGACGATATGCAACACAATCTAGATAAATTGTCATGTTGGGACCAAATTTGGCAAATGAGTTTCAATGCAGATAAATGTAAAGTACTACATATCGGATACCTAAATGAGAAAGCAAACTATTCGATGAATGGCACTCAGCTTAAGAATGTAAACAGAGAAACCGATCTGGGAGTAACAATATCGAGTAACCTAAAACCGAGTCAACAATGTTCATAAGTCGTTAACCCGGGAACTGCGGGGAGACTCTTAAGAGTTCCCCCGGCGGGCTGCGGGAAGACTCTTAAGAGTAAGGCTTTTGAACACGCACCAAAACTGCGGGTTTATAGGCAGGCGGCTACAAATTGGTGTGGGTGTAGTACTACATGGCAACTCCTGATACCACCCCGCCACACGCTCGCCCCGCACTCGTGCAAGCGCCACCGCGCCAGAACCCAAGCACTAGTCAAGGAGCCCACACGTCCCTCACGCTCGCACCCTGATGACACAACCAGCCCTCCTTCTGGTGGTGTCAGCCGCCGTGGAAGGCAGAGGGTGGCTACCAGAAACCCTAGCTACCAGTACGACACGCCCTACAGCTCGGAGGACGAAGCACCAGCACCAAAAGCACGTAAAACACGTGCAAGCAGGGCAATGGCACAGAGGTCATTGTACTTTGGGGACACTGCCACGACGACCCTGGCCACTGCAACAACCACTACCACCACCACTGCCACCCCTGCCACCAGTACCAGCGACGCAGGATGCCGCCCTAGGGCTGCAAAACCTGCGGGGGCAGGCAGAATCAAAAGCACGGGCGTAGGGAAGAAAACCTGTACGCCTGCCACAGTGACCCTGCCACCACCACCACCACCAGCCGCCCCTGGCCCTGCCGCCCCTGCAGCCCCTGCCGCCCCTGCTGCCCCTGCAGCCCCTGCTGCCCCTGCAGCCCCTGCTGCCCCTGCAGCCCCTGCTGCCCCTGCCCAAGGAAAAGGGAAGGGGAAGGGGAAGGGAAAAGAGAAAGGGAAATCGACTGCTGGCCCTGCCCGCCCTGCCGGCCCTGCTGTCCCTGCTGCCCCTGCTGCCCCTGCCGCCCCTGCCCAAGGAAGAGGGAAAGGGAAAGGGAAAGGGGCGACAGGCACCACCATCATCTTGCCTGTCTCCAGGCCCACTGCACCACGCACCACTGCCGCCCCTGCCGACGCCCCTGCTGGCCCTTCTGCCCCTGCCACTGCCCATAAGACGCCCCTATGTGCTAGAGTGAGCAGAACAAATCTGACACCATTCAAGTACGCCGCCCTGCTGTTTGGTGGTGATTCGTAGGGCATTGGCAGCCCTGCGGGTTTCGACGACGAAGCCCTAGGACGGGACCAAGGGTTGGGGGATTTGGGAGTGGACAGTGGAAGTGAGTCAGACGTCGGTGATGAAAATGAAGAAGGGCGTCTGTCTAGTGAATAGGAGGGTGATGATGATGCTGTGTTGTATCGCGAACATGACAGCGATATTTCAGACACAGAAGCAGACGGAGACAACATTCCGATCCCTGGCATGCCTTCGTTTGAGTGGTCTGACGGGGTCAATTTTGTGCCTGACGTGCCCCAGTTCAATCCTGGTACGTCAGGTACAACTGATGACTGGCCCTGTGACGAAAACGCAAACGAAAGCGAGTTCTTCCTCGCTTTTTTCGATTTGGAGGTAATGACTTACATCGTTGCCCAAACAAACGCCTACTACAGGTGGGTGTTTGGCAAATTGGATGTCATTTCTCCAAAAGCGAGAATACGAGGCTGGGTGGATACGACTGTTGAAGAATTGATGACGTTTTTTGCCTTGTTGTTCCTCATGCCTCTTTGCAAGAAGCATGTGTTGCAACACTACTGGAAGCACGACCCTCTCATCGCCACCCCAACTTTCAATAAGTTCATGACTCGTGACAGATTTTTGTTGCTGCTAAGATTTATGCACTTTGCAGACAACGAAAATCCTAACAGGATTGACAGGATATGGAAAGTTCGGGATGTGTTCACCATGTTGTTGGAGAGGTATTGGAAATACTTTTACCCCTTCCTCAATTTGGTGATTGATGAGTCGCTCGTGCTCTTCAAAGGACGTCTTGTTTTCAAGCAGTATATCCCCTTGAAAAGGCATAGGTTCGGAATCAAGCTCTTCGTGTTGTGCGACTGTGAAACTGGAATAGTGCTTGACATGATCGTGTATACAGGAACTGACATTGACGTACCGAAAGGCGCTGCCGGTGACCCAATGGGCATGTCAGGTGCCATCGTCAGGAGAATGTTGGCACCTTACCTGGGCAAAGGCCACATCATCTACACTGACAACTGGTATACTTCTCCTGCTCTCTGCCAGTTTCTTCATGACAACCAAACGGAGTCAAGTGGGACTGTCAGAAAGACAAGAATGTTTATGCCCAAGTTCACAGGTGATGTCATTCCTCTGTCAGATGCCTCCTCCAGTGACACACCTTCTGAAGACGAACTGGCTCAGGAACACCGCGAGAGGCATGTCCGAAGAAGGCGACGAAAGGGGCAGAAGTACAAACAACTTGAAAAGTCCGGGAAAGTGGTAGCCCTGAAGTGGAAGGACAAAAGAGACGTTCACTTGCTTTCCACAGTCCACACAGGTGCCCAGATGGACTCTGGTAAAATCCACTACCGAACCAGGAAGAGCATCTATAAGCCCGACATGGTAGTGGACTACACAAAGAACATGCGCCTGGTGGACAAGTCTGACTGTCAACTGTCAGGCGTTGAGTGTCTGAGGAAGACTGTGAAGTGGTATCACAAGCTCTTCCTCCACCTAGTTGACATCACGATGCTCAACGCCTACAACTTGTGGTTGGTGAAGAGAGAGATGGCCCCAAACCAGAAGCTAAAATTCTGAGAGTTTGTGTACAACGTTGCATATCAACTCCTGGAGAAGTATGGCACCACCACTCACAGACATAGGGCATGGCGTGGGGATCACGTCCCTGACCGCATCCAGCTGGGTGTGGAAAGACGCTACCTAACCAACACCGAGCTGGTTGGCACTCGTCACAGGCAGGTGCAGTGCCACGTCTGCAGCACCAGTGTCGGGAAACCCCACGTAACCAAAAGAGTCACCTCAATGTGCGCCGAGTGCAAAGTTGCACTCTGCTTGGGTGACTGCTTCAGGGACTACCACATGTATAAAAACTACTGAGTGCCGCCCCCTGCCCTGCCCTGCCCTGGACTCGCCCCCTGCCCTGCCCTGGACTCGCGCCCTACCTTACCTGACCTGACCAAATTGATCACGCTACCTCATAATGTTACATATATATTATATAATGTATAAGTTCCAAAGATGTCCCTGTGATATAGCTTTTTACATTATATAATTGTATCTTTCATTATTTAGTTTATAAGTTTCAAAGATTTCCATGTAATATGCCTTCTTTTTTATTATATCAATATATATGTTTGTTATAGCCAAAGTAATGTGTATATATTTTCTTACCTCAAATGAATTGTACCAAAATAAATATGTTTCAATAAATCCTGTCAAACCTACTAAGATAATAAAACAAAATAAAAATAATAAAAAAAACAAGGTCATGTCATTGAATTCTTACAATATGATATATTTTATGAATATTTCATATTGTTTGAATACAATGGCATGATCTTGTAAAAAAAAACATTTATCAAAATTGTTCTAAACATTATAAAACCTTCCCCATACCTCTTGGATTCGATCCCACTACTCTAACACACTTTGAGTTTTCCAGTCCGCGACCTTACCAACCATGGCACAGGAGCTCATACCAAATGTCACTCAAAACTTCGTGTCTACAATCGAAATGACAATATACAACAAAAATGAATTATCCCACAAATTTACGTTTGTAAATTGATGGGAATATCAATTATATCATGCAAAGGTTTATAAAAGTTTGTCTTTGTCAAGAATTCGTAATTATATAACTTTATTCTGTCAAAAATTGCTCAAACACTCAGCAAAATTGCCCCTCTCAGTATGACTCCAGTCATTATCACACGGTCAGTGTGATAATGTCACACAGTCACCTCTCTCTGTCTGAGTTTGGCTACCAACTAAATTCGTATAAATACAGCATGCATAAAATACTCTTCAAAAATACATTTGTATTGTATAATATTGTAAATAATAATGAATAATAACTGTGTGGGTGTCGAAAATTGCTCAACCATCTTTCTTATATCTCGCCTACGCCCTTACGCGCGTATATTGGATTATACATAGTCATGACTGTCATACAAATACTTGCAGTAGGTCTCGAATATACATTTAGATTGCATATTGCTTGGAAATAAATAAATATAAGTTTTCTGGTGGCAATCTACCCTTTTGCAAGTGTCAGGCGACACCAGTCTATATTTAGCTCTCTATCAAAAGAGGTTAACTGCCGATGTTTACTGACCACCCTCGTTCCTGGTCTATAATATAGTACTTTATTTACAGTCAATGGCCTACATATTTCTGTGGTACTTCACATGTGGCTAAAATGCAATGTCTGCTTGCATAACAATGCAATTCTGAAAGCCATTTATACGTACGATATACGCATGTCTCACTTTCTCTCTCTCTCCATTCCTGACTCATGTTATTGTAGACCTCTGGGTGGCAACGAACCCCAGACACCTGCTAGACATAAGGTTCAAAATCCCAAGACATCGATACGCCTCGGGCGCCTCCACAATTATCACACAGCTGCGTATGTTTCTTGATAGATCTCCCTGCCTTCACTCTCTCCACGACTCACTCCCTGCCTCCCTCCCACCCACCCACCCACCCTTTTAGGCTTCCGTCTGCTAGAAACAAATTGATAATGTGCGTAAATATCGCATGAATTGGTCTATATGCGGTATATCAAATATTGTTATATGGAACGTCTACATACGTACAAGTCTGTGTTATAGCATGACAGTGCTCTAAGTACGAGATATACGTGATATTTATGGCGCAACACACCCTCTCCCCCTTCCATTCCCAGCACAACTCAATCACACCTTGGTTTACTCATAGAAACTCATTGATAATGTGCGTAAATATCGCATGAATTGGTCTATATGCGGTATATATATTGTTATATGGGATGTCTACATACGTACAAGTCTGTATTAGCATGACAGTGCTCTAAGTACGAGATATACGTGATATTATAGCGCAAACCACACTCTCATCTCATAAATTGCCGCCAAACCTCCAACCCGTCTTCATTCCCGCCTAAAAATTCATTGATAATTCCCTTATATATTGCAATTTTTGGTCACTATGAGGCATATTCATTGTTATATGGGTGGCCTACACACGTATACGTACTCTACATAGCATAAAAGGGATAAAAAAAGGAGATATACGTGATATTACGCAGTAACCCACCCCCTCCTCCCTCAGGTTCTATCCCCTGGGCGCGTGAAAATTCGGCCGGGAAATCTCGCCGTTCGATGAAAATCTAGCTGCGCGGTGCCATTCGCTCCACATTTTTGAACTACGGACCGTTCCCCCACCCCCACCAGACATTTTTTGGGGGGCCAAATATAAATGGGCCGATGCACGCAAACATTCCCTACACGCTGATGTACTTTTTATCGAAATTGGCAATGGGTCCCAAAATTATCATACATGCGCACAGTATGTAGCTGTAAAAAAAAAACTGTGCTCCGCGGAGAGGTTAAGAAGGCACACAAAATAATTGGCTTTATAGGCAGGTAATTTGAGCATAAATCCTTCCCCTTTACAATTCCTTAGTCCGCCCTCTTCTGGAATACTGCGTTCAATCCTGGAGCCCTTATTACCAACAAAATATAAACAAGCTAGAACGAGTTAAACGTAGAGTTACCAAAATTATACCTAGCCTAAGGAACAAATCATACGAAGAGCGTCTTAGAGAATTAAATCTATTTCCTTTAACCCAGCGCAGATTAAGAGGTGACTTAATTCCAGTGTTCAAAATCATCAAAGGCATCGTCAATATGAACTGTAGTAAGTACTTCACTATCGACCAATCTAATTACACACGGGGAAACGGTTGCAAAAATAATTGGTAAATCTTTTAACTCACACGAATCTAAGAATTTCTTCTTCAATCGAGTTGTCAACTTGTGGAATGGGCATCCCCGAGACGTTATAGACTGCAGCACCGTTGATTCATTTAAACTCCGCCTAGACAAATATCTCGCATCAAACCCGCGACTGATTGCGTTTGTAAATTAATAACTTTATTTTATCCCCCCCTCAATTACTAACTCATCTGTCCCATACTAACTTCCTAATCCTGCCACGGACATTAGTTCCAGGGCAGTAGTTCCCTTTCTAATGTTCCCTTACCCCCTCTAAACCACTGTTTGGACACTCGATCCTCAGTGTTTTGGAGGACAAGCAGCCTAGAAGGGTCACTAGATCTGTTGTTGCTTGAATTCCTTTGTACTCCCAACTCGTGGACTCTCTCTCAGAGCCGATAATGTGCTCAACATCCCGCCCGAATATTGTCGGGCCCCACAGGGGTGGCCATGGTTCTCTCGCCCGACATATGTGGGGCCCCGTGCCTGGGGTGTTAAAACACTGTATGATTATATATTTTTTTCTATATGCCATCTACTCCCTCTCGGGCATAGGCTGAGAGCCTGCACACTCTACCGCTGAACACGGTGAGGCCCATGAGGTCTTGTTCCAGTCTAGGGAAGGAGACAGGCAGAGCACCCACTCACGGCTCGAACCCAACTCCATCTCTGAAGCTGCTTCACCCCTGCGCTTTACCGTCCCACTCCCCAGACTCGGACCCTCACTCTCAGAACGCCACCTATTTAGTAATTAACTCACTAGGCATTGCCTTCCTATAGTATATTTTGAATATGGGAATATTCATACAGTGCTATTTAATCAGGGAACAATGAGGGTATTTTTGTTTTGGCATTTCGGTGTGCTGTGGTAATGCACTGAAACTAGGTACAGCACAAATTCCAACCAAATAATATCTTCCCATTGACATGTTGGGATTCGAACCTGGGTCCATTGGATTACCAGTCCAGTGGCAAGACCACTCTGCAACACCTTCCCCTATATAATGGTTTGTATTAAGATTGCCAGTTGTCTCAAATGTCTCTTATCTTTTTAGGTATGCGACCTATTTGAAGTTTGGAGGGCAATAGGCCAATCTATCTGTACCGGGGATACCACATTTCAGCTCAATATCACAATGAAGTACAACGATAAATCACAATTGTCTTATCCACTCGTCACCTATGATACTAAACAACAACGCTAGATTAATAGACCTGTAACATAACATAAGATAAGTCTAATGAGGAGGCAGGGACGTTAACCTTGGATAAATAGGTATATCGATTCATTCCAGATGTATTTAACCATTGTTGGTGCAGAATATGTTGTCGTGCCTCGGGCCTTGAATAGTTAGCAGGAAGTGAAATAAACCTTGGACACATAAGTAGGAGTAAAAATGCCATTTCCGTTTTTACATCCGTAGACTTTATTGAAAAAAAAACCCACTGCCATTTTCGTTTTTACACCCGTAGACTTTATTGAAAAAGCCACTGCCATTTCCGTTTTTACATCCGTAGACTTTATTGAAAAAGCCCCTGCCAGAAAAAAAACCCCTGCCATTTTCGTTTTTACACCCGTAGACTTTATTGAAAAAGCCACTGCCATTTCCGTTTTTACATCCGTAGACTTTATTGAAAAAGCCCCTGCCAGAAAAAAAACCCCTGCCATTTTCGTTTTTACATCCATAGACTTTATTGAAAAAGCCCCTGCCAGAAAAAAATGGGTCCAAAATGGCGACGGTTGTCCGGTAGTGACCAGTTAGGGGTAACCTGAGAAGTGTCCAAAAATGGCGACGGTTGTCCGGTAGTGGTGGAAAAGGTGACCTACCTGAGTGGGAGTGGCATCTGATAAATCAGTCCTCGTGGGAATTATAAATGGCAAATACTGTCACAACTTTCATACATCCTTACTATTTTAAATATGACCGTCTCTCTCTTTCTATCTCTCTCATTGTACACACACACACACACACACACACACACACACACACACACGGTGCCCCGCCTACTCCTCTGGACCTCATTCGTGATCAAGTGTCAAGATAAACCTAGCCTAGTCTAACCTAGCCTAACTCTTTCTCTCTCTCTCCCTAACCTAGCCTAACCTAACCTAGCCTAGCCTAGCCTAATCTAACCTAACCTAACCTAGCCTAGCCTAGCCTAACCCTTTCTCTCTCTCTCTCTGTATCTCTCTCTTTCATCATATTTTTCCACGCTATTCTTAGAGTTCAGATTTCAAGATACCAAGCCACCTGATTTCACCCATCTCCGTACCAAAAATACTTTTGGGTCACCTGCTCCCATAAATCAGTCTACTATCTATATCTCTATCTCTATCTATATAGGTCTGACAGCGACCCTTTCTTTCATCATATTTTTTCCACGCTATTCTTAGAGTTCAGATTTCAAGATACCAAGCCACCTGATTTCACCCATCTCTGTACCAAAAATACTTTTGGGTCAGCTGCTCCCATAAATCAATCGACTATCTATATCTATATCGCTATCTATATCGGTCTGACAGCGACCCCTCAGTAGTTTCTCTCTCTCTCTCTTTCATCATATTTTTTCCAACCACCTAACCTAACCTTGCCTAGGCGAGAACATGTGACTACCTGTTATATATAGTCATGCAGCCCACCCCGTGTGAACCCTAAAACATATATAAACATCCCATATATATGCATAAAAACTACCTAAAAATATCCTCTCTCCCTCCCGTACATAAACACAACCTGACCCATCTCAAAATCCATCTCTCTCTCTCACTCTCGTTCTCGTTCTCGTTCTCGCTCTCGCTCTCTCTCTCTCCCGCTCAAGTATCCTACTGTTCTTAGAGTTCAGATTTAAAGATACCAACCTTTATATCTCCTGACACCGCCCCCCTCCGTACCAAAATACTTTCGACCTGCCTGCACCCATAAACCAACATTTACCTCAACTTATCTTATTTCCATATTTATAGTGGGGTCACTATTCTTAATGAGCTTAACCTTTTTTATGTATCTCCTCATCGATTCTCCCTCCACCACCCAAGTTCTAAAAAATAATGTCTTAAAGATCAATAGGCATCCTCTCGCCTTCCCATACATAAAGACAGCCTGACCTACCTCATGCACACAGAACAGAACAAATGAGCGACCTAGTTAGATGTTCCCAGTGTGGGGTACCCTCCACACGGGAGCATCTATGTATCAGATGTTCCTGGTGCGAGGGATATCAACCCCTAGACAACATGGAGAGACACCGTCAAAAATGCATCCCAAACGGCATTGGCATTGGTTACAAAGGAATATCTCTATCTAAGGGTAAGTGTTATACTCTACTTGTTCTATACCGTACCGGTATATATAAAACATTTACATGTGAACCCCATGATATGATTTGTTTAAATTAATGTGAACCCGCTATATATCCATATATTATAGTTATTATATTATTCGTATAGTACCCTTAGTCCCCTTTTTATTATTTATTATTATTATGGGTGCTATTATTATACAATGCATTAGTGTTTATTCACCTAAAAACCCTATTTCACTCCAATTACAGATCAGGCTCAGGTGATATCACAACCAACAGCCCCAACACCCCCCCGTCTTCATCGAGTGAAAGCTCGGTCTCACCGTCACCGGTGATTGGCTGGCGTGCTCGCAACCCACCGGTACCACCAGGAAGTCGAAAGAGAAAGAGAATACCCCTACCCACACCTAGTGAGTATTCTTAAATAATCAATAGTAAGAAAATATATCAGTATACACATGTGTACGCATGTGAAATGTGTGTATGTATGTGTGTATGTACTGTATGTATGTGTGTATGCATGCGTGTGTACATGTGTGTATATGTGCGCACGGTATAATGAAATGTTAAACTATTCCAACCATTCGGTTATCATGCAAGTGGACTACATACATAATAATAATATATACCTGTATATACATACATAAAATTACCCGAAATGAATGTCTCACTAAAATACATGATCTGAACTGTAATTGTGATGTAAAACCTTATATTTTCTTTCTCCCACAGATATCCCCAACCCACCAAAATCAGGCTCCAGTTGTAATGCTCCAGGGGGCAGTGCACCCCAACCCGGACCTAGTGGTACTACACTAGGAAGTCAAAAGAGAAAGAGAATAACCCCACCTACACCTAGTGAGTATTCTTGAATATATATCAATAGGAGGAAATATATCTATATACACACGTGTATGTATATGCGCATAGTATAGTGAAATTATCAACTATGCTGTCTTCTTACAAGCGGACAATAAATATAATTACATTAAATGAACGCTTCACAAAAATAAATGTTTTTAGTGAGTATTCTTGAATATACTGTATATCAATAGGGGGAAAATATGTATATACACACGTGTATGTATATGTGCATAGTATAGTGCAATTATCAACTATGCTGTCCTCTTACAAGCGGACAATAAATATATATACCTTAAATGAACACTTCACAAAAAAAAATGTGATTAACTGTAATTGTGATGTAAAGCCTTATATGTTCTTTCTCTTGCAGATATCTCCAATTCACCACAACCAGGGTCCAGCTGTAATGCACCAGGACCCAGTGCACCCCAGCCCGGACCTAGTGGGACTACACAGAATCAACAACAACACCAGCACAGAGGGAAAGAAGGAAGGGGGATCGGCAACGCTTCATCTAAACCAGACGGGGGTAATTCACCACAACCGGGTCCCATTGGTGTTAAGCCCCCCCGCCGTCATCTCCCCTGTTCTTCCTCAGACTCTGGCTCTGACTCGGAAGGAGAAACCTCTCCACATGTCCGGGAAATAGTAGACTACTTTGACAATGCCATGATTCAAATTGATCTTTCCGTGCCCCCGTGTGATGCAGATGATATACATCTTTTTTTTGCAAACAACAGGGGACACATGGCTTCGATCATAGAGTCAGTATTCAATCGTTACCCCAAAGCTAAACCCCCTGCTCTAAAATCATACGTGGACATGACCCTTCGCTTAATCGCACAAAATCCCGATAGCGATGAGCCTACCTACAAAGACAAATTTATACGTAGTGAAATACAGATCATTAGTTTTGACGAAATTGAAAATTATATCGACTACTTGATTGAATATTTTACCACACGTTTCGAACATGAAATGTTAGAGGAAGAGGGTAGTGGCTTTGTGCTAGATGAAATAGTGAATGTTAGGTTTTTCTTCGGCTTAGTACAGCTGAATTCCAGACTCGGGGAGTATGTACCCTACCCCAAGGGTATTCCAGGAAAAAGCCAGATCATTAATCCGTCGGGCCCCACAGATTGCGTTCTCCAGGTCATTTCAGCGTACCAGTTCCTAAAAACTAACGTGGACAACCCCATCAGAGGACAATGGGAAAATATTTGCCGTCAATATGTGAATATGGGTAACATTGAAGGCACCGTAGCCTGGGAGGAGCTTCGACAACTTGAAACCCTCAATAATATCTGCATTCGTATTTACAGTCTCGAAAAAGTGGCAGCTAAGAGAGGTGAAATTGTCCTAGTGCGAAAGGGGGCCAAAGACAAGGAAGTTGTTCACTGTTTGCTGTTGGGGAATAGACATTTAGCATTCATTAAAGACTTTAACAAGTACATGAACCTGTTCACACATTCACGGCTACCTAAGAAGTTTTGCAATATATGTCTGCACCCGTGCAACAATGAAAGAGAGTTGGGAGAACACAGAGAAACATGTCCAGTAAGTCTCACCAAGCTAAAATTCCCCCCACCCGGGGCTACATTAAAATTCATGAATCCGGGTAAGGCATATGAACCGTCTTACATCGCCTTTTATGACTTTGAAAGCATGCTAGTAAAGCCCCCTATAGATGCAGCCAAGTGCGTTCAACGACAACATTTCGCCATAGCCTATGCTTATATAATTGTAAATAGGGCAGGGGAGACAGTTGAATGTGGATCGTACTGTGGAAATAATGCTGTGAACCACTTTATCGAGACGATGAAACAATCATGGAGAAAGTGGAAATTTTGTAATGGGTATCACAAGATAAAAATGAGTGAGCAAGATCTATTACACCATAAGAATCAAAGTCACTGCGAACTTTGTCAACAAGCATTTCCAAAGGGTAAAGGAAATGGAAGTAAACACCATGATCACGAGAAACCGGGCATGAACTACATAGGTGCATATTGCCGTAAGTGTAATCTTTTAATGAAAAACCAAAAGCTCCAACTCACCCTCATCGCTCATAATGCAAACTATGACCTGTCACTCATATTACATGAACTAACAACCCCCGTGAAAAAAATAAAAATAATTCCCAAGCATTCTGCTCAAAAATACCATGAAGTTATTATTGACGATCTCAGATTTATTGATAGCTATGCGTTCATGTCGGGTTCGCTCGCTGATTTAGCCCAGCAATTTATAAACAGTGAGAATGAGCCTAGATACGTGCTTAGCATGCTGAAGGATGTGCCCCCCCGTGCTTTACCCTTACTAATCAAGGGTAAACAAGTGATGTGCTATGATTACCTGGACTCGCAGCAGCGTCTTTCTGAAACTCAACTCCCCCCTCGTGAAGCATTTTTTAAACCGTCTCCACCAGACTGAACTTCCACCGAGTGACTATGAGCATGCTCAGACTGTTTGGAAAGAGTCTGGATGCAAAACCCTCAAGGATTATCTAGTCCTCTATGTCAGAGTAGACGTGGGAATCTTGTGTGACGTCTTCCTCGAGTGGCGTGGCATTCTTAAAAAACCAGTGGCGATTAGACCCCGTGAACTACGTCTCCCTCCCCGGGTTCGCCTATGACTCTTTTTTGTTGACAACACAGAAGGAATTGGAAGTACTCAGCAACCCTGAAATTTACCAACGCATTCAGAATAATGTACGTGGGGGGTTCACAAGTGTTGTGCGTCGTTACGTGCGAGCCAACAACATTTACACAAACCCCGAGTTCAATCCCAACAGTGATAAGAGTACATTCCTCGCGTACGTAGATTTTAATAGTCTGTACCCGACCGTAATGGAAGAGAAACTGCCTTGTGGGGAAATGCGAGAACTCAATGAAACTGAACTTGAGACATTCCTAAATGTCGACTTAAGCCGGCATGTAACCGACGGTGATGACGGGTACCTCATTCTGTGCGACACTGAGGCCATCTCACGAGAAGTCATCGAGAAGACAGACGATCTCCCATTGATCATCCGGCAGCAAAATATAACAAACCGAGATGTATCACAAACCACCCGGGACTTGTACGCGGAAGAAAACCGTGCAGCACCTAGCAAGAACGTGAAACTAATAGGGACACACGCGGCTCAAGAAAATATGCTCTTCGCATTACCACTTTTGAAACTACTGATCCAACTCGGGCTTGTTGTCAAAAGGGTTCGTACAGTGTATACGTTCAAACAGGAACCTTTTCTCGCTGATTTTATCAGAGGAAATATAGAAGCCAGAAAAAACACGCTACGTGTCCTATCAAGAAGAACGCGATAAAGTGTATTTCCAATAGCATTTTTGGACGCTGTCTAATGAACGTGGCAAAGTATGATGAAGATGTTGAAATTGTAGGTGACCGCGATCGTTTCATGAAATTGGTGCGGAGCCCATATTTTAAACGCGTTATGCCTCTTAACCCGGAGCGGGTAGTGGTGGTTCGGAATAAAAAATCCACCATGGTGAATCATCCAAACTACATCGGGTACTATATCCTCGAGCTGTCCAAAGTACGTCTCTATGATTTTTTTTACAATGAAATGAAGGCTAACTACGGTGACAGAGTGAAACTAGTGTACTGCGATACAGATTCTTTAATAATGGTCATTGAAACACCCGACCTATTTGCCGAGTATGCCAAAGAACCACTAAAAAGCTACATGGATACAAGTAACTTTTCCCCCTCTCACCCTCTTTACAGCACAGTCAACAAGGGTAAACTCGGCCTCCTCAAGTCAGAAGTTGGGGGACGGGTCATTTCCGAGTTTGTAGGTGTGCGACCCAAGTGCTACTCTATCCTTTTGACAGACGGCGACCGGTTGAGTTCGGCTAAGGGTGTCCCCAAGTCCATTAAGAGAAAGATAACGCACCAACGGTACAAGGACGCCCTATTCGAGAAGAGACCATTCACTTTTGACTATCATGGATTCACAGTGCGGGGTTCTAGAATGAGCACTGTGAAATATCCCAAAAGGGGTATATCTATCGTAGAGGACAAAAGATACTACATAAATGCCTTGGAGTCACGGTCTTACGGTCACCCCGATAACCTAAATCAAGCCGCGGGGCCAGTTCAAGACATATGCGGGGGGAGAATCAGAGTCAAGACATATTGCGAGAGGAGAATCAGAGTCAAGATAACGGTAATGAAAGAGAAAGGGAGGCTGTAGGTGTGAGACTGGCCGAGGTAATGGGTAGGCAAGTTGATGGTGAATTGGAGGAAAAAACATATGAACTGTGGGCTGAGCGAGATGTTCTAGTTGAGCACTACTTCCCCCCTCAAGGTGTTAATGAATGGGGAGGGAGGGAGTGTGAGGAGGAAGAGGATGAAAGGATAGTAGCAGCCGTCGCTCGGGAAGAAGAGTATCAAAATGTTAGCAACAGAAGCGGCTCAACTGGAATATTTCCAGGATGATAGTGATAATGAGACGTTAGCCGCGCTAGCTTTCTTGGCAGGTAGCTCATAGGTCATGAGGTCTGAATGCGGCGGTTGACGGGTTAGGGTACCACCAACATGAATGACAAAGGTGGAATACCCACAGTGATATACAGTATGCTGTTTTGTAAATATATGTATGCATGTAGCCTATGTAAATAATAAATTAAGAAAATAAATCATGATTAATATTAAGTTAGTGTCACCAAAATTAAAATATATATTGGTATCAAATGGTGATATTGTATATACTGTATAAACAATGCATAATAAATATTGAATTAGTGTCTCCACACACGTTTTTATACACTTCCTTTATGTATAAGTAATATAAGTGCATTGATAATGAAACACAGAGCCCATTTTAATTGTTTATTTAATTTTATGTTAAATAACAGAGTTACAAATATATCTTCACTAGAAAGTATGGTACTTAAGAATATTAAAATGCTAACTAGACAATGTACAGAAATACATTAAGGAAATTCTCCCATAAAGTTAAGAAGTTTTCATTCACGACCCATGGTGCTATTGTAAAGTTGCAATAGGTCGGGTGACGGTATAGTCACGGCATCCTCAGCAGCGAGCGAGTGACTATAGTGAACCGGGGGGCGGGCGGGCGGGCGGGCGGGCGGGCGGGCGGGGCGGGCGGGCGGTCCGGGCGGGCGGGCGGGCGGTCCGGGCGGGCGGGCGGGCGGGCGGGCGGGCGGGGCGGTTCACGATCTAGAGTGGAGAAAATTAGGGTTAGAGAGAATGGTAATACGGTAGAATAATTACCCCTCAATTCATATACCTTAAGAGCGAGATTTAATGAATATAAGCAGGAGAGAGATACTAGAGTCTTCTGTGTACTTACGGGCATGTGTTGAAGGTCTGTTGACAGGTGGGCATGCTAAACTTGTTATATGCAAAATGCAAGACACGCTCATCATTCCCAGAGTAGTCGGTCTTGGAGAACTCGTTGCGTATCTTCCCTAACGTTTCTCCGGGGCCCGCATGGGTGATGTGATAAGTAAAATACATGGCATAGGCCCCGCACACGTCGCTACGGGTTCCCTGGAGTCTAAATGCATTTTTAAATATGGGGACCCCGGGTCTCTCGAGTCGTTTAAAATAATCAGAATATACTCGAGGGTCTAGGCTGTAGCTATCCAGACATACTATTCTATGAGCATCGCGGTAGATACAGAGCCAGTGTCCCATATTTTTTTTAGACCAACTCGGCAGAGTGTTGATTATACACACAGCGGGTTTCCCCGCGTGTCCTCTGAGTAATGTCTCGACCTGGTCCGCTAATAGTACCCCCAGAAACACCGCCTCCTTTCCTAGACTCCCCCTTACCCCCCTTTCAATTTCAAAGTTGTTCATCCCTATCCCATCAGGCCCGCACGTCACACTGCAGTCTTCTGTCAGCGTTTATAGTTAATATACCAACCGTCTCACCGAATAATAAAACTAGGCAATTACTATCCTGGCCTTTGCTCATATTTAGGTTGAGTCGAAGTCCCCCATTCATTTCCACGGGCATATTATCATTCAGGTTTTCAGCTCTCAAATCAAAGCAGCAAACCGTGGCCCCATTGGCAAAAGCCTCTTTAGTAATTGAATGCTCTCGGTGGAGACCCAGAGCATCCAGCGTACGGTAATACAGCTCGGAACAGGCGTGGGGGAAACCGCTGGACACGTTATAGACCACGCGACCGTTAGCCATCACGCTAGCCCTACTTAAGTTCCCGTGTGTCAGATACAGGGGGTTAAGCGTATAATCGCCCGCTTGGGCAGACATGCCCATCATGACCATCGTTAGCTTTTCAGGGATGACATTACCCCATGGCTGGTCATAAGTGGCGGAGGTCTGATCCTTGGCCAGCACGTAGGTTTTAAAGAGAGTTTTGGTGAATGTGGATTTTATAACAGTCCCGCCGCTCAACGAGGAGTTTAGAGCGTGTAAGGCGTTGGGGTAGGGGAATAACCTCGTATAAAGCAATTTGGTAGAATCTACGTGGAGTCGTGCCTTATCTCCATTACTAGGTACGTTCATTAGCCAATCGTTACTCGCCAGTTCGAGGCGGAGTCGTACGGGAATGCCGTCGGGTAGATAACTGTCTAGCGAACTAATGTCGAGGAATAAAGGAGCGCATAGCTCCAGACCGTGGGTCTTGAGTTGTTTAGAGAAGTCCTTTCGAGCGGGGGTAAAGTAACTGTCCTCTATCTTCCGGGTGAAACCATCGGGGGGACATGCGAAATTAGCCAAGGACCCAATTGTGTTAATTTTGCCGGGTGTCAAGGTGGTGAGGGCTTTAACGTAGGAGCTGTAACCGTAGAGAACATTGGTTTCGACGGGCACGTCGCCGAGAAAACACTGCACGGATTTGAAAAGACTGTGGGCCGTGTTATTCGAGAGCTCAATGTTCACGTCGTCCCCGAGGGGGGTCGCATTATCCTCTTGGGTTAGCCGCAGAGTGGTGTGTATGACCAATTGACCCAAGTCAATAAAGCTCCCCGGAGTCCCAGGGATGAGGAAATCAACGTATCGGTCAGTTAACTTCATGTTGAAACCTAGATTGCTAGGCAACACGTCGGCATCTTGCCGGGAGGCTATGGTGGCTTCCAAAAGTCGGGTCTTGTTGGGACGGGGAAATAATTCACTGACGCCAGCAGCGTATTGACCTACGGGGGCCTGCTGACCCACAGCTCCCTCCACGGTCGCGATGCTCGCCATCTCGACGCTAGCCCGATACTGATTTACAGCGAGGAAAATATGTCCTTCTTATAGTACCCCTTCATTGTCTTCTTTTTAATTTTCCTTTTAACCTTTACCCTCTTCCTATTTCTACCACCTCCCCTCGCCACCTTTACGGCAGCGTTCTTCAGAGCGTTCAGACCGTGTCTTTTTAGGGACTGCCTTAGGTTATTACCCTGAGAGATATCCTCCATGACATTGTTTCCAAACTCGCGTGCGGAAGGAGCTATGACATTTCGTACTAGAAACGGGAAGGCTCTTTTAGCGAGACCCGCTAATGTAGAGAACAGACCCCCGCCCCGACGGTAGCTGGGCTCGTAGGCGAGGGTGGTAATATCGTTGACGCCACCCCCGTGAGATACTCTCTCCCCACGAGCGAAAAGAGAGCGATACTCCCCCACGGAGGGGGGGATGAATGTAACTCGCATGCTGTTAGGGAAAAGACTGTTGACACGAGGTTAGACGAGCTATTATATAGTCTGACAGCGCGAATGTGAAGTAAGCACGTCACGTGCTGACCCTCTTCAAAATACATGGGGCGACCCTTCTGGTCTGTGATTTTAATGGAAATGGTATCTATAGTTTTAGGTTTGAGTGGTTTATAGACGATAGGATGCACACCTTTCGATTGCCCGTCGGAGAGGGAAAAGGCGTCGAGAATATTTACATTTACCCCGGCGAATCTCGAAGGGTTGACCAGGTCACTGTATATGAGCACGCACTGAGCATCGCCGTTCCTTAAGACAGGAAACGGGCTAGTATGATATAGAAATGCGTCGTCTCCTTCGCTGAGAGCATCTCGGGGGGAGGTAAACACGTCATAGGCTTCTAAGGGGCTTAAGCCGAGAAGTCGGGCTACCCGCTCTTCGAGCTGTATCTTCACGTATGAGATGATCGGATGGGGGGTCGCGGAAGCAGCGTACCGTAACGTGTTGGCTCAGGTTCATACGACCGAGGGAGAGTATTTGAGATGGATTGGCTAGGCGGTCAAAGGCGCTAGTGTTAGGAAGCCCGGGGTAGGCTTCATCGTGGGGATGTCCGACGTAGGTTCTGTCGCGGTTAAGGAGGACCCCTTAGTATAGCCCCTATTTTATTATTAACCCGTCGATAAGGTATTCAATGTCCGGACTCAAGATATTTTCCCAAATAGTCACAAGCACCTTACGCTTTTCAATAGCGCCTGAAGAAGTAAGCTGCCAGTACTCTATATGTATGGCGCATTCTGCTTCGTCTCTCTTAATAGTATAGTAACGTTGAGGGAGTATCACATTTAACAGGCCAACTTCGTATTCCACGTCCCTGTGTAACGTTAAGGTTTGTAAGTTGTTGGTAAAACTACTGCTACTATTGGGGTATATGACACTGTCTGCAGCGCTTGTAACGTAGATATGGTGTGACTCCATCTTGGAACAGCAAGGGACTAATGCGAAGTTGGCTCGTTTCTTTTATTTATAGCTACCTACAAGGACGGGAGAGTAATACACGATAGGTAATGCTTAGGTATTTATTTACAGAGAGAGAGAGAGAGAGTCATTAAAGGAGATTATACACGCATTATTAGGAATTGAGAGGGTCTTGCGTCACAACATCGTAGTCTTCATCCACATCGCTGTTCCTTAGCTTCTTCTCACTCGCCTCCCTGGGGTTGGTGTTGATCGATTTGCCCTCCTCCTCCTCCAGGTGTGGGCGTTTTTGACCCGGGGTGAACCCTGCGTTGTCATTCACAGTGGTTAACTCCATCCACCACTTGTCCAAGATGACACAGGATATATGCGGGTCCTAAGATTCCCGGCTGCATGGTTTAGGATAGGCAGGTAATCCTGTGCCCATACGTGAGAGGGGAGGCCCGCAGCACCGCATTTGAAGGGGAATACAATACGTGTCATCTCATGTTGAATAGCCCAATCGACGAGTTTAGTAACACAGACATTAAACATTTTAACACGATCTTGGTGGTGGTCCTGCTTTAACCCTTGAATGAATTGGTCGTCGCGAGAACTGAGTAGGTACTTCTGGTTAATCTCATTCAGCTCCAGCATCTTACCGGGGGCGTATTGAGCTAGAAGACAAGCAACATGGGGAAGACTAGGATTCAGGGGACTCGCGAATTATAACACTCCCAGGCACACCCCTGTCTTTCCAGCAGCATCGGTTTTAGCCGATAAATAGACACTCTTTCAGCGTATAGGTTACTATATTGGATACGTTTGGTGTAGAAGCGCAGTGAAGCCGGAGTCTCCCGACAGGCCGTGCAGCTGTGAACACCGGCAATGATGGTTTTTATCATTACGATAGCGGGGAGTCACCGGGAACCCCTTCCTCGTAGCTGAGCGAGTAAGCAGCACTTTCTCCACAGGCCTCCCCTTCATCCAAGAAAGAGTAGAGGAAGGACACTCCTCCTTCTCGCGTTCGGGCTGGGCAACGTCCTGAGCCCCACCGCCAGTCACAATCGATGAAGCCATTACCACTCTCCCCAAACGTGAGGGGGTGTCCACTACGTCCATTTCTCGAGGTGTTGATTGGTCTAGGAAGCTATTGCGGTGGATGGAGGTCTTGTCGTCTGGAACTGCCGTAGTTGGCTCACAGTTGGGTAAGAGAGTATGACGGGTCTGGGCTGTCTCGGCGATTTTTATACCACCACGAGCGGTGTTGCCAGCTATTAGTTTAATAGGCAACCCACGGGAAGTGTGGCTCACGGTGGTTCAATAGGATACCCACCCGTGGGTTGTCAGTGCGGGTATTTTAGACGAGAGTAGACTAATTATACCTCCACCGTATTGCTTTTTGATCTGAGTGTTTACAATATGAGAGGGATGAAGACCCGTTGCTCTAATAATTAGATCTACGCCATCCCGCGGGGCTTTGGACGGTGTAGCCCCCTTAGCCGAGAGTAGTCCCACGATGTCTAGAACGTTGTTGTTGCTAGCTGAGTCAGTAGCCATCATCCTTGTCCCATCTAATTAAGGGGTTGTTTTTAACTCGCTCCAGAAGCCCTAAAGCGTTATGGTGTCTCATATATTTGTAGTGCGGGCAGAAGTGTGCTAGACTGGGATTTTTGGAAGCATTCCCCATTACAGAAGTGGCTTTCATTAGCACGGGTGGTGGGAGTTTGTTTTGCGCATAGCCCTCATTGATTCTTGTATAATGTGAACACGTGTTTGATTTCTTTCTCTTTTTCCTCGGGGGGGTCTTAGGAGCGGGCTGGCTGTGGGGGGAGGCGGGAGGACGAGCTTGCTGGAACGTGTTGTCCGGGGGAGGGGAGGGGGAGGGCGGTGTAGGTGAACCCTCGATGCTTGTTAAAAACACGCTTGGCTGTGGATTCGGGGAGGAGATAATAGCTACGCATTATGAAAACAGTTTTTGAAAGTAGACCGGCAACTGCAGGGAGAAGGGCGGCTATATATTACCTCCAGCCTTACTAGTTAGAATTAATCTCTTTTGGCCAGATGTTTTTCTTCCGGGCAACGGCTCGTATATCCTCACGATGGTGTTGTAGCTTTCTTATAATTTTACTATTCAGGGTGAGATGTTTCTTTAGAAAGTTGGAGAATATCTCAGAAATACAATTTAAATGCTCGCGTCCTAGTTTTAATGAGGTTCTTCTTCCTTTCCTTGGGGTTAAGTTTTTTAAGTAGCCGTACAAACTTTTTATGTACACCGAGTAGGGGAAGCTTACTGTTCATCTTTGCACGAGGTCAGACATTAATCCAGCTGTCAAAGGAGGTAGGATATCCAACCAAATGTACAAAATATTGTTTTTCCCCTTTGCTTTTGCGGGTTCTCAGGATATTATATATCGAATGACTCGGGCAAGGAACTTGCCACCAGTTCTGACCCGTAAAAGATGCCCTCTATGGGCTCGCCAGATAGGTCTTCCAGGAGATAGGTTTTTGGTTGATGTTTGGTGTTTTATTTCTCGAATTTGGAATAGCTCGTGGGTGTTCTGCTGGGTGTGTATCCCTTATGGAAAGCGGATGAACGAGGCTACCCACGAGACGTACAATCTCTCCAACAGCTAGCTCGGTACTAATGCGTCTGAGGGGTTTCTGGGGTTTTTTAATACATTAGATGGAATTGCCGTGCAGTGTCGGATGGTCGAGTTAATTATGTACGATTGTGGGGGTTTGTCCCTTTTTAGTCCAGAGTGGGGGAATTATTGTAGGCACTGACCATGTCCTGGAGGTGTAATATATCGGGGGGGAATTCCGCAGTGTAATAAAGCGGTACATGCGGGATTTCAATGTGCGAATGGCTCGTTCGGCGATGGAAGCTTTAATCTCACTAGAATGAACGCTATATAGCTTAATCTTGCGGGATGTTAGATATTCCTTCACTTTTTTATATAAAACTCGGTGCCTAGATCAGTGTTCAATCTTCTCACACACCCTGGATTCATCTGTTTCCATAACCCTATTAACAGCCATTAGCATGGAAGTCGCATCTTTCCTGTGACAGGGTACCTGCATGAAACGGGAAAAGACGTCCACGCATACTAACAGGTATGATATATTGTCGTTGTCTTTCTTTAAATGACGCACAGTCGGCTAAGTCGGCAGCCATGATGATCTTGGGCTTGGGGGGAGAGAACTTTCTGGCGGGGGAATTTCTTTGGCTGTAGCTTATGTAGAGTGTAGGGTTTTGCTGGTCCTGAGAAATCCTGTCACATCTTGCAGTTTTATGGAAGGATCAATGTCTCGAGCCTTATCACATAGTTTCTTTGAGAAGACAGTCCGTATGGCTGGTCGTGACGACCGTAGAGAACATTTAATAGCTCTCGATGCTTAGAACTCTCACCATTGGAATACACGTTCACAGGGTGGTTCACCCACTATATTTGTGCGGAATTGCAGTGCTTCGGGTGTATTTATTCCTAAGTAAACTAGAGGCAAACCAAAGGGTGTAGAGAAAACGGCCGATTTGTATATTTCAACAAAATCGCTGGCTCGGTCTTTGCCGAATATTTGCCTTCCAGTAGTTGTATTTGCAATAAGTCACGTTGTCTCAGTAATAGGAAGTGAGAACAGTTGAGACTAATATTCCTCGCATGTTTACCGCCCATGTATAGGTTTTGGGTTATGAAGATGCATGAAATGTTATTATGCCGACCGCGGGTAAAAGCGTCAACGACTACTTTATTCTTTACAGCTTCGATAAATAGATCGTCAAGGATGAATAAGGTACCTCTTTGATCGTAAATATCCTCATCGCTTATAGGGTTCACTATTTCTGGAGATACGGTTACCTTAGGTCCTATTTCTTTATCATGCTGTAGGGGGTGCGAGAGAAGACCGCATATAACAATCTTTTTAAATTTATTATGATGCTTGGATATAAGTTTCTTGACGAGTTCTGATTTGCCGGAATTGCTGTATCCCGCTACTATTATGCGAGCGGGGTGTATGAATATGTCGAGAGCATTGGAGGTAAATGCTTCCGCCATGTTGGTTTCTATTTAACTAATACCTTTACGAGGTTTGAATGCATATATATATGTTTTAGGGTTCACACGGGGTGGGCTGCATGACTATATATAACAGGTAGTCACATGTTCTCGCCTAGGCAAGGTTAGGTTAGGTGGTTGGAAAAAATATGATGAAAGAGAGAGAGAGAGAAACTACTGAGGGGTCGCTGTCAGACCGATATAGATAGCGATATAGATATAGATAGTCGATTGATTTATGGGAGCAGCTGACCCAAAAGTATTTTTGGTACAGAGATGGGTGAAATCAGGTGGCTTGGTATCTTGAAATCTGAACTCTAAGAATAGCGTGGAAAAAATATGATGAAAGAAAGGGTCGCTGTCAGACCTATATAGATAGAGATAGAGATATAGATAGTAGACTGATTTATGGGAGCAGGTGACCCAAAAGTATTTTTGGTACGGAGATGGGTGAAATCAGGTGGCTTGGTATCTTGAAATCTGAACTCTAAGAATAGCGTGGAAAATATGATGCAAGAGAGAGATATAGAGAGAGAGAGAGAAAGGGTTAGGTTAGCTAGGCTAGGTTAGGTTAGGTTAGATTAGGCTAGGCTAGGCTAGGTTAGGTTAGGCTAGGTTAGGGAGAGAGAGAGAAAGAGTTAGGCTAGGTTAGACTAGGCTAGGTTTATCTTGACACTTGATCACGAATGAGGTCCAGAGGAGTAGGCGGGGCACCGTGTGTGTGTGTGTGTGTGTGTGTGTGTGTGTGTACAATGAGAGAGATAGAAAGATAGAGAGAGACGGTCATATTTAAAATAGTAAGGATGTATGAAAGTTGTGACAGTATTTGCCTTTTATAATTCCCACGAGGACTGATTTATCAGATGCCACTCCCACTCAGGTAGGTCACCTTTTCCACCACTACCGGACAACCGTCGCCATTTTTGGACACTTCTCAGGTTACCCCTAACTGGTCACTACCGGACAACCGTCGCCATTTTGGACCCATTTTTTTCTGGCAGGGGCTTTTTCAATAAAGTCTATGGATGTAAAAACGAAAATGGCAGGGGTTTTTTTTCTGGCAGGGGCTTTTTCAATAAAGTCTACGGATGTAAAAACGGAAATGGCAGTGGCTTTTTCAATAAAGTCTACGGGTGTAAAAACGAAAATGGCAGGGGGTTTTTTTCTGGCAGGGGCTTTTTCAATAAAGTCTACGGATGTAAAAACGGAAATGGCAGTGGCTTTTTCAATAAAGTCTACGGGTGTAAAAACGAAAATGGCAGTGGGGTTTTTTTTCAATAAAGTCTACGGATGTAAAAACGGAAATGGCATTTTTACTCCTACTCACATAGTAAAGGTTTCACCTGTACCTTACCACCATTCCCATGTATTATATAATATGTCAGCCTCCCCCTCCTTCTCAACTCGTTATGATACAAGTCATTAACCTCTGGACCCTCCTATGTTATGAGGTTATTTATGTTAATAAACTTAATTTCCTTGTTCACCAGACCTGGATATGTTTATAACTTTGATTAGTAAGGGTTGGCTATAAGTGGACTGGGTTGTAATTTGGGTTTTCATGAATGAGTTATTGGATAATTGTGAATTCAGTTATCTGGGATTGGGCTGTTCACTATGAGAACTAAGCTTGTTAACACAGCAGAATCTAGCCATCAAATATTATATAACTAAATAGGTAATCTACTATAATTTATACATATTGCATAATCAAGGTTTGATAATTACCTTTGAATACTATTTCAGGCAATATATTATTCGACTCCTTTACCAGACTTGGCTTCTTAATGTGATCCAGTATTGTGTTGTGGAATTTAAGGGGATTATCATTGACCGAGCTGTAATTTTGTTTTTGATAAATAAGTAGATGGGATTTTTTTATAAAAAGACCTCCGTCTACGTATTGTGAAAACCTGCTATCCTCCGGCAAATTGTGGGGTTGAGTGAGTGAAGGGGGGACAGTGAATGAAGGAGGATACATGTTTTTCATAATACGTGTTGCTAGCCCCAAACGCGCGAGCAACTGTGGCTTTCAACCATCGGACACATCCCCTTTTATTTATGTGCATCACACAAGTTACATACATATAAAGTTTATGTTTTGTTTTACCCTACTGATGGGATTAGATTGTTGAGGTGCTATATGTGGAGGTTAACATACATTTCCCTTAATTTAATATCAATGAGATTGACTGTCGAAAGTTCATTCTGAGTTCAGATTGAAGTAGTTGTCAAACAATAATGGATATTTTGCTTTGTCGATTGTGGAATACCAACTGTTGTGCCATATTGATATGCCCTACCTTCATGCATAATTAAAAAATATGTATATTATTTTGTCTTGCCATTTATATCATGACTATGACAGATACTCTAATTATAATACAAGCATTTAATGATATTATATAAGGAAATAAGAACACGACAGGTTTGTGGTAGATCCTGATTAATGTTCACGCACAAGTGGTAACAAGAAACAAGCCAGTACCTTCCATTAAACTAACCAATAATTCCGCGAGTTATTATTGATTGCATTGTATATAATACTGGACACTGTAGATGATAATGGTATTATCAATCACTGATATCAAATATATTACTGGATAACTACGAGGGTCTTAGCAAGATTGGTATTTCAATCATATTATGTATTTTTGGTAAATTACAGTTTGCGAGATAATTCCTGTTTTGATATAGACTCTACAACAACACATACGGCGCTACGAATTATATATATATATTGAGTTCAGAATATTTAATTTGTTTGTTTATATGGATGAAGGAGACAAAAGGCAGAACTGCCTGTGACGGATGCTCCTCCCCATAATTAATAGAGTGCCAGGGCCAAAATCAAGTAATGTTCGAGCCAGGGGAAAAGAGCCCCAGGACGCAGTTTAGCACACCCAGCTTCTGGGAAACAGTTTTAGCAAGGGTGGTAATAATTATGGTCTTTCCAAGTTGGATCAGATGAAAAAGAGACACCGAGAATACTGAGAGAAGATGAAGGGTTGATTTGTGTGTTGTTGAAGTATAAGTGATAGAACTGTGGGAGTTGTTGACGGTTAGATAAATGTAGAAATTGGGTTATGGAAGCATTGAAAAAAACTTGATTTTATATGCCCCAAATGGAAATAGTTGATAGGTCAGAAGATAAGTGTTCTATGGCATCATCAGGTGAATTTTTTGAGAGATTGCTTGCTGAATGGGTTTTGAAAAAATAGTTAAATAGTGTAAGGTAGAATCATTAGCATATGAATGGCTAGAACTGAAGGTACAGTTGAGAAGATCATTAATGCAAATTAAAAAGCGAATTGGAGATAGGACCGAACCCTGAGATACACCGGAATTGATAGTTTGAGGAAGTGAACGATGGCTGTGTACAACCGCAGCTATGAAACGGTTAAATGGAAATTAGAGACAATGGCACAGATAGAGGGGTATACACCGAAGAAGGGTAGTTTAGAAATTAGATATTTGTGCCTGACTCTATCAAAGGCATTTGATATGACTAGCACAATTGAAAAGGTTTCACCGAAGTCCTGAAAGGAGGACGACCAAGAGTTTGTAAGAAATGAAAGAAGATCACCAGTAGAGCGACGCCTAAGGCATCCATACTGGCGATCTGATAATAATCTAAAATATGAGAAGAAAGATGATTCAGAAATTTTAAAGTAAGTATAGTTTCAAAAGCTTTGGAGATGCAAGAAATTAAAGCAATTGGACGATAGTTGGAGGGATGAGAGTGTTCACCCTACTTTGGAACAGGGTGAATGAGAGCAAACTTCCAGCAAGAAGAGAAGACGTTAGAGGAGAGATAGAGACGGAAGAGTTTGCCTATGCAGGGAGTCAACAAGGAAGCAAAGTTTTTGAGCACAACAGGAAGAACACCATCCGGACCTTATGCCTTATTAGAGTTAAGCCCAGAGAGGTTAGAAAGTACATCTTTAGAAGACATTAGGAAATTTAGCATGAGTAACTGAGGGGGGTGGAAAGGGAATATAACCGAATGTGGAAATAACAGAAAAGTTGACAGAATGATATTAACACCATATGAGGAGGAGCACTTTATTGACAACGTTTCGTTGATAGATTCTTCAGGTCACTAACTGTTAGCGACCTGTAGAACCTAATTGAGAAACGTTGTCAATAAAGTGTTCCTCCTCATATGGTGTTTATATTCAATATAACTGGAATCATCCAAGGTGGAATTTTTAGCGAATGTTTGGGCAAAGAGTTCAGCTGTGTGAGAGGAAGAAGTGACGGTTGTGCCGTCAGAGTGGACAGGGGAGGGAAAGATGAGGAAGAAAAAGTGTTGGTGAGGTTTTTGGCTAGATTCCAGAATGCTTGGGAAGAGCTAGAGTTGCATAGTTCAGTGCATTTATTATTGATGAAAGAGTGTTTGGCGAGTCTAAAAACAGATTTGACTTGATTCCAAGCAGAAACATAGGAATAATGAGATTCTTGAGTGTGAAGGCGTCGGTACCCTTTGAATGTTTCCTCCTTTTTGCGGAAGGCATTAGAACAAGCGTGAGTAAACCAAGATTAGTTTGAGCTAAAGAAAATGGAATGCATGCCTCCATACTCAAGAGTATTACCTCGGTAATGCGTTCAGCACTATCGGAGGGTCCCCGGCCACAGATGCAAAAATCATTCCATGGTAAATAAAAAAAAGTACTGCCGGAGACCCTCCCAGTTGGTAGTGCCAAAGTGCGACAAGCGCCGCCGGCTGGGAAGATCGGGTAGCCGTACGGGAGAGAGGACAGGTGACAGAGATAAGTTTATGGTCTGAGGAGCCCAAAGAAGAGAATAGATTGACAATATAAGTGGAAGGGTTAGAAGTTAGAAACAAGTCAAGAATGTTGGGCCAATCTGCGAAGTGATTCGGTTTACGGGTGGGTTGCTGAACCAACTTCTCTAGGTCATTTAGGATAGAAAAGATGAAGGCTTGTTCACCAGGTTGATTAGTGGAATGAGAGGGGATGTCAAAACCAAGTTCAGAAAATGGAGATAGGGCGTAATGTTCAATGATCGGCTCGAGATAGTTAACTTTGGCAATAACGCACTGGAGATGGTGGAGAAGCTCTGCAACTTGGGAGATACCATATTTGCCGGGGCTGAGGCCGCTACTATCGCCAGAATAAGATGCAGCTGGGGAAAGTTCATAGACTTGTTGCCACTATTTACCATGAGAAGGCTACCTCAACCCTTGAAGGGAAAGGTGTATGCTTCATGCGTTAGTGGCACAATGACACATGATTAAGAAAAGTGGCCTGTCAAAGCGGGTTATATCAACGAAATGGAATGCAATGCGATGAGAATGGTGAGATGAATGTGTGGTGCCAATCTGCAAAATAGGATATCTAGTGAAGACTTGAGGAGAAGGTTAGGTATTAAGTGAGTATCAATGATGAGATGCATACTAGCAGGGTTGGGTGGTTTAGACATGTGGAGAGGATTGATCAACTAAGTTTGGTGAATAGATGCAAGTCAATTAACAGGGAGGGAGCTGCACTAAGAGGTAGACCAAGAAACTCATCGAATCAGACCTTGCATTCTGATCTTGAATCAAAGTACCTGACAAGTGAGGCAACTCTATTAGGACATGACATTGGAACCAACAACACCGTGTGTGGAACACTCAGTCTTAATATTTGTTTATTTATGTATGTATTTATGAAACACACAAATAACCGCTATGCATACTCAGTAAACCAGAGGGTAATGGCAAA
Organism: Paralithodes platypus; assembly: GCA_032716605.1. Lineage (NCBI taxonomy): Eukaryota > Metazoa > Arthropoda > Malacostraca > Decapoda > Lithodidae > Paralithodes > Paralithodes platypus. The sequence goes on from CM064578.1 coordinate 18,655,952, forward strand.
AATAACCAAAATATTAAACGTGCAAGAAATATCAATCATAATATGAGACATACCAAGTAGAACAAACAACCAGTAAGTGTGCTAAAAAAGAAGAAGCATAATGGTAAAGTGAATCAAAATTTTAAAGTGGATTATTTCTTTTCCCCGACCTCTTTACGTTTAGTGTGCCATAAACTAGAGAACAAAGCTAAAACTGTGTACCAAACAAACATGGGGTAAGCTGAGTGGTAAAAAAGCTGAATGTAAAATAATGATAGAGACACTGAGTGGTTGGCAAGAGTTAATAGCATATTACATAAATTGGCATAGTAACATTGACGACACAGACTTTACACTCCAAGCGAACTGGTAAAAAGTTACTTCTAGTACAGAAAGAAGAGCCCAAAATAAAGCAAGATGAATGCAAACGATAGGAAAGGTGAATGATTAACTCCCGCCCTATGGCAGTTAGCCATACATAAGAGTATATAAATGTTGATCCTTGTATGTTTTGAATATCACCTGCAGGGAATTATAGAGGGTTTGTTATGAGGTATTGAAACCAGAATATCTTAGCATACTTTCGGTGAGTGAGGATACTGACGCCAAGGTTTAAACTAGAGGAGGTTTGAGCTGAACAAAAAGTATATACATTCTCCACAATCCTATTAGATGTAATGTACGGGAGAGTAACCAGGAACTGAAATAACTTGTGGAATGATAATACTAATACTAATGCAATTATATTGAATGGAAACTGGTGCATTTCGAGTGGTAGGTTTGGGAACATATGAGTAAAAGGGTTTAATGATTAGGATTTAAAAACCTGAAATATTCAATATAAAATACTATAGCCGACGATCTACTTATAGATTAAGAAGTTAATTAACCTATATGATCAACTGGAATAAATCTTAACTATATTTACATCGTCCATCCCATATAAGAACCAACGGTTGAGGATTGAAGAGTTGAAATAATTACACGAATAATACAAATATACTTGATTAATATATATATGACAATTGTTTTCACTCTCTACACAACCTGTTGAATACTGTTATGGCTAAACTTTGCCTGCTAACTCCTGTGTGCTGCTTATTAGTGCTGCCAGAAGCTCCTTTTCAAAGTTTTGAAGTTCTGTTTTTAGGACATTTATAATGGTTTATTTATCCTCAACTATATAGTTGTACAGTATATTTCTTTTTGATAGTAATGCACAGAGCTATTGATAAATTATGCCTTCATCGTAGAAAGTGTTTGATTGTAGATTTTCATACTTGAGTCCTTTACTTTAGTCCTGATGATAACTCTATAATGATACAGAAATATGCAGGGTTAATTTAATAATTCCTCCTTGTGTACTCTGATATAGGGATCATATTTATTAGTACGGATATATATATATATATATATATATATATATATATATATATATATATATATATATATATATATATATATATATATATATATATATATATATATCAACTAGGGCTAGGATTCGAACCCATACAGGCAGGAGGTCTGTCTACATTACCACTGCGAAGGTTAATTTATTAAGAGTAGAACTCTGGTACTTCTACCTGTGTTCCTTCCCAACCTCAACTCGAGTTATTCATAGGTGGTGGTGTTGATGACTGGTAGTTATTCATAGGTGGTGGTGTTGATGACTGGTAGTTATTCATAGGTGGTGGTGTTGATGATTGTTTGTTATTCATAGGTGGTGGTGTTGATGAGTGTTTGTTATTCATAGGTGGTGGTGTTGATGATTGTTTGTTATTCATAGGTGGTGGTGTTGATGACTGGTAGTTATTCATAGGTGGTGGTGTTGATGACTGGTAGTTATTCATAGGTGGTGGTGTTGATGACTGGTAGTTATTCATAGGTGTTGGTGTTGATGACTGTTTGTTATTCATAGGTGGTTGTGTTGATGACTGTTTGTTATTCATAGGTGGTGGTGTTGATGACTGTTTGTTATTCATAGGTGGTGGTGTTGATGACTGTTTGTTATTCATAGGTGGTGGTGTTGACTGTTTGTTATTCATAGGTGGTGGTGCTGATGATTGTTTGTTATTCATAGGTGGTGGTGTTGATGACTGGTAGTTATTCATAGATGGTGGTGTTGATGACTGTTTGTTATTCATAGGTGGTGGTGTTGATGACTGTTTGTTTTTCATAGGTGGTGGTGCTGATGATTGTTTGTTATTCATAGGTGGTGGTGCTGATGATTGTTTGTTATTCATAGGTGGTGGTGTTGATGACTGTTTGTTATTCATAGGTGGTGGTGTTGATGACTGTTTGTTATTCATAGGTGGTGGTGTTGATGACTGTTTGTTATTCATAGGTGGTGGTGTTGATGACTGGTAGTTATTCATAGGTGGTGGTGTTGATGACTGGTAGTTATTCATAGGTGTTGGTGTTGATGACTGTTTGTTATTCATAGGTGGTGGTGTTGATGACTGTTTGTTATTCATAGGTGGTGGTGTTGATGACTGTTTGTTATTCATAGGTGGTGGTGTTGATGACTGTTATTCATAGGTGGTGGTGTTGATGACTGTTTGTTATTCATAGGTGGTGGTGTTGATGACTGTTATTCATAGGTGGTGGTGTTGATGACTGTTATTCATAGGTGATGGTGTTGATGACTGTTTGTTATTCATAAGTGGTGGTGTTGATGACTGTTTGTTATTCATAGGTGGTCGTGTTGATGACTGTTATTCATATGTGGTGGTGTTGATGCTGGTAGTTATTCATAGGTGGTGGTGTTGATGACTGTTTGTTATTCATAGGTGATGGTGTTGATGACTGTTTGTTATTCATAGGTGGTGGTGTTGATGACTGTTTATTATTCATAGGTGATGGTGTTAATGACTGTTATTCATAGGTGGTGGTGTTGCTGACTGTTTGTTATTCATAGGTGATGGTGTTAATGACTTTGTTATTCATAGGTGGTGGTGTTGATGACTTTTTGTTATTCATAGGTGGTGGTGTTGATGACTTTGTTATTTATAGATGGTGGTGTTGATGACTGGTATTTATAGGTGGTGGTGTTGACTGTTTTACGTTACTCATAAATGGTGGTGTTGATGACTGTTTGTTTACACTTCGGACAATGACTACATTCTAGATTAATGCAGACAATTGTACAACATACATTATCCTTGTGAACGAAACTATCGTTAAGCAAACAAGAAAATATTAAAAAAAAAATAGGTTGTTAATCACTTACAACTATATTTCATCAACATTATTGTGTTGAATGCGTTGATTCTCGGGTTATTTCATATTATTAAGGGGGTAAATAAAGCAGGTTATATATGTAACTTTAACAATAACGGCTTTAAATAATAGTTTATGTGACTCTTTTAGTGGGTTATGCTTGGAGTCTGAATAGGGTTATAATTATGAGTGAGTTATATGAACTTAAGGTAAAAGGGGTTTGACCTAAGTCTCTGGGTTAGACAGCAAGTGTAACAGTAAGTGCTTAAGTGATGTATAGTAGAGTGGAGTAGGCTTAAGGCAGTGTCTGGTTCTTGGCAAGTGAATGATAGAGAAACTTCTCTGTGTCAGTGGCTGGTGAAGAGTGATCTATTAAACTACCTTCATGCTATAGGTAGGGTGTGCTTGTTGACTAAGTATTCATTAACCCTTGTTTAGCGGGACCCGACTTAAGTCGGCCTAGAGAACCAAGGACTAAGTGGCGGGGCCCGACTTAAGTCTGTGTGCAATTTTTGAGCAATAATGGCTCTGAGAGAGACGAGCGATGGGAGGAGCGTAGGGCGGCTCATGACCGCTCGGCACGGGTCCTGCGCGACTACTGACGTTCCCTCCACACACATCCACACTCACTGCCTCGCTACACAGGGAATTATGTAAGGATATTACCATATTTTAGGGATTTTGCACTCGTCTTGCACGATCGTTGCTAGAGACCGCGTGGTCGTAGAACGATGGTTCTGGTGTCATTGGAAAGCTCAATTATCGCCCTTTCAGGGATACATAATTGTATTACGCTCTGGCTCTTGTTTATGCATGAAAAAGAGCACGGAAACAAGGTGGTTTAGGGTAAAACCACCCGCTTGCCAGGTAGTAGAAGTTACCGACCTAGCCGCTCGTGGAGTGTTAACGGGGTCAACTGCTGACTCGCGTTGTGTATTGTTTACATCCTGTGCCATCTTGTTTTGCTTAATACTGGCTTTTAGTTGTTGTTGTTGTTGTTGTTGTTCCCCAAGCTGCCTGGCCGTACAGCCCCAAGGCTCCGAGCAAGACCAAGGCCATAACCGAGCGCCCCCACAGAACCCTCCCAGCCGACCACAATAAAGCATGGGTGACCGAAGTCACTCCATGGCGGGGAGCTGAGGAGGGCGACAGAAACGCCCGGGAAACCAAAGCCCCACCCAGGGCCCTGTGCCCCTCAGCAATTATGAAGAGAAAGCGGAGGGGCAAAGGAAAAAATGTGACGCTTTGGCTTCCAATCTTGGTAGATTGGGAGGTCAATCCACGGAAGAGACGCCGTCACTTGAGATCTAGAAAATATATAAGTAAAAGGAACAGTCAGAGTAAGCTATGGGTATGGCAGAGATCGCTCAGTTCTCACTCTGATAGACCAGCCCATCACCACACTGGCTTTTAGTAGTGTCTAACAGTAGGGATGTTTACATAGAATTGTTGATACTTTGTAAGTAAAAACAAACTAGATAGTTATATCTCTAAGATCAGATTGACTTTGTGAATATTAATGTGTAGTGATTATGTGTGATTTACTAAAGGGTTAATGGATTAGTGGATTACATATTATGGGTTATAATGCATACATATATTAATACTTTCAGTCTTTTATATAATGCTGATGGAACTTAAGGTGGGCCTATTAAGTGATTGAGTCTAGTTTACTTGCATATATATTTGAGTATAATATGCGTCAAAGGGTCAAATACGACTCGTCAACTTTTGAAATTGTTGTAACATTGAAAAACACGTGGGTATGCTATTAAAACGTTTGACAATCACGTTAAAAGGTGTTGATGGCTATATGTTTTGTTTTTGTTTTTTCCAAATCAAGATTTACTTATAATATTTAAAAACATAGCGTTGTTTGCTCCACTTTCCAATACATGTCTGCCTTTCATAAAAGTTCCTGAATCATCATCTCCTGTCCGGCATCTTCAACTGGGGACGTAAAGCTCTTAAAAAGTCACAAATTGAACCACAATCTGACAGAAGTCAACAACCAACCTTGTTTGTCTCCCAGGAATACCACCCCATCACGACAGTGGCCTGATATGTAAATTATTGGCACAGTACCCTCTGTGAGAGGTGGGGAGGAGGGAAGAGGGGAGTGATATAAGACGGTTATGTTGGAAACTTAGTATGTGTTTGGGAGGGGGGGGGGGGTGAGAGAGAGAGAAGAAATGTGAGTGAGCTGAAGGAGTGGCCAAGAGAGGCGGGGAGATGGGAAAATTAACAAGAGTACTGGAATGAAGTTATGAGGGGTGCCATGTGAGGTAGGTGAGAACTGAGCGATATGATAACAAGACAGAAGAGGAGATTATATGTAAGACGATATGTGAGGTAAGTGCAGTGGGAAAAGGCAAGAAGTGCGATAAGTACTGAGGAGGAGGACAAGAGAGCTGGGGTGAGAACAGTAGTGTCAACATAGAACACAGAGGGTTGAGTAAAGTGTTAGAATACAAACTGTAATGTACAGACAGTTAGGGTAGGAGTAAGGTTGCTGAGGTGAACGCACAATGGTATAACAAGAGGATGTGGGGTAGAAAGTTAAATATATGTACATGACATGCGTTGTATGTGACCAAAAATACATCAGTCTATAGGAGGGAGAGAGAAAGATGTAGTGAAAATATATAAGGACACATAGTATAATAATTAAACAAACATATGTATCAAGTGGTCATTATTTGTCCTTATAATATCTACACTATAGTTATAAAGTACAGACAATGATGAACTGCCTCTAAATTAGAGCAGCAACTTTACAAGTATATTGGTCAGGACCTCAAGAGGATGTGATCCGGAGCAAGTGTCATAGGATTTAGTACTGTAGGAACATTCTGCTCTCTCTCTCTCTCTCTCTCTCTCTATATATATATATATATATATATATATATATATATATATACGGTATATATATATATATATATATATTTATATTATTAATTTTGATGTGTGTATGAAGGACAGAATATACATTGGTGCCGGATGCTAGACATCTCATGACCACGCCATCTCACCACACAAACAAGACGAGTCACCTCAAGACCATGCCATCTCATGACCAGACCTTTTCTTCACCAGTCGGTTTCATCACCATAACAGCTCAATACCAAACCAATTAATTACCAAGGCATCTCAATACCACACCGTGCCACATCTACTGTCTTGTACAGCGATCACGGGTACCCCCCCCCCCCATCTCTCTCTCTCTCTCTCTCTCTCTCTCTCTCTCTCTCTCTCTCTCTCTCTCTCTCTCTCTCTCTCTCTCTTTTACTAACCCATATGTCCCCTACTAACTTCCTAGTCCTGCCACGGACATTGGTTCCAGGGCAGTAGTTCCCTTTCCAATGTTCCCTTACCCACTCTAAACCACTGTTTGGACACTTGATCCTCAGTGTTTTGGAGGACAAGCAGCCTAGAAGGGTCACTATAACTGTTGTTGCTTGATTTCCTTTGTACTCCTTTGTACTCTTTCTCTCTCTCTCATCTATGTAGTAAAGATAGTGATAACAAATTGCTCTCTACCCACTCCAGGAAAACGTGTTCGTGTATTTTGACACACACATACCTGTAGGCCTACACGTATTATATATACACTATAAATTATATATATATTGCAGTACCGGTAATGTGTTTTATATTTCAAATATATTTAGACGGCTTTGTACTGCTTAGGAGGTCATGTTAGCTAAGGTTCATTGAGATGGTTTGTAGCACTATAACTGATAGACGTCCTTCCTAATTTGAATAAGATCGCATAATAGTTAGTAAAACAAAATAATGCAACCGAACTATTTCATTCGGTACCGTATATTAAATCACTTAAAATATGATAGAGGTTTACAATCTATTCGCCCACAAGTCTTCGCCCAAACTAGGAATTTGTTCGCCCAAACAATGAAGTTCGTTCGCCCACACCTTGAAGTCTTTTCGCCCACATTTTGAAGTTTGTTAGCTTCCCACACTCTAAACTGGCTTCTAAAGGATGAAACTTTGTGTATTTTGTTGACGACAAAATGTTGTCCATTCGTAATAAAATAATGCTATGAATAATTTGTGTTATCTCATTTCCGGACTTAACTTAGTTTAAATATCTTCACAGCACAGAGCGATGTTGGTGAACCCCTCTCAGGACCCTCAAATGACCTCGGTGAATTTTTGGTTCTTGAACAGTAATAATATGGGTTAGAAATGAAAAAAATATATGCATAATAATGCATATACTTTTTTTCATTTCTAATCCATATTATTACTTTTCAGGAACAAAAAAATCGAAAATTGGCTGGGTCTCCCTGGTCAATTAATTATAATTCTGGTGGGGCTTAAGGGGTTAACGTAATCTACGAACTACTTGTGCAGGTGAATGTACTGTATATGTCCCATAGAAGGTAGTTACACATAGACATGTCCATGCAGGACAGATAAGCTAAATAGAAATGAAACATACTCATTAGCTGAACAAATACCATTATTCTAAATTAAGTTAAAGTAATATATTTTTGTTTTTGTGTTTTCCCTGTTCTTGCTCTGTCTTGAGTCGGCTACCCCCAAAATGGGGATTGGGCCTGAGCATATAGATAGATAGATAGAATATATGATATAAAGACTGAACATGTATACAATCCAAGTTTTGATTGTCAGTATTAGCTCTTATGAATGCGAGAGCGTGCGCTATTTTACATACCCAATATATTGTTCCCACCTTCATCCACAAAATAGGCTTCAATTTGCAGAATGGCCTAGTTTAAGATACAGTATGTAAGATGAGGGTCATAGGCCCTTGATAACCCATATCTTGATAACAATCTACTGTTGGTTGCCTGTGAGAAGACATAGCAAAATCAAATTTAACAACTTGTATTTTATTCAGATATAATTTAAAGTTTCTGGGCATCGATCTTTCTTCGAAAGTTTCAGTACTTATAGCGAGCTAAACACGTATTAATTGTATATAATATAAATTAATTTATATATACAATTGATGTTTCTACAAAGTTCCAAATAACCTATTATATAATCCAGAATTAACCAATGATCAAATAATATATATCGCTTAACTTTAGTAGAGAGAAATGAGGGCGATAACCTTTGGCAAAATATATACTAAACTAATCTTTAGTGATACTGAGATACCCAAAACACACTAAATATAGTTCAATACATATCTCTCAAGAATAGAGCAGATAACAAAACACGAAGAATGATGCAACAATATAAAGACTAAGGGGGTAGTAAAGTTTAACACACATAACGAAATAACGAACACAAATATACGCTTGTAAACACTCGCAACTGGTAAATTAATTTATCAGTTGTATTATACAAAGAGATACATGTGAAGTCGAAAGTAAACACGCACAATCGATTAAATATTGAATATTTTCATTCATTTAAAGTAAGAACGCGAGTGAAAATCGTTTGTTACAGCTAACTTGTACTTCCTAAAAAGCTCTAGGGAGCTAACGCTGGAGATGGAAACATTTATGATGGTTGTAAAGAGAAAGATTGATTGTAGATGTTTGATGGATATTGGAATGGTGGGGGAATGAGAGAGAGAGAGAGAGAGAGCGAGAGAGAGAGAAAGAGAAAGAGAGAGAGAGAGAGAGAGAGAGAGAGAAAGACGGATATAGTTACAAGGAATAGTTAGTATCTCGGAGACCTTGCGGTCCATTCTGAGAAGATACTCGAAGTGGAAGGAGAGAGACTGTTTAGTGCACTACACTCTTTACAGAGTGTGCAAAATACTATCTACTCTGTTCTTGAACTGCTCTACTGAAGAACTATTTACAACTTCAGAGGGAAGTTTGTTCCAGGTAGAACAGATCGTATATGTGAAAAGTTTCCTCAAATACTAGTGCTGAATCTTTTCAATTATAATTTCCAGCCATGGTTGTGTGTTGTATTCATTTTAGGCTAAACATTTTGCTATAATCCACATTGTCAAACCCATTAAGTATTTTAAAAACTTCAATGAGCTGATCTCGTAGTCTGCGTGTCTCCAACGGGAAGAGATCAAGAGCTCTTAACCGGTCCTCGTAGCCCATTCTTCTAAGCGATGGAATACGCTTTGTAGCCCTAGTTTGTAGTCTTTCAGTCGCTCTATATCTGTCCTGAGTGCTGGAGACCAGAATTAAACAGCATACTCCAGGAGAGGCCTTATCAGAGCGTCGTAAAGTGTTAGGACTATTACCTTGTTGCTATACATAAATTGCCTCTTAACCCCTTCTGTACCGGCTCTGTCCTTTTAACTTTATTCTGGCTACTATTAGACGATTTTAATTAGTTTAAAAATGACCTCCAGCAATTAACAGATTTCGAACTATCTCGCTTAACCCATTTTACTAGCACCGATCCTCCTTAAACTACAACAAATCATCTAAATATAACTAATATACAATGAAATTAATGAAAGCATATGATCCACCCGGGAATCCAACCTGGGTTACCACATACATATCTAAAGCCATTACATCATCAAGACAGTTAAAGCTAAATACATGATTACAATGTTATATCCATTCGTCGGATAGTGGATATCAATCAAATTTCTGCCCCATGGGTTTAATTCCAGAGAGGACACCTTTTAAGATGATGTTTAAATAATGTTGTGAGTATTTAAGCTTGTAACTATTTATGTCTGTCCGTGTGTGTGTGTGTGTGTATGTGTGTGTGTGTGTATCATAGTCCAATAACAGAAACTGTATACACAAAAGGGTTAAGTAGATCCTGGAGTAGTGTGCCTGTTGGCTGGAGTGTATACTGCATAGTCAGAAACAGAAGTATTTGAGCTATAGCACGAAATTATTTAATTAACACCTTTGAACTAAACTTTTGATCAAAACATTGATCAGGTGAGCTAGACATTTGTTCTTGTAACATTTACTGAGGAAATCAAAATTGTAAATAACTTGAAAACAATAATCATAAACCTACGTTCATGAGAACTTGTAACAATTGGATTGATGCTGCTGTAGATTTACAATGTATATTAATCAAAAAGATACCTTGGGGAAGTGAGCTCCTGAATGATGTGATGTGATGCAATATCAACTGAACATTTACTATTAACAATACAGTACAGGTATAAACAATACACTGCAAGGGAAGCAACATCACTGTTATCGCATAACGTTAGTGGGAAACCCATTGTAATTATATAATAAGCAGGGCATTTGTGAGATACGGTACAACACAATAATAATATAGATAGTTTTGGTGCGGCGATCTATCAAGATGTTGCGTTATTGGTGAAAATTGCTTAGCAATTATTCAGTGAGGCAATTTACCCTGTATATACACAACAGTTTTGTATGTGATTTTTGTTGATAGCACGTTCGCTAATAAATATATTGCAACATTTGTCTTTTATTAATGTAGTGCTATTCATGGTGAGTTCGCTATTGAATATAATACATGATATTTCTTAAAAATTTTTTTTTTTTTTAGGTTTATATAATACACTAACAAATATATTGTTATGCATCTATGTATTCAACTTTTGGCATCTTCAAGTAATGTTAAAGTATCTGGTATAATAATTGTTTGGAGAGATAAAACTGCAGAAGGGAAACAATATAGTTAGTGTGAAGATATTAGGATTAATTAAATTATGGTAATATACAATGTACAATAATTGTGTTGGCGTCTGCCGGCTCCCAAATGTAAAATATTTGTGTGTGGTGGTGAGTGGTTGTCTGACAATATCCTATACTTGTTTCTGCATAATTAATCATTAATAAGCTTGTGTGTGTGTTTGTAGTATGAGAGAGAGAGTTGGTGGTGAAGGGGGGGGGGGGGGGGTCGGCTATTGTGTCATAATCATATTTTAATAAGTAATTCAAATTACATTATATAAATCCCTTTGGAGCTTTAAGTCATATGATGAGGGAAAACTAGATTCAGGGAGAGAGTTCCAGAGCTCAGCTGTTGAATACAAAGATTGGAGGTATCGTTTCACTCTTGAGTTGGCGAGTTGCACAGGCTAGGGGTGGAATTATCTTGCAATACGGGTACTACGTAACCTACGTAGAGAAGGTGGTATACACTGAGAGAGCTCTAAGGATATTTGCTTATTGTAGTAGCGATAGAATAGCGAGAGGGATGAAACATTGCGGCGAAGAGAGAGAGATTACAAAGAGTCGGTGAGTTGACGGGAGTTAACGATACGAAAGGCTTTCCTCTCTAATTTGTCTAGAAGTGCTGTGTGAGAGGATCCTCCCCACACATGTGAACAATACTCAATACAAGGACACACTGTGCCCCTGTACAGAGCAAGAAGCTAAACAGCGGTAAAGAACCCCTTAAGGCGGTTGAGTACTCCATGCTTCTGGGGTGCCGTCCTAGCAAGACTGGTACTACGGTCCTTCCAAGAGAGAGCAGAAGAGAAAAAGACACCGAGAATACTGAGAGAAGATGAAGGGTTGATTTCTGTATTGTTGAAGTGTAAAGGATAGTCCTCCGGGAGTTCACGACAGGTACTGTAGATAGATGCAGAAATTTGGTTTTGGAAGCATTAAAGGCAACAAGGTTTTCTCTGCCCGAGTTGCAAATAGTAGTTAAATCAGAAGATAAGTATGTTATGGCTTCATTACGTTTGTAAATAGAACCTGACTTAACTTTATAATGAGAGCCTGTATATCAATAATATAATTAATCTTTACTATTCTAGATATTTCCAGAAAGTGTTAAGCATCTTATGTATGTTCTTTAAGAATACAAAACGTCAAAGGATAATAGTTGTAACCCTCTACTGGTTAGAGGTAATTCTCAAGTTGATAAAACTCACTAGGCAGTACATTTCGTAACATAAGGAAATCATTGTCTAATCTCACGAACCAGCACCTCCACTGACTAGTCCTTTCAAGCCTGGTTCACACGAGCCATATTCCGTGCCGTTTTTCGGCCCGTACACAAAATTGGGACGTCAGAGTGATGTCACTTACATACTGTGACGCTCCTGCATAGTAGCCACGTGCGGGTAGGCCCGCGCGTCGGCTGCCCAGCCATTTAGAAACCGGCTGGCGGCAGTCGGCTGGCCGGCTTTTCCTTAGTATATATCCTAAGACAATGTAACTAATGTCTGGGATATTCTTATGTTGTTTCACAGCTTGAAGCTGCCCTTATTCTTAACCAACACATCTTAGTATATTTTATTCTCGATAGTTGATTGTTTCATTATAATATATAAGATGTAAGTCTAGTGAGAGTGGGAGGAGACGAGAGAGAGAGAGAGCGAGCGAGCAGGGTGGGGGAGTTGAGTGTTGCTTTTCCTCCTCCCTCCTCCCAGGAGTTGGTCGCCGCGTGGTCTTTTCTCTCGGATTTGATTGGCTGGTGGTTCCTGGCGCCTTCTGCAGGCCTGCTGTCGGGTGACGTAGCAGCCTGTGATTGGCTGACCACCGTGCCTTTGTGTGGGATCCTGGAGGGGTCCAGAGGAGCTATTCTCCTCAGAGCTCACCTCACTGTCGTACCCTTCGGACCCCCTTGATATCTATCCCTCTCAACCCCACTTAGAAACTTTCTCTCTTACTTTGTATACCTTCTTTCCACTACTTCACCAGTCTATTTAATTACCCCATCCCCTTGATAGACCTTATATCTATCATTGTATTAACGACGAGCTCTCAGATAACTAGATAGGATTTTGGGCCTTATGCAGAGATATAATTGTTAAGGAGACCTAGGAAGCTTTGTTGTTGTCTCATATTTGGTGGTTTCATGCTTGCTAGTGTGTTCTTGTGGCAGGTAAGCAGGGGCTAGACCGGAGGGGAGGCTTTTTGCGATCCTTTAAGTAAAGTCTGCTGGTGCGAGTCCTGTGGACCTGCACGACTTTACTAGGATACCCGTGGGAGTCTGGGGGCATTTTCTTGTCTGTGTGCCTGTGTGTCTAGTGTTGTGTTGTGTGAGGGCCCTTGCCTAGTCCATTCAGCACTGCACTTGCACGTCTTGCGTTTGTTTTAGGGTCGCCAGGAGAGAGTCAGATACTTGGGATCTGAGTCTCTCAAGAGAGCACCCTTTCAATTAGAGTAATTTGGCGCACAGACTAGGGAACGTCCCTAGGCTAGAGCAGGTGGCTCAGCCCGGGTATCCGAAGCCTGTATCCTTCCGGCTAGACCTCTGCCACCTGGCAGATTAACAGCTAGCGGTTTATTATATCTGTATGCTTGTTATTGTGCCACAGTTTACCGTCTTTGTGAGCATTGTGAGTCAGGGTGTGGCTTAGAGACTGTCCGAGCAGGCTTACCTGACTAAGAGTGAGAAGCACACCTGTATGTGGTTATGTTGCGAGATGCTGCCTTTATTTAATTATACCTATGCCATTATACACTGTATGGCCTATCACTAGTATTTATTCCTGCTTATGAGTTAAGAGTTCTCTAAATCGGTAACTTACTTTCTTTGCTAAGCATCAGATCCTACAGTAGCCGCATGCAGTTTAGAAACCTGCATCTTGTCTACCTGTACGATGTTTTGAGGACTGTTTGCTTTCACCTTCTTTCACGCAGGGGTGATTAGTTGTATTAATTAACGTAACGTTAAATGTACTTTCTTCTAGTTTGTTATTAAATTGTTTCTGCAATTTAATTCCGTTATCTATCTTTTCCTTGAAGCTTTAAGTCAACTTAATTGTGTGATCTTTTATATAGCCTGCTTGACTATCAGCAGTCTATAGTGCGTGCACCCTGTAACCGAGTCATAGGATACCTTGTTGTCCAGGCAGGATTCTTGACGGTTTAGGGTGGTTTGTTGCCTGGGTTTATAGATAAGGGTGGGATCTAGCGTTTTCCGTTGTTGCTTGTTGCCGCATACCTAGTCCAATAGAAAGAGCCCAGTGTTTATATATCCCAGGACGTAACAAATGGCGACCTTGCATAGGATTTACTGAACAGAGGAATATAGTGGTCATTTGTTTTGAGATTCCTTATGATTAGAGGAATACAGTGGACATAGTTTTTTTTTTTGGAGCAACCAATATAACACATTAAAGACTTTAAATAACATTAGTATATACATACTTGCATAGGAGATAAGGCACATTCTATAACCGTGATAATTACTGCAGTGCACAAACATGTCTAATACATCAGAACACAGTGGTGGGTCAGGTCACGATACAGGCTCGGAGTGAGAAAGACCTGTGGAGTGGCTAGTCGATAGCGAGGAGGGTGCTAGAAGATTTTTAGAGGTGCCCCTTACCGCTGCCAGGGTGTTGAAGCTGAATAAGTATGGCTTAAAGTGTGTGGCAAGTCTTCAGGGTCACCAGGGTTTAAGTGGCATGAGGAAAGATCAGCTGAGGACTTTGATATTGGGTTTAGAAGGGAGAGACCTGGGTGGAGAGGCGACTGGGGGCCCCGGTCCCCAGCCCCCCCTCCACTCTACCTCCATATCAAACGTCAGGGTGCCTGAATTTAGTACATACCCCCAAGTTGATGGTCAATGGCAGCGTGGAATTCAATCACAGGGACCCTCTCCATTAAATGCACCTTCCCCTCCTCAAGGGTTGACTCCAGATTTGTTGTTTCGGCTTGAGATGGCCAAGGTTGAGGTTGCTAAAGCTCAGGTTGAGGCTACCGAGAGACAGGCTAGTGTGCAGGCTGAGGCTGAGGCTGCTAGAGCTCAGGCTGAGGCTGCAGAGAGAAAAGCTATACGAGAGGCTGAACTGCAGGCAGAGTCTACTAGGTATCGGGCTGACAGGGAGCTGGAGAGATCTCGAGTGGAGGTAACAGGGCGAAATATTGGGGAAGGTAACAGACATCGGGACCAATCATTGTCGCACCTGCTTAAACTAGTTCCTGTGTTCGATGAGTCATGTGTGACTGAGTTTTTTATGCGATTTGAGAAGAAGTGTCAGGAACACCAGTGGCCTCAGGAAAAGTGGGCAGCATTAGTTTCATCAAGACTCCTAGGAAAGGGGCTAAAAGCGTATGATGCACTACCGTTAGAGTCCTGTGTAGTTTATGATGAGCTAAAGAAGGCTGTGCTACGGGCCTATGAGTTACAACCAGAAACTTACCGCTTGAAGTTTCGGGGTGTTACTAAGGGCAAGGATAGTACCTTCCTAGAACACGCCCGGGACTTGTCTGATGCACTACGACATTGGCTGCGTTCTGAGAGGGCAGCTACCTTTGAGGAGTTGAGGGAGTTGGTTCTCTTGGAGCAGTTCTTTAAGTGCACAGGCGGGGACTTAACATTAAATATAAAGGAAAAAAATCCTAGAACTCTCCAGGAGGCAGCAGAAATGGCTGACCTCCGACTGTCATTAATTCGAGGGTGTGGAGCAGCAGCTAGGAGTGAGTCGGGTGCAAAGGATCGTACCCCTCCCCCTCCCAAGAATTTTGATGCACATAAATACACAAAACCATCTAGCACTGACAATAAAACTGAACATAAACCAAATACCGTCCCGTATAAGAAGTCTTATGGTACCTCCCACTCTCTAGGGAAAACAAAGAGTAAAGAGTGCTTTGCATGTCACAAGGAGGGTCACTTTGCAAATGCTTGTCCGAACAAGCCACCAAACAAGGTTGTGTCATTGGTCCGCAGCATAGGGGTGTCGCCTATATCTTCTGAGTTTGCCAAGGGTAGTTCATCAGAGGTTGGGACACAGCCTGTGTTCAAGAGTCCGGAAGGCTCGAACCCTGTCCGCGACGTCTTTGGGGGTCATAGAGTGCATGGTTTTTTTAGGTGGGCTGGCGAAAGGCGAGGAGTTAAGCTATTGCGTGATACTGGGGCTTCTCAGACCTTGTTAAAGAACTTTACTGGTAGGCCGATTAACGCTGCTCGGGTGGTGGTAGTTCAGGGGATCAATGCTACGAAGTCCTACCCGCTGGTGCGGATGGAGCTGGAGGTGGGTGGTGTGGCGAGGGAACTGGATGTCGGAATTGTAGAGAACTTGCCTGTTGGGGGCGTCGACCTCTTCCTCGGCAACGACTTTGCGGTGCCTGCTTCTAAGGTTTCACCCTTGGTCGTTGCCGAGAAGGCGGCCGACGTTAGTAGGGAGGAACAGGAGTTGGTTGAGAAGTGTAGCGTACAAACCATGGCGTGTGTTGTGACGCGTTCTCAGACATCTGGAGCCTTGCAGCCACCTCCTTAGTCTATCAAACCACGGAGGAAAGGTCACAAGAAAACGGGAAGTGTTGGTCAATTGGAGAGTTTTGAGCCGGCAGTGTTTCTTGGCGACTCATTATTGGCACCTATGTTAGAGTCTGGAGAGGCCCCGGGGCCTGTCACCGCTAGTGCAGGTGCAGGGCAGGAAGAGACTCTGCGACAGCATCGTTATGCGCAGCGTGAGGAAAGGATGGCTCAGCGGGACATTGGAGGTGGAAATAAATTATTTAAGATGAACTTGGATAATCTGGCACCTGCTGATATATGTTCCTTGCAGCTGGAAGATCCTGAAGTCAGGGCGTGTGGTAATGGTGCTATCGAACTGGAGAGCGAGGGGGATGCGCAGCCTGGTGATTTTTTCTTGTCCGAGGGGATCTTGTATCGGAGACATCAGGATCCCAAGAAAAAGTGGGATGGCGGGTCAGGATTAGTGGACCAGTTAGTAGTACCGAGGGTGTGCCGTGAGAGCTTATTGAGATTAGCTCATGATGTGCCTTTGGCAGGGCACCTGGGGGCACGTAAGACGGAGGCAGCTCTCAGCAAGCTTTTCTGGTGGCCTGGATTAAAGGCGAGTGTCGTGTCATGGGTGTCACAGTGTCACACTTGTCAAGTTGTTGGGAAACCCAATCAGGTCATCCCGAGAGCCCCGTTACAACCCATCCCTGTCATTGGGCCGCCCTTCAGCAAGGTAGTTATCGATATGGTTGGCCCATTGCCCCCCACTAGTGCCGGCAATAAATTTTTACTAACTGTAATGGATGTAGCAACATGGTATCCAGATGCTTACCCCATGCGCAACGGGATGGCTAAGACTGCTGTCAAAAACCTACTTGTCTATTTCTCTCATTATGGCTACCCTCAGGAGATCCAGTCTGATCAGGGATCCAATTTTACTTCTGCTCTGTTTAAGCAGACCATGCAGCAACATGGGATAGTGTCTGTGGTGTCATCTGCCTACCATCCCGAGAGTCAGGGAGTTTTGGAAAGGTGGCACTCGACTCTCAAGAGTATGTTGCGGTGTTATTGCATGGAGAATGGGAAGGACTGGGATCTAGGTCTCCCATACGTTGTATTTGCTGCGAGAGAAGTACCTGGGGAGAGCTTGGGATTTAGCCCGAACGAGTTGGTTTTTGGACACAGGGTCAGGGGGCCCCTCCACATAGTCAAGGAGATCTGGGAGGGAGTCACAAAGCCATGCTCGCTTCTAAAGTATGTAGTTGAAAGCCGTGAGAGAATGCTAAAGAGCTTGGAGGTAGCAGGTCGGAACCTTAAGAGTTCACAAGCTCAGATGAAGGACAGATACGACCAGAAGGTGAAGCCGAGGGAGTTTGAAGTAGATCAGGAAGTACTGATACTACTGCCTCTGGTGAGACACCCCTTGTCTGCCAAGTATTCTGGTCCGTATCGGGTTGTAAGGAAGGTTTCTGATCTCGACTATTTAGTAGCTACTCCTGATCGTAAGAAAAAGAACCAACTTTGCCACGTAAATCTGATGAAAGAGTATGTGAGGCGCCCCTCCGAGCCTCTCACTGTCCCGATGTTGATCTGCAGCGATCATGGTGGAGAAGGAGGAAGGGACAGTCAAGCTGCGGGGGAGGATAATTGGGACTGTCATGTTTCCGCGGATCAGTGGGCGGGGAATTCTAGACAAGTGGCTCACGAGTTGATATTGCACCTGCCTGAGCAACAGCGTGTAGCTGTGCAGCACTTGTTTGATTCAAACCCAGCTGTTTTCGCGGAGCATCCTGGCCTCACTACTCAAGCGGTGCACGATGTCGATGTTGGGGACCACCCGCCCTTTAAATCAGTGCCATACCGTGTTCCCCCTATTAAATTACCAGCACTTACGGAAGAGCTGGATTATATGCTGAAACGTGGGCTGATTTCTGAGGGTGCAGTAAGATGGACTTCCCCTGTCACACTGCAGCCCAAACCAGATGGCAAGGTGCGGTTTGGTATAGATTTCCGCAGGTTGAATGGTTTAACCCCCACAAATGCCTACCCTCTCCCTCGCGTGGACAACAGTGTGGATAAGATAGGAAAGGCCAAGTTCCTCACTAAGATAGACCTTGTTAAGGGTTATTGGCAAGTGCCCTTGTCTGAGCGAGCGCGAGAGGTGTGTGGGTTTGTGGTGGACGGTGCCACATATCGTTGCCATGTTATGCCATACGGGCTGAAAAATGCCCCTGCAACGTTTCAGAAATTAATGAACGACATTGTAGCCGACATTCCCAACTGTACGGTGTACCTAGATGATGTCATAATATACGACGATGATTTTAACAGTCACTGTGCTCACATCGGACAGCTTTTTAATAAACTGAATGAAGCAGGTTTGGTGGTAAACCTGGGTAAGTGCGATTTTGTCAAAGCCACAGTTTTGTACCTGGGGTTCGAGGTGGGGATGGGTCAGGTGTGCCCTCCACAGACAAAGATCAAAACCATCGATCAGTTTCCCCAGCCTACGACTAAGAAACAAATCATGCGGTTTCTAGGTATGGTAGGCTATTATCGTCGCTTCATCAAAGGCTATTCGACTGTACTTGCACCTTTAACTGACTTATTATCTAAGGACAAGAAGTTCCGGTGGTCTCCTGAGTGTGCTGAGGCGTTTTCCTTGGTGAAAAACCTGTTATGTACCCACCCCATACTCAGGGCCCCGGACTTCAGCAGACCTTTTCAGCTGGCGGCTGATGCCAGTGGCGTAGGGGCTGGGGCTGTCTTGTTACAGACAGATGATGAAGGTATTGAACATCCAGTGAGTTTTTACAGTAAAAAATTCAATAGTGCACAAAGGAATTACTCTGTAATTGAAAAAGAACTCCTGGCGATAGTGCTGGCGCTCAGGCACTTCGATGTATATGTTCCTGCTTTCGGACCAGTCGTAGAGGTTTATACCGATCATCACCCTCTGAAATTCTTGAATCAGTTTCATAACCGGAATATGAGGCTGACCAGGTGGTCACTCATGCTTCAGGAGTATAATTTGGACATACGCCATATTGCCGGTTCTGATAACGTGATCGCGGATTGTCTCTCAAGGGTGGATGATGTTGGTTAGACTGCTACAGGATTGAGGGTTGAGTGTGGAGGAAAATAGGCTGTCACTGTAGTTCAGCCGAAAAAAAAACAAAAAAAACAAAAAACCTTATAAAAACTTTATTTTTATAACGTGTAGAATTTTGTATAAGATGTTGTAGCAGTATCTAAGTTGAATGTTTCCGCTTATTGTCGCTAAGTTAGTTGAACTTGCTCGGTGGAGTGCAACAGTCTTTATTTTTTTTATATATAGTGCCTTGTGTCGCAACAGTGTGTGGTACTATGAGAAGCTTTCTGTTAGATATGAAGAACTTAGTCAAGTGTCTTATATCTTGGGGGAGGTGTGACGCTCCTGCATAATAGCCACGTGGGGGCAGGCGCGCGCGTCGGCTGCCCAGCCATTTAGAAACTGGCTGGCGGCAGTCGGCTGGCCGGCTTTTCCTTAGTATATATCCTAAGACAATGTAACTAATGTCTGGGATATTCTTATGTTGTTTCACAGCTTGAAGCTGCCCTTATTCTTAACCAACACATCTTAGTATATTTTATTCTCGATAGTTGATTGTTTCATTATAATATATAAGATGTAAGTCTAGTGAGAGTGGGAGGAGACGAGAGAGAGAGAGAGCGAGCGAGCAGGGTGGGGGAGGTGAGTGTTGCTTTTCCTCCTCCCTCCTCCCTCCCGGAGGAATTGGTCGCCGCGTGGTCTTTTCTCTCGGTTTTGATTGGCTGGTGGTTCCTGGCGCCTTCTGCAGGCCTGCTGTCGGGTGACGTAGCGGCCTGTGATTGGCTGACCACCGTGCCTTTGTGTGGGATCCTGGAGGGGTCCAGAGGAGCTATTCTCCTCAGAGCTCACCTCACTGTCGTACCCTTCGGACCCCCTTGATATCTATCCCTCTCAACCCCACTTAGAAACTTTCTCTCTTACTTTGTATACCTTCTTTCCACTACTTCAGTCTATTTAATTACCCCATCCCCTTGATAGACCTTATATCTATCATTGTATTAACGACGAGCTCTCAGATAACTAGATAGGATTTTGGGCCTTATGCAGAGATATAATTGTTAATGAGACCTAGGAAGCTTTTTTGTTGTCTCATATTTGGTGGTTTCATGCTTGCTAGTGTGTTCTTGTGGCAGGTAAGCAGGGGCTAGACCGGAGGGGAGGCTTTTTGCGATCCTTTAAGTAAAGTCTGCTGGTGCGAGTCCTGTGGACCTGCACGACTTTACTAGGATACCCGTGGGAGTCTGGGGGCATTTTCTTGTCTGTGTGCCTGTGTGTCTAGTGTTGTGTTGTGTGAGGGCCCTTGCCTAGTCCATTCAGCACTGCGCTAGCACGTCTTGCGTTTGTTTTAGGGTCGCCAGGAGAGAGTCAGATACTTGGGATCTGAGTCTCTCAAGAGAGCACCCTTTCAATTAGAGTAATTTGGCGCACAGACTAGGGAACGTCCCTAGGCTAGAGCAGGTGGCTCAGCCCGGGTATCCGAAGCCTATATCCTTCCGGCTAGACCTCTGCCACCTGGCAGATTAACAGCTAGCGGTTTATTATATCTGTATGCTTGTTATTGTGCCACAGTTTACCGTCTTTGTGAGCATTGTGAGTCAGGGTGTGGCTTAGAGAGACTGTCCGAGCAGGCTTGCCTGACTAAGAGTGAGAAGGACACCTGTATGTGGTTATGTTGCGAGATGCAGCCTTTATTTAATTATACCTATGCCATTATACACTGTATGGCCTATCACTAGTATTTATTCCTGCTTATGAGTTAAGAGTTCTCTAAATCCGTAACTTACTTTCTTTGCTAAGCATCAGATCCTACAGTAGCCGCATGCAGTTTAGAAACCTGCATCTTGTCTACCTGTACGATGTTTTGAGGACTGTTTGCTTTCACCTTCTTTCACGCAGGGGTGATTAGTTGTATTAATTAACGTAACGTTAAATGTACTTTCTTCTAGTTTGTTATTAAATTGTTTCTGCAATTTAATTCCGTTATCTATCTTTTCCTTGAAGCTTTAAGTCAACTTAATTGTGTGATCTTTTATATAGCCTGCTTGACTATCAGCATTCTATAGTGCGTGCACCCTGTAACCGAGTCATAGGATACCTTGTTGTCCAGGCAGGACTCTTGACGGTTTAGGGTGGTTTGTTGCCTTGGTTTATAGATAAGGGTGGGATCTAGCGTTTTCCGTTGTTGCTTGTTGCCGCATACCTAGTCCAATAGAAAGAGCCCAGTGTTTATATATCCCAGGACGTAACAATACAGTCATGCTGGCCGTACGTAGTGTGAACCAGGAAGCCGTCTACCAAAATCCACACCGGACATAAAAGATGAATTTGATTTATCTGTTTCGGATCCGCACAAGAAGTCTGTTCCGTACTTTGAACATTGAAGTGAATTGTGTGTAACATTTGTAAGTCAATTTTCATTACATTATAGTTAATATCGCATAACAAATTATGCTATATGAATAATGTTAATCTATCTATCTATCTATCTATATGCTCAGGCCCAATCCCCATTTTGGGGGTAGCCGACTCAAGACAGAGCAAGAACAGGGAAAACACAAAAACAACATAAAACAAAAAATAAACACAGATAAAAAACACAAACTCTCACACATCCAGGTCACCCAGGAGAAGACCCAGAGACCAGGGTTACCAAGGTCGCTCCAGCACTCCCCCGGCCCCTGACCACCAGGAGAGGTTCCGATCTCGGCAGGCAGACATGCAGCGGAGCCAAAGCGACAAGCCCTCCCACCACACTTCCAGGCACACCCTTCATATTATCGTCTCCCCGGCCAGCAGGCGCCTGATGGACTATTATCTAGTCCAACTTGCGCCCAACCCTTTACTCCAAATTACCACGTGTTCACTCAACTATTCACAAGCATTCTCCATTCACTCCTGTCCACCACCACCTCCCCTGCCTGATCTATAGTCATTCCTCTATCATCCAAAGCCTTTCTTACACAGTCTCTCCATCTCAATGGGGGTCTTCCTGCCCTTCTATCTCCCCTTGTACCTGACTCACATATTCTCTTTGTAAGCCTTTCATCTCCCATTCGTTCAACATGACCATACCAGCTCAGTACCCTTCTGTCCACTCTGGCTGACAAATGTTCCTGCTGCCCCACTCTCCTACGTATCTCTTCATTTCTCAATCTGTCTCTACGAGTAACTCCACACATACTCCTCAAGCAGCTCATCTCCATCACATCCAGCCCTCTTTTCTCCTTTTTCTTCAGAGCCCATGTCTCAGTCCCATACATCACTGTTGGCACAACAATTCCTTGATACAGTGCACTTTTTACTTTCACTCCGAGATTTCTCGTCTTCCACATACTTCCCATTGCTCCGAAAACCTTCCTTCCTTCACACACTCTCTGTTTTACCTCCACTTCCATACCTCCACTCCTGCTTATTGTTCCTCCTAGATATTTAAAACACTCTACTTGTTCCAATATTTCCCCATCCAGCCTCACATCTAGATTCACCCTATGCTCTCCCCTATTACACACCATTACTTTACTTTTGTTGATGTTCACCTTCAGTTTCCTCCTTCCACAAACCACACCAAACTCTTTGACTACCCACTGCAGTTTCTCATCAGAATCCGCCACCAATGCTGTGTCATCAGCGAACAGCAACTGATTCAACTCCCAATCTCTACCATTCTTTCCTACTAAACCCAATCCTCTTCCCATAGTTCTCCTTTTCACCTCCCTCACCACACCATCCATAAACATATTAAACAGCCATGGTGACATTACACAACCCTGTCGCTAACCTACCTTTACCTCAAACCATTCACTCAACTCACCATTTCCTACTCTCACACATGCTCTGCTCCCTTCATAAAAACTCTTAACTGCTTCTAACAAATTTCCTCCAATTTCATAAATCCTTAACACCTTCCACATTGCTTCACGGTCCACACGATCATATGCTTTTTCCAAGTCCATAAAAGCCCAAAATATCTCCTTATGCTTCTCTAAATACTTCTCGCATAACTGTAATGGTAACACAAATACTAAGGCGGTAAATACGTTACCCTATTGATCATGTACCACCAATGTAAACACGTTGTTGTTGTTGTTGCAATCCATCGCGCGCCTTCAGATACTGACAATAAAGTACCAAACTAGACTATTACTACACAACAACAACTTGCTTCTCCAATAAAATATTGATTCCCTTCTACAGTGCATATAATTATATCCAAGTACCGTTGCCCACATAAGTTGTTTCTAATCGTGATCTGCATGTATGAAAGTCAAATTAGTAGGCCTATACAAATAAATTGCGAGTGTGGTTTCTTTTAACTATCAGTTTACTAATTTGTTCAATTAAATTAAATTCAAAATATTTTATTGTCATGAACGTTTAGCTTGCACAATAAGCATTACATGTAAACAAATAAATGCAGTTCATGACAAAGAGAGCTGGATACATGCTGGTATATATGCCCTCAGTGTCATTTACATCAATATATTTATGACAACGGGAAAGTGTTAGTAAAAAGAACAAAAACAAAATACTAATTACACATTAAACTATGCTATCACATAATGGCCATCATAGTACATAGTTAATTTAATGGTCAAGAAGATAATTCTTTAATCTACTCTTATAGGAAGAATATGAACATAGGTTATACATTTTTTGTGACACATCATTCCATAAATGCACACCCATATACTTAAACGTTCTCTATACCCTGGCCGTTCTGCCTCTGGGAACATGTAAATTACTTCTCTGTCTAGTATTATAAGAATGGACATCCTCATTTGTGCTAAACATATTCAAGTCTTTAGGTATTAAATTTTTCTTGAATTTATACATAGTTTTTAATATACAATATTGAATGAGTTTAGAAAATGGCAATATTCTTAACGACTTAAACAATGGGTCAGTGTGTGCTCTAAAATTAAAATTGGTAACAATCCTTATGGCTCTCTTTTGCTGTTTTACAAAACGTTGAATATAACAGTTATTGGCTGATCCCCAGACCTCTATACCACAGGTAAGATATGGATATATGAAAGAGTTATATAATGTAATTAATGTTGGAGTAGTTAGAATTTGTCTTGCTTTACGTGATTGCTCCATGACAGGTTAGTGTCAATTATTACACCAAGAAATTTGGTACTTTCTACTCTTGATAATTATGTTGCCTATGTAAGTGTTCGAATTAGTTTTTATTGATTTACCTCTAGATTTGAATATCATATAGTGAGTGTGTGTGAATTTTGTGTTTTGTCTGTGTTTGTTCGTTGTTTTGTTTTTGTATTGTGTTTTCCTGTTCTTGCTCTGTCTTGAGTCGGCCACCCCCAAGAAAATACCAAAACAAAATAAAGAATACAAATAAAATAGAGGAAAATAAAAAAAAATGTAAACTAAAAAGTGGGGATTGGGCCTGAGCATATAGATAGATAGATAGATAGAGTGTTTAAAGTGTTAAGTGACTTATTTGCATAGATCCAATCTATAAGTTTATTTAATCATATGATTTACACTATACACTCGTAATTCAATGATGCGCAATACATTTCCATGAACATGGTCACGGAGAGGAATACAACTTATATAAATATGGGCAACTGCAGGCTACGTGATAGCTTGGTTTTGATATAATTATGTTCCTAGTTAATGTACATTGAATTACGGTGGTGGTTCATCTTCGTTCAAAATTAGGAAATAAACACCAAGAAAGATCGTTTCTCAGTCCATGTCGACGATTGTTTACTAGTAGTTTACCTTACGCCAGAAAAGTATGTTCCGCACCCCAGAGTCCGGCATGCACTCTGGAATGCGGCCCGCACTTTCCTTTCAACTTGAGTTTTCCGGGTCCGATTTTCGTATGTAACGTCACAGGCCCGAAAACGGACCCGCAAAAGATGGCTCGTGTGAACAGGGCTTCAGAGTCACATACTCCCATGCTACCTAGGAGCTTCTCTTTAGGTCTATTGTAGGGTTCTTATTGATAATTTGTGGGAGACTGTTCTAATAACGTTTGTTTAGCTTAGTGGAAAGAATACATGGTCAAAATCTAGGACATTTTAGCTACATTGTTTGTTCTCTCTCACTTCAGTTCAGTCAGTGGCAGGAGGAGGTTGTGTTAATCTGAGTTCCTGCCCGGACCACCTGCTCGTGACCCAGTGACCATACGCACCTACCTGTGTTTGGAGGCAGTGCACTCGTGTATAATATTATATAAAAGTGTTTTAGCTCAGTTTTTAGCTGTTAGTTGACTTATTTGTTTTTGTTTTCTGTACTTAGTTGTTTGCTCCTCGCTAAGCTTTTTGGGATCATGTCAGGTATGGAGTGCGAGTCCTTTACTGAACTGCATCATCTTATTTTCCAGGTAAGGGAAGAGATGGTTGTGGTGAAGGAAGAGGTCTTGGCTCTAAGGGAGGTTAATGTTAAACTTCAGAGGGAAGTGGATTTGATTAAAGTCGAAAATCTAGCTTTCAAGCTTAGCCAAGAGGAAATTAAGTCGAGTAAGGGGAAAAGGGAGGAAGTTGATGAAAATTTTTATTCATGGCAGGTTGTTAAAAATACGGGTGGGAAAGTCACACTCAAGAAGCAGGATAGTAGAATAGGTATGAGTGTGACAAATACATTCTCTCCTTTGCGAGACGAATGTGAGGGAAAAGATAGTCAGGATAAGGGAGGGTTTGCCGAAGTGCCTGCCGCCGACTCAGCTCCAACCGCTGACGCTGTGCTACCTACCACCACCATCACCCCCACCACCACCACCACCACCACCAAGGGAGCTTCTGCCACCACCGGGGGTTCTCCAACTGTAGCTGCTGGATCCTCCCGAGGGAAAGGTAAGTCTGTGTCCCGAGAAGGTAAGTCTGTGTCGATTGTGGGCGACTCTATGGTAAGACATTTAGTTAGGGCTACCTGCACTAAACTTAGGAATGTTGTGTGTCTGCCTGGCCATGGAGTTGGGAGGGTTTTAGAGAAGATGGACCACATCTTGGAAGATAGTGGAGATAACCCCATTATCTGTCTCAGTGCCGGAAGTAACGATGTTGGTAAGGGTAGAAGTGAGGAACTGCTGCAGCAGTATCGGGATGTGTTAGATAAGGTTAGGATGAAGGGAGGGATCCCTGTAGTACATTGTATCCTACCCAGAAGAGGAGTTCCCAAGGAATGGACATCCAGGGCGATTGGTGTCAATTGCCGTTTGGAGAAATATTGCAAAGAAAAAGCAATACCATTCATTGATAACTGGGATAGTTTCTATGGGAGAGATGGGATGTACGCAAGGGATTGGGTTCATCTTTCACGGTTAGGGATTTCTACATTAGCTAGTTCTTTAGATAGGGTGGTTGTGGGGTTTTGAACAGAAATATTGAGAGTGTAAATGAGAGGTTAAATGGAACAATTTTAGCGTCAGGCGAAAGCGATAAGGATATTCAGTCTCATGCTAAAAATTATGACTATATTGCAAATGATAGTAGTGATGGTGCAACGGAAGATGGAAATGTCGATAGAAATAAAGGTAAATTAGGTATACAGAAAAGAAGTAAATTGGGAGTATATTACACAAACTGTAGGAGTCTATGTAACAAAATGAACGAACTTAGAGCCCTTGTTAGCAAAGAAAATATAGACATAATAGCGCTAACTGAAACGTGGATTAATACAGAAACCAGGCATTTTTTAGCAGAATTTGATATACCAGGATATAGTTTGTTTAAATATGACCGAACAAGTTGCCCTCTGACCCGTGACTAGTGTGGACGTCCCCAGTGACAGCTAGTGTACCGGTTTACCCTTAGTGAGGTCCTAGTGAACTTTCATAGTGATGGCTGTTGTTGATGAGTCTGCTGTCTCCTCCCATACTCTCCAGCTTTGTCTTGCTTTGCAAGAAAGACTGGAGAGTGTGGAGCAGGAGATTCAGTGTCTCAAAGATGAAAATTTGGCCTTGAGACTAGCTATGGCGGAGAAGAAGTGTGAGGCTACCGGAAGTGTTCCCAGGGATCGTGAAGCCCCTTGGAAAGTGGTGTCAACTAGTGCAACGGCCTGCAAGCTGAAAAGGCAGCCAGTCAAGACCCACAACAACTTCAGCACCTTGGCTGATGAGAGTGATGGCGATGAAGTGGCGATCATCGAGGCAGTGAGAGGGGAGGGGGGGGAGTCTGCTGCTGTTGCTGCAACAACTACTGCTACACGCCGACAAAAGGAAAAAGCTAAGTCTGTTTTCATTGTCGGTGATTCATTGGTTAGATACCTTGGCAGGGCAACAAACACTCAGGTTGGTAAAGTTGTCTGCGTGCCTGGTGCCGGAGTCGGGAGGGTGGCTGAGAAGATAGATGCTGTCATGGAAGTGAGTGGGGAGGACCCCATCATCTTCCTCAACGCAGGGAGCAACGACATATGGAGATGCAGGACTGAGGAGTTGCTCTCCAAGTATCAGGAAATGTTGGAGAGGATCAAGGAAAAAGGTGGAGTTCCTGTGGTAAACAGTATCCTGCCTAGAAGAGGGGTAAGGAAGGAATGGTCCTCCAGGGCTATTGGTGTAAATAGCCGGCTGGAGAAGTATTGTAAGGCAAATACTATTCCATTCCTGGATAACTGGTCCCTCTTTTATGGTAAGGATGCACTGTATGCCCAGGATGGAGTACATCTCTCTCGACTAGGAGTTTCGACCTTGGCCAGCTCACTCGACAAGATTGTTGCGGGGTTTCGTTAAAAAAACCTGGGTGTGTAAGTAAAATACTGTCTCCATATGGAGCAGGTACTTCATGTGACAAACCAGTGAGTAAAATAGAAATAATCAGTCAAGATAGTGCGGATATAGTGATGTGTAATAGTAGTATCGATAACACTACACATGTAACTGATAGTAAAGATGAGAATACTGATAGAGTAGAATTTCCGTCTAGAGCTAGTAGTTCAACAGGAAATAATAAGTTAGCTAAACACAATAGAAAATCAGTTGCAAATAAAAGTAATAGGTTGAGGGTATATTATACAAATTGTAGGAGTTTATGTAACAAAATGAACGAACTTAGAGCACTCGTTAGCACAGAAAATATAGACATAATAGCGCTAACTGAAACGTGGATTAATACAGAATCTAGGCATTTTTTAGCAGAATTTGATATTCCAGGATATAGTTTGTTTAAATATGACCGAACAAGTAGGAGGGGCGGGGGTATAGCAGTGTTTGTCAGGAGTACATTAAAAAGCTGTATTAAATCAGGTATTAGACTAAATAATGATAATGAAAGTGTTTGGGTAGAGGTTAACGAAGGTAGTGAGACCATAGTTATTGGAGTTATATATAGACCGCCTAATATGAGTAGAAATGGCGGAAAATCGTTATGGGAGGAAATTAAAATAGCATCAAGGTTTAGCAATGTGTGCATTATGGGGGATTTTAATTTTCCGAACATTGATTGGCAGCACCAATTAGGCGACTCCGATTCAGTAGAGTTTATTGAGGTAGTACAAGATAGTTTTTTATTTCAATTCATAGATACGCCGACTAGAGGTATTAATATTCTTGATTTAGTTTTCAGTAACAATGAACATATGATAAATAATGTAGAGATTGGTGACCACCTAGGAAATAGCGATCATAAATCTATTTATTTTAATATACAATGGACAGGGAATGCTAAAGAGAATACGACACTTATCCCAGATTTCAGAAAAGCCGATTATGGTGGGCTAAGAAGAGGCTTAAGGGTGGACCCTATTGTTAAGCAATTAAGTCAGGATATGCCAGAGTTAAACTTGCCACCTACATATAACCAGTTTATTGCTTCACTCCACAATGCTCAAAATAAATATATCCCTAAAAGAAGATTTAGATCGACGCAGAACCAACCAAAATGGATGACTAATAAGCTAATAGATCTTATAGGAAAAAAGAAAGGAATATATCGAAAAATAAAGAAAGGTGAAAATCATTTACATATATACTATCAGACTCTATCAAGACAGGTCAAAAAGGAAATCAGGAAAGCAAAAAGAAATTATGAAATAAGGATAGCCAGCGACTCAAAAAATAACCCTAAAGCTTTTTACCAACTATATAAATCTAAAGTTAGAGATGTAATAGGCCTCCTAAAAACTTCAATAGGAGAAATAACAGAAAATGATTTAGAAATGTGCAGTACATTAAATAGTCAGTTTCTTTCCGTTTTCACTAATGAAAATTTGGCACAGATTCCAGAAGTCAATATGGTATATAGTGATAGTATAGAAAATATGTTAAGTACAGTTAGTATAAGTAGAAATGATGTGCTTAAGGAAATTGACAGACTGAAACCTCAAAAATCGCCTGGTCCTGACGAGGTATATGCTAGAGTATTAAAAGAATGCAGAGATGAGTTAAGTAGTCTATTAGCATTTATATTTAACAAGTCATTAGAAACAGGTTTAGTTCCAGAAGCTTGGAAGGTTGCAAATGTAGTTCCGATCTTCAAAAAAGGTGATAAATCGATAGCATCCAATTACCGTCCCATTAGTCTCACATCAATCATAGGAAAGTTGCTAGAGTCCATTATTGCTAGGAAAATTAGAAGCCACTTAGTAAAATTTAACTTAATAAATTCTTCTCAGCATGGATTCACTCAGGGCCGTTCTTGCCTTACTAATTTGCTTAGCTTTTTCTCAGAGGTATATGAAGCAGTAGATAGTGACAAGTCATATGATATTATATATTTAGATTTCAGTAAAGCTTTCGACAGAGTCCCTCATGAGAGATTGATGAGAAAGGTTGAGGTACATGGAATAGGAGGGTCGTTGTTGGGATGGATTAGGTCATGGCTAATTGGTAGGAAACAGAGAGTCAGCATAAATGGTACCAAGTCAGAGTGGGGAGCAGTCAAAAGTGGTGTCCCCCAGGGATCGGTATTAGGTCCCCTGTTGTTTCTTATATACATAAATGACCTAGATTTAGGTATAACTAGTAGGATAAGTAAATTCGCAGACGATACTAAAATGGGGAGATCAATTGATTCAGATAGCGATATAGAGTGCCTCCAAAGGGATCTAGATACCTTACATGAATGGTCAGTAAATTGGCAGATGAAGTTTAACATTGACAAATGCAAGGTATTAAAGATAGGGAAGATGCAAACAAATGTTAAATATAAACTAGCTAATTTAGAATTAGAAAATTCAGACTGCGAGAAAGATCTAGGTGTGTTTGTTAGCAATGATTTGAAGCCTAGAAAACAGTGTATAAGCGTTCGTAATAAGGCAAACAGGATTCTCGGGTTCATCTCTAGGAGTGTGAGTAACAGAACTGCTGAGGTTATCTTAAAACTTTACTTGTCATTAGTGAGACCCCATATGGATTATGCTGTCCAATTTTGGTGTCCTTATTACAGAATGGACATAGATTCATTGGAGAGAATTCAGCGTAGAATGACAAAAATGATCCATAATATTAGAAATTTTCCGTATGAAGAAAGGTTGAAGAAATTAGGTTTACATTCGTTAGAGAGACGCAGAGTTAGAGGGGATATGATAGAGGTGTTCAAGTGGGTTAGTGGGATTAACAAAGGGGACATGACAAATGTACTAAAGCTCAGTGATAGCGAAAGAACTCGTACCAATGGTTTCAAATTAGATAAATTTCGTTTCAGAAAAGATATAGGCAAATATTGGTTTGGTAACAGAGTTGTAGATGGGTGGAATAGGCTACCAAGTGATATAGTGGGATCAAGAACGATAGGGAGCTTTAAGAAAAAATTGGATAAGCATATGGACGAGAAGGGTTGGGTGTGAAGGGGGATCAGCCGGGTTGGGCCAATCAGCGCTCTGCAGACCCCCGTAATCCTGCGTTAATCTCTAACCGGTTTGGTAAGATGATCCTCAGGGTATTAGAGTGTTGAGCCTATAATTGGGGTTGTGTGGGACAGGGATCTGCCTTGCTTAGGCCAATCGGCTTTCTGCAGACTCCCATTTTCTTATGTTCTTATGTTCTTAAGTAAGAGGGGTGGGGGTATAGCAGTGTTTGTCAGGAGTACATTAAAAAGCTGTATTAAATCAGGTATTAGACTAAATAACGATAATGAAAGTGTTTGGGTAGAGCTTAACGAAGGTAGTGAGACCATAGTTATTGGAGTTATGTATAGACCGCCAAATATGAGTAGAAATGACGGAACGTCATTATGGGAGGAAATTAAAATGGCATCAAGGTTTAGCAATGTGTGCATTATGGGGGATTTTAATTTTCCGAATATAGATTGGCAGCATCAATAGGAGACTCTGATTCTGAGGAGTTTATAGAGGTAGTACAAGATAGTTTTTTATTTCAATTCATAGATACGCCGACTAGAGGTAATAATATTCTCGATTTAGTTTTCAGTAACAATGAACATATGGTAAATAATGTACAGATAGGGGACCACCTAGGAAATAGTGACCACAATTCTGTGTATTTTAATATACAATGGAAAGGTATTACCAGAGAGAATACGACATTAATACCTGACTTTAGAAAAGCCAATTATGGTGGGTTAAGAAGAGCCCTATTAGCCGACACTATGGTCAAAAAATTAAGTCGATCCAGGTGTCCAAATGAGTGTACCCCTTCTCAGGCACCTGTCATCTTAAGTCAGGAAGAGACGTCAACCTTGGTAGATACATACGATAATTGTATCGAGTCAGTATTCAATGCACAAAATAAATACATCCCCAAAAGAAAATTTAGATCAACACAGAACCAACCCAAATGGATGAATAATAGACTATTAGATCTTCTAGGACAAAAGAGAGGAATATATAGAAAAATTAGGAAAGGCGAAATTCACCTACTTGCTTACTATCAGAATCTATCAAGACAGGTAAAAAAGGATATTGGGAAAGAAAAAAGAAATTATGAAATTAAGGTTGCCAATGACTCAACAAATACTCCTAAAGCTTTTTACCAACTATATAAATCCAAGGTTAGAGATGTAATTGGTCCCCTTAAAACTTTGATAGGAGATATGACAGAAAATGATTTAGAAATGTGCAGTACATTAAATAGTAAATTTCTTTCCGTTTTCACTAATGAAAATTTGGCACAGTTTCCAGAAGTCCGTAAGGTATATAGCGATAGTATAGAAAATAGGTTAAGTACGGTTACTATAACTATAAATGATGTGCTTAAGGAAATTGACAGACTGAAACCTCATAAATCGCCTGGTCCTGATGAGGTATATGCTAGAGTATTAAAAGAATGTAGGGATGAGTTAAGTTACCCATTAACATTTTTATTTAACAAGTCATTGGAGACAGGTATAGTTCCAGAAGCTTGGAAGCTTGCAAACGTAGTTCCGATCTTCAAAAAAGGTGACAAATCAATAGCATCCAATTACCGTCCCATTAGTCTTACATCAATCATAGGAAAGCTACTAGAGTCAATTATTGCTAGTAAAATTAGAAACCACTTAGATACATTTAATTTAATAAATTCTTCTCAGCATGGATTCACTCAGGGACGTTCTTGCCTTACTAATTTGCTAAGTTTTTTCTCAGAGGTATATGAAGCAGTAGATAATGACAAGTCATATGATATAATATATTTAGATTTCAGTAAAGCTTTCGACAGAGTCCCCCATGAGAGATTGATGAGAAAGGTTGAGGCGCATGGAATAGGTGGGGCGTTGTTGGGATGGATTAGGTCATGGCTAATTGGTAGGAAGCAGAGAGTCAGAATGGGGAGCAGTCAAAAGTGGTGTCCCCCAGGGATCTGTATTAGGTCCTCTGTTGTTTGTTATATACATAAATGACCTTGATTTAGGTATAACTAGTAGGATAAGTAAATTTGCAGACGATACCAAAATGGGGAGAACAATTGGTTCAGATAGAGATATAGAGTGCCTCCAAAGGGATCTAGATACCTTACACGAATGGTCAGTAAATTGGCAGATGAAGTTTAACATTGACAAATGCAACGTATTAAAGATAGGGAAGATGCATACAAATGTTATATATAAACTAGCTAATATGGAATTAGAAAACTCGAATTGTGAGAAAGATCTATGTGTGTTTGTTAGCAATGATTTGAAGCCTAGACAACAGTGTATAAGCGTTCGAAACAAGGCAAACAGGATTCTCGGGTTCATCTCTAGGAGTGTGAGTAACAGAACTGCTGATATTATCTTAAAACTTTACTTGTCATTAGTGAGACCCCATATGGATTATGCTGTTCAATTTTGGTGTCCTTATTACAGAATGGACATAGATTCATTGGAGAGAGTACAACGTAGAATGACAAAAATTATCCATAATATTAGAAATCTTCCGTATAAAGAAAGGTTGAAGAAATTAGGCTTACATTCGTTAGAGAGACGCAGAGTTAGAGGGGATATGATAGAGGTGTTCAAGTGGGTTAGTGGGATTAACAAAGGGGACATGACATATGTACTAAAGCTCAGTGATAGCGAAAGAACTCGTACCAATGGTTTCAAATTAGATAAATTTCGTTTCAGAAAAGATATAGGCAAATATTGGTTTGGTAACAGAGTTGTAGATGGGTGGAATGGACTACCAAGTTGCTACTCAGTTGCTCTCTGACCCCTGACCTGTGCGGACGTCTCCAGTGACCGCTAGTGAACCTGTTTACCCTTAGTGAGGTCCTAGTGAACTTTTATAGTGATGGCTGTTGTTGATGAGTCTGCTGTCTCCTCCCATACTCTCCAGCTTTGTCTTGCTTTGCAAGAGAGACTGGAGAGTGTGGAGCAGGAGATTCAGTGTCTCAAAGATGAAAATTTGGCCTTGAGACTAGCTATGGCGGAGAAGAAGTGTGAGGCTACCGGAAGTGTTCCCAGGGATCGTGAAGCCCCTTGGAAAGTGGTGTCAACTAGTGCAACGGCCTGCAAGCTGAAAAGGCAGCCAGTCAAGACCCACAACAACTTCAGCACCTTGGCTGATGAGAGTGATGGCGATGAAGTGGCGATCATCGAGTCAGTGAGAGGGGAGGGGGGGAAGTCTGCTGCTGTTGCTGCAACAACTGCTGCTACACGCCGACAAAAGGAAAAAGCTAAGTCTGTTTTCATTGTCGGTGATTCATTGGTTAGATACCTTGGCAGGGCAACAAACACTCAGGTTGGTAAAGTTGTCTGCGTGCCTGGTGCCGGAGTCGGGAGGGTGGCTGAGAAGATAGATGCTGTCATGGAAGTGAGTGGGGAGGACCCCATCATCTTCCTCAACGCAGGGAGCAACGACATATGGAGATGCAGGACTGAGGAGTTGCTCTCCAAGTATCAGGAAATGTTGGAGAGGATCAAGGAAAAAGGTGGAGTTCCTGTGGTAAACAGTATCCTGCCTAGAAGAGGGGTAAGGAAGGAATGGTCCTCCAGGGCTATTGGTGTAAATAGCCGGCTGGAGAAGTATTGTAAGGCAAATACTATTCCATTCCTGGATAACTGGTCCCTCTTTTATGGTAAGGATGAACTGTATGCCCAGGATGGAGTACATCTCTCTCGACTAGGAGTTTCGACCTTGGCCAGCTCACTCGACAAGATTGTTGCGGGGTTTCGTTAAAAAAACCTGGGTGTGTAAGTAAAATACTGTCTCCATATGGAGCAGGTACTTCATGTGACAAACCAGTGAGTAAAATAGAAATAATCAGTCAAGATAGTGCGGATATAGTGATGTGTAATAGTAGTATCGATAACACTACACATGTAACTGATAGTAAAGATGAGAATACTGATAGAGTAGAATTTCCGTCTAGAGCTAGTAGTTCAACAGGAAATAATAAGTTAGCTAAACACAATAGAAAATTAGTTGCAAATAAAAGTAATAGGTTGAGGGTATATTATACAAATTGTAGGAGTTTATGTAACAAAATGAACGAACTTAGAGCACTCGTTAGCACAGAAAATATAGACATAATAGCGCTAACTGAAACGTGGATTAATACAGAATCTAGGCATGTTTTAGCAGAATTTGATATTCCAGGATATAGTTTGTTTAAATATGACCGAACAAGTAGGAGGGGCGGGGGTATATGCAGTGTTTGTCAGGAGTACATTAAAAAGCTGTATTAAATCAGGTATTAGACTAAATAATGATAATGAAAGTGTTTGGGTAGAAGTTAACGAAGGTAGTGAGACCATAGTTATTGGAGTTATATATAGACCGCCTAATATGAGTAGAAATGGCGGAAAATCGTTATGGGAGGAAATTAAAATAGCATCAAGGTTTAGCAATGTGTGCATTATGGGGGATTTTAATTTTCCGAACATTGATTGGCAGCACCAAATAGGCGACTCCGATTCAGTAGAGTTTATAGAGGTAGTACAAGATAGTTTTTTATTTCAATTCATAGATACGCCGACTAGAGGTATTAATATTCTTGATTTAGTTTTCAGTAACAATGAACATATGATAAATAATGTAGAGATTGGTGACCACCTAGGAAATAGCGATCATAAATCTATTTATTTTAATATACAATGGACAGGGAATGCTAAAGAGAATACGACACTTATCCCAGATTTCAGAAAAGCCGATTATGGTGGGCTAAGAAGAGACTTAAGGGTGGACCCTATTGTTAAGCGATTAAGTCAGGATATGCCAGAGTTAAACTTGCCACCTACATATAACCAGTTTATTGCTTCACTCCACAATGCTCAAAATAAATATATCCCTAAAAGAAGATTTAGATCGACGCAGAACCAATCAAAATGGATGACTAATAAGCTAATAGATCTTATAGGAAAAAAGAAAGGAATATATCGAAAATAAAGAAAGGTGAAAATCATTTACATATATACTATCAGACTCTATCAAGACAGGTCAAAAAGGAAATCAGGAAAGCAAAAAGAAATTATGAAATAAGGATAGCCAGCGACTCAAAAAATAACCCTAAAGCTTTTTACCAACTATATAAATCTAAAGTTAGAGATGAAATAGGCCCCCTAAAAACTTCAATAGGAGAAATAACAGAAAATGATTTAGAAATGTGCAGTACATTAAATAGTCAGTTTCTTTCCGTTTTCACTAATGAAAATTTGGCACAGATTCCAGAAGTCAATATGGTATATAGTGATAGTATAGAAAATATGTTAAGTACAGTTAGTATAAGTAGAAATGATGTGCTTAAGGAAATTGACAGACTGAAACCTCAAAAATCGCCTGGTCCTGACGAGGTATATGCTAGAGTATTAAAAGAATGCAGAGATGAGTTAAGTAGTCCATTAGCATTTATATTTAACAAGTCATTAGAAACAGGTTTAGTTCCAGAAGCTTGGAAGCTTGCAAATGTAGTTCCGATCTTCAAAAAAGGTGATAAATCGATAGCATCCAATTACCGTCCCATTAGTCTCACATCAATCATAGGAAAGTTGCTAGAGTCTATTATTGCTAGGAAAATTAGAAGCCACTTAGTAAAATTTAACTTAATAAATTCTTCTCAGCATGGATTCACTCAGGGACGTTCTTGCCTTACTAATTTGCTTAGCTTTTTCTCAGAGGTATATGAAGCAGTAGATAGTGACAAGTCATATGATATTATATATTTAGATTTCAGTAAAGCTTTCGACAGAGTCCCTCATGAGAGATTGATGAGAAAGGTTGAGGCACATGGAATAGGAGGGTCGTTGTTGGGATGGATTAGGTCATGGCTAATTGGTAGGAAACAGAGAGTCAGCATAAATGGTACCAAGTCAGAGTGGGGAGCAGTCAAAAGTGGTGTCCCCCAGGGATCGGTATTAGGTCCCCTGTTGTTTCTTATATACATAAATGACCTAGATTTAGGTATAACTAGTAGGATAAGTAAATTCGCAGACGATACTAAAATGGGGAGATCAATTGATTCAGATAGCGATATAGAGTGCCTCCAAAGGGATCTAGATACCTTACATGAATGGTCAGTAAATTGGCAGATGAAGTTTAACATTGACAAATGCAAGGTATTAAAGATAGGGAAGATGCAAACAAATGTTAAATATAAACTAGCTAATTTAGAATTAGAAAATTCAGACTGCGAGAAAGATCTAGGTGTGTTTGTTAGCAATGATTTGAAGCCTAGAAAACAGTGTATAAGCGTTCGTAATAAGGCAAACAGGATTCTCGGGTTCATCTCTAGGAGTGTGAGTAACAGAACTGCTGATGTTATCTTAAAACTTTACTTGTCATTTGTGAGACCCCATATGGATTATGCTGTCCAATTTTGGTGTCCTTATTACAGAATGGACATAGATTCATTGGAGAGAATTCAGCGTAGAATGACAAAAATGATCCATAATATTAGAAATTTTCCGTATGAAGAAAGGTTGAAGAAATTAGGTTTACATTCGTTAGAGAGACGCAGAGTTAGAGGGGATATGATAGAGGTGTTCAAGTGGGTTAGTGGGATTAACAAAGGGGACATGACAAATGTACTAAAGCTCAGTGATAGCGAAAGAACTCGTACCAATGGTTTTAAATTAGATAAATTTCGTTTCAGAAAAGATATAGGCAAATATTGGTTTGGTAACAGAGTTGTAGATGGGTGGAATAGGCTACCAAGTGATATAGTGGGATCAAGAACGATAGGGAGCTTTAAGAAAAAATTGGATAAGCATATGGACGAGAAGGGTTGGGTGTGAAGGGGGATCAGCCGGGTTGGGCCAATCAGCGCTCTGCAGACCCCCGTAATCCTGCGTTAATCTCTAACCGGTTTGGTAAGATGATCCTCAGGGTATTAGAGTGTTGAGCCTATAATTGGGCTTTGTAATTGGGGTTGTGTGGGACAGGGATCTGCCTTGCTTAGGCCAATCGGCTTTCTGCAGACTCCCATTTTCTTATGTTCTTATGTTCTTATAGTGGGATTAAAAACGATAGGGAGCTTTAAGATAAAATTGGATAAGCATATGGACGAGAAGGGTTGGGTGTGAAGGGGGAACAGCAGGGTTGGGGCAATCAGCGCTCTGCAGACCCCCATAATCCTGCGTTAATCTCTAACCGTTTTGGTAAGATGATCCTTAGGGTATTAGAGTGTTGAGCCTATAATTGGGCTTTGTAATTGGGGTTGTGTGGGACAGAGATCTGCCTTGCTTAGGCCAATCGGCTTTCTGCAGGCTCCCATTTTCTTATGTTCTTATGTTCTTATATACAGTAAATCCTAAAGTTTGGATTGACTAGTTGAACTATAGAAGTGAACGATTTGCCATGATGGAGTCTAGAGTGTGATCTTTAACCCTTAAAGATCGGGGTCCGACTTAAGTCCGAATCGAAAAATTTGGACTGTGGCGGGGCCCGCCTTAAGTCCAAGTGCAATTTTGGCGCAATATTG
This sequence comes from Paralithodes platypus, assembly GCA_032716605.1. Taxonomy (NCBI): domain Eukaryota; kingdom Metazoa; phylum Arthropoda; class Malacostraca; order Decapoda; family Lithodidae; genus Paralithodes; species Paralithodes platypus. The sequence goes on from CM064578.1 coordinate 18,694,555, forward strand.
GCTCTGAGAGAGAGACGAGTGACTGGAGGAGCATGGGTTTCCTCATGACCGCTCGCCACGGCCGCCGTGGACCTACTGAGATTTACACCACTTACATCCACCCTCACTCCCTCGCTACATACGTAATTATATAAAGAAATTACCGTATTTTATCGATTTTGCCCATCGGTTGCACGATCGTTGCAAGACAACCAGTGATCGTAGAAGGATGGTTCGGGTGTCATTGGAAAGCTCAATTTATGCCCTTTCAGGGATACATACTTGTATTACGCTCTGGGTCTTGTTTATGCATGAAAAAGAGCACGGAACAACCCCATTTATGGTAAAAACAAAACTCTGTGCGGCACGGTAAAATATACCGCCTAGCCCGATCGTAAGGTGTTATGTTGAACAGAAAGACTGAACTTTAGAATCAAGGATGTTCAGTAGAGATAGATCCCTTTATACATTTATAATTTGATATAAGGTAATATATTATTTTATGGTTGTATTATTAACCCATAACTGTCGGGGCGCAACATAAGTCGAGTATAATATATCTGGACTATCTGGCGGCGCTCGACATAGGTCGTGTGGCAATTTCAGCACGTAATGTTGCTGAAAGAGAGAGACAAGTGGTGGCAGGAGAGTAGCGAGCGTATCACTGCTCCAGAGCACCGCGGCGAACATACTGACACGAATCCCACCTCCTCCCTCCCTCTCTCACTCGCTATATACGGAATTGTATGGGGAAAGTGCCGAATTACATGCTTTTTGCACTCGCGTTGCACGGTTGTTGCAAGAAAACTAGCCATCATAAAAGGATCGTTATGGTGTCATTGGAAAGCTCTGTTTATGCCCTTTCAGGGATAGATACTTGTTTTACGCTCTGGGTCTTATTTAGGCATGAAAATGATCACGTAAATAGCCCTATTTTGGATAAAAACACCCCGCTGGTGGCTACATATTATATACCGCCTAGGCCGCTCATAAGGTGTTAATATGTACAGTATATAATAGTTTGGAATTTTCATATACCTTTCGAATTAGGTTAAGACTCTTGTTTCAGTATATCTCATATTGGAAGGAACATAATAATTGTAATATTTATTTCTGATGCTATAAATGTATTACATTTTAGATTCCATGGAAGTCTTATACTGTACTGTAGGTCTTGTATACAGTTAATAGATAAGGAAAGAATGCACATTTTGTGTGAATATAACACAGATACAAAATGGTATAACCAAGTTTTTAAGGTAGTATACAAAATTAGTTAATATAAACAGTTAAAAATAAAATAAAAGAAACAATTACAATGATGATTACAATTAATGCTCAATTTTTAGTATTTACAAATTAAAACAAAAATAACATATAAATTAAAATATAATAGTCATTATGTGGGGAATATAATATATACCGGTACTGTATATAGGTTAACTTATGCAATCACTGGTACGTGAACTCATCCCGACAATAAGTTAAATAACATAATTACCAATATGAAGATTTCTATTGGTGGAATCCTGTCCTCTTACACACGGCTAGTTCATATGAATGCCATGTAGGAATGTTCACATAATACAATATCAATACATAATGAACTTAGCTTAGAGGACTGGTGATGTAGGACTGAAGATATATATTAATAGTGGTAGCACATGGTGAATTCTAGGTTGAGTCAGGGCCGGAGGGAGGAGTGATTTGATGACACTGAGGGCCGGCACCGCATCACTTAGCGAGGATACAAATGACTGCTGGCTCATAATAATTCAAACCTATGATTTGGTTTCATAATACATCCAGAGCCGATGTATATATTTATGCATTATAGTTAATATTTAACTTACAATTAATAATAAACTACAGTATATAAGATACTAGCCGAAATCGTAATTACTATACAATGCCACCGAATTCAAATACCCATTTAGACTTCAAACTGCCGGGGTCATCATACATATTCCCGACATACTGCCCGCCACCAAAAACAATATACAGTAGCTATATACAAAACAAAAATGGGATATAAAAGATTCAAAGATCACTTTGTTTAATCTTAGATCTCCAAAGATCCACGGAACTCATAGCCGCCCTAGTTTTTGGGCGAGCACCACAGGAAGCCAGCGAACGATCATCCTTCCCAGAATCATCAGCTCCACCCTGAGGAACACTGTCACTAGCACTCCCCTGTGGAGGAAAATCAGTAGAGACACCGGCAATGTCAGGTACCTCTAAATCCTGCTCCAAGGGATATAACCTCACGATTGAGCGAGTAGTAATCCCAGTCGAAATCTGTAATTCAGCAACCCTAACGTTACCATCAACTCCCTGGAACAATTTGACAATCCTACCAAGTTTCCAATACAATCTAGGACGCTCATCAGGCATCAATACGATATCCCCGATATGAGGCCACAGTTTATTTGTCCCTTTGATTATATTAGAGAGACGCTCGCGAAACGACAGCAAATATTCCCGTGACCACCTTTTCCATAAATCGTTTGACACCTTGTTCATATATTGGAAGCGACGATGTGTGGCGTCAGCATCGCGGAACGTAGGTTCTTTTAGATCCTCATCGGTAACTGACTATCTAGGAAAGGGATTGAGTTTTCGTCCACGTGTTAGCATGGAAGGTGAAATGGGTAAGAGGTCATCAATTTCTGCCGAGGTATAGGTCAAGGGCCTGTCATTGACTGATATCTCAATCTCCGTTAAGACAGTTTGCAACTACTTTTTATTCACCAGGGCCCTCCCTAATACCTTCTTCATGACAGACTTGACAATACTTATTGTCCTCTCCCAAATTGCCCCGAACCACGGTGCACGTGCTGGTATGAATTTCCACTGACAACTCTTACCAGTGAGGGTAGACACAACCTGCGGGTCATCCATTATATTCTGGAGATATTTGGATGCCCCGACAAAACAAGTCGCATTATCGCTCAGAATCATTTGAGGGAAATCATTGCGACCTGCAAAGCGTCTTAGTGTATGTAAAAAACCTTCACTGGATAAGTCGTCAAACAATTCAATGTGGATCGCTCTGGTTACCGCACATGTGAAGAGGACTGCATATACCTTCGTGATATTTCCGGGCGATTCCCTAACTTGAATCACTCCCGTATAGTCTACCCCTGTTACCTGAAATGGTTCATTTTTTTGTACCCTGAACTCAGACAAGGGAGGTAGATCAACTGGGGAGTAAGGCTTACCCTGTAATCTTTTGCAGATAGTACAGCTATTGTGGATCTCTTTAATGGCTTGTCGCATCTTAGGGTCCCACCAACGTTGTCGCATATAAGCCAGAACATAATTTATGCCAAAATGCAGGCAGATCCCATGGCATTTGCGAATCAACAGTTTGGTAATCAAATGAGGGGAGCTAAGGAGAACAGGATATTTCGCAGAATCAATGATGTCCGCCTTCTGGATTTTGCCTCTACACTGAATTATGTCTCCTTCCATATATAATCCTAGCTGCTTCATTAGGTTTGAGGGTTTGGCCTTTAACTCCTTGTTCAGTATTTCATGCTAAGTAGGATATGATTCCCTTTGTACTAAACATAATAATTTTGCTTTTGCTGATCTCAATTCAAGGAGTCTGATTTGCTTCGAATCTTCACTAAGGAAAGACCTGTGAGCCCGACTTCTCATGTTGGTAATGAAACGGTATATCCATGCAAATACCCGTATTACTGATCATAGCTGCCATAACGTTCCCACTCTACCAACTTGTTATCCTGATGTGTAGTACTCACAGTCGAACTACTTAACACATCATCTTGGGGCGACTTGATGGATCAGATATGCAATCCCTGAAATCCTGTGGCCAATTAGTTGGAGAAGTAAGCCACGTGTGTCCTTGCCTCCAAATAGAGGATGACAACAACTGTTGCATCGAGATTCCCCGGGAAATGATGTCACCGGGGTTATCCTTGATACTCACATTGCAAAATTTAGCTGTAGGAACTAAGTTACGTATCATCAGTGCAATTTGAAACAAACAGGTAGCACCTTCAGGCTGTGTATCCAAGAAAGCACAATATGACTGTCGCTCCATATATAGACGTTATCAGTCTGTAGTATGTCTGTAAAAGCATCCAGTGTAAACTTGATTAGACGCGTAGACAGAAGCAATGCAGTAAGTTCTAATTTAGGAACTGTAATTTTCTTAATAGGGGCTACTTTTGCCTTTGCCAAAGCCAGTTTTGCTTCACTACCATTACATAAATATATGGCAGTACCGTACACGCTATTACTGGCATCAGCAAAGGCATTTAGATCCACCTGTTGACACCTTATAACTTGACGATCAAGTTGGACCTTGGAACATGTGGAAAGGTCCGACCGAATTAACCGCCACGTATCTTGCAGCTCAGTCGAGAGTGGTGTGTCCCAATCTAGCTTTAGCCGCCGCAGTTGCTGTAAAAACATACGAGCATGATAAGTTACATGCAGCAAATAGCCTAGGGGATCAAACAACCTTGCAGACAAGCTTAAGCAATTTCGCTTGGTCATAATCTCACTGTCGCATGGAGTGTGACAGAAGGATATACAATTTGTGGTAGTGTCCCATTCATGGCCTAAAAACTTCACCGCACTATTCTCAATAGCTACACCGTCAGAAGCAAATTGACCTTTCAAAAGATCACTATTAGTGGCCCATTCTCTCAAATATAAATAAGTCTTGGCAAATATATCGCGGATATCCCAGCATCTTTTGAGCATTAAACCTTCATCGTCTCCAGTGCCCTGAACATTGTCCATACAGATCCCCTGCTTGATCTCATTCTTGAAGTCAGGATCTAGTCCAGCCTCCTCAAGATGTCGCAAGATAGTAGCGTAGAGAAGGAACTGGGAACAGGTCACTCCGAATAAGACGACTCTGAATCTGGTGACCAGATACTCTGGATCTAGATCCATTGGGTCCCGTGGCCATACAAATCTTGTTGAGTCCCTGTCTTCAAAATGGAGTTAAAAGATTAGGAAGGCCATCTAAATATCGGCGACCCATGCAAATTTATGGAATCTAAAGCGTAACATAATTTGCGCGAGATCAGAGACCAGGGATGGACCCGAATAGAGACAATCATTCAGGCTAAAAGAGCGATCACTGGATTTAGCTGAGCAATCATATACAATACGAACAGGTGTGGTGGGACTGTCCTTTTTTATCCCATGGTGAGCAAGGTAATGAGTGGGTTCCCCATACTCACCGGAATTTACTTTCTCAACAAATGCACATTGTACCTGCTCCTTGTTTACTGACGCATAAGTATCCCAATAGTTTGATCTTTGACAAACTGCTTCTGAAGGCCCCGTAACCTACCAAGCGCTAGATTAAAGTTTGTAGGTAGTTTACTCTTATTGTCATTCCAAGAGAGCTTTACCACATACTGACCCCTGCCAGAATCATACGCTACAGTTTCTTCGTATAAGCTCAACGCTAGCTTGGACTCCCGATCAAGTTCATGTGGGTCAATTCCAATATTATCAAAATCCCATAGCTTATTTATATCAGTGCATTGCTTATCAGGGACGGTATTACTAACGTATTTGTCTATGGGGCTCACTGCTACTTTAACCTAAGAAGTGAGCAGGGGGAGGACATTACACCATAGCCCTGTGCGGACCTATTTCACTGTTTCCATTCACTAAAATCGTTATCTTACCATAAATATCATTAATACTTATCATATGCGCCTATTTTACGTTTAATATGAAGATATTAACCTGTTACAACAATAAAACAAGTGGAAACAGTATTTGGCTGGTCAAAATTGCGAAATGAGAGTGAGAGTTACATTCATCAAGTGTGAGCCAGCCTAGCCAACATCCACCCCTTACGATGCCTGGAGCGACACTGACATCTCTCTCCTTATCTCTTTCTCTTTCTCACGCTTGGTAACACATATGACCACGCCCTGCTAGCAACTCGCTATTGTTAGCACGAAGATATACCTAAGAATAAGGGAATAACAGGGAAAATAGTTGATAATTGAAGGGGGTGGGGGGGAAAGGGGAGAAGGAGGGGATGTGGAGGAGTGATATTTGGCATGGCCAAGGGGCAATACACAAAAATCAATTGCTACTTGGGTGGTTTTAATGGTTTTTTTTTTTTAGGCCTAGGATCATAGGAGTCTACCCGCAGTGGAACGGTAAAACTCTTAAGAGTCTACCAGCACTTGATAGGTTAAAGACCGTAACTACCTCCACCTTTGTGTCTTGAGATGAAGTTGCATAGGACCCGGAAATGGCACACCCTTTTATTGTGGGGAGTAATATATATCAGCTTATTTATCCACCGATATCCAGGGTGAACCAGGTCGTAGTAATAATCAGCTCCGACCAGTAGCATAATTCCATTGTTAGCAGATAGTTGATTATCAGCTAGTTTAAAACCCTTGCTCCTGAGATATTTCAATTGTGGTTGAATCTCTGATGCGACATAGAAACTGGGAAATTTGTCAACCACTACAGCCTTGATGGGACATACCTTCCTTCTATACATATAGGAAATCTCCACTATATCATAGTCACTGGAATCAACTTTACCAGTAAAACCAAGGAGACACAAATTATCTTGACCCTTGCTGGTACACTTGTAGTGTGGCAATGATGACCGCAGAACGAATGACCTCTGTGAGCAATGGTCGGGTAATGTTCGCGTCATTATATACTTATTATCACTCCCCACTACTAGCAGCATCATAGTAGAAAGCAATTGACATTCTCTAGAAGCAATTGACATAGCAGATACTCTATTACTCTTGCTTATATTTTTATCATGTGACTCTTTGGTGGTTCTCCCCTTTTCTTTGCTGTCGTGCCGATCAGACTGGGTACAAAGGGAAAACCAATGCTTTCCCTTGCAATACTTACAGGATTTGATGTAGGAATTTGTACAAGTACTGTGAATAAGTGAAGAGATTTAGCCATGCCAAATTTCTGTGTAGCCTTAGGATACTTAGGACAGTGGTACCATGGATGACCGTGTACACTGCACAACTTACAACCTGATGATATCGTCCTTTTCTGTTTAGGAGATTTCTTTACCGGCAAAGCAGCAGTGGATGGAGACACTCCACATGTCGGCATTGTCCAGTACTCTCCATGTTGAACACTTCAGTCTGGAACACTTGCACCAACGCTTCCAAATGCAGTGGAGTGTCGCTTAGTTGCCATCTAATTATTTGTTTAAGGGGAGAGGGTACCTTGTTCAAGATATTCACACTATAGATTTCCTCCTTTGTTATGGCCATCGTCTCCATTGATCAGAGGAGGCTCTCAAAAGAGGCATAGTACTCCTTTAGTTCTGTCACATCATATGATGGAGGATCTAGAGCGAAGAACTTTGTGATTAATGCAGTCTTGATTACTTCCTCTCTCCCATAAGTTCATTTCAATAGATCCACAGCAGACTCATAGCTTGTAGCTTCTAGCTTGTACCCCTCTATCAGCTTCAAGGCCTCCCCTTTCAACTGTCCACGGAGATACGTAAACCTTTGGATGGATGTAAGAGTCTCATTCCGATGAACGGAACACTAAAAAATATCCAGTCCAGGTAGTTGGATCCCTAGAAAAGGTTGGCAGAGTAAGTTTCGGAAGGTTAAAACCAGTTGCCTTTGGAGTTCCGGTATCCTTAACAGTGTGTGATTCTTGAGTGGAAGCTAATCTGGCTAAGGCTGTATTAATATCTTCAATATATTCAAGATCTGCTGACAACTCGTTTTCCACCTCTTCAGAACTTGACAACAAACCATATACCTGCTGAGCATAATTGTCAAAGGTGGCCTTCAGCCGAGGCACTGTCTAAAAATTCATCAAGATCTCTTAAGCACTTATTCAAACTTCCTTTCATCCCTCCCTTCAAAATCTTCAGCTTCTTTAAATCCGCCATTGTTAAGGTCTTAATCTAGGCTATTAACACTCCTCGAGTGGCTAGGTCTGTAACTTCTACTACCTGCCAAGCGGGTAGTTTTACCCTAAACGAGCTTATTTCCGTGCTCTTTTTCATGCATAAACAAGAGTCAGAGCGTAATACAATTATGTATCCGTGAAAGGCCGTTAATTGAGCTTTCCAATGACACCAGAACCATCCTTCTACGACCACGGGATCTCTTGCAACGATCGTGGAACACGAAGGAAAAATCCCTAAAATACGGTAATTTCATTACATAATTCCCTGTCTAGCGAGGTAGTAGGTGTGGATGTGTGTGGAGGTGGGCCCAGTGCCAGTGCGGGAGCCGTGCCGAACGGTCAGAGTCAACCTACGCTCCTCCCACCGCTCAGACTCTCTCTCAGAGCCAATTATGTGCTCAAAATCGGCACCGACTTAAGGCGGGCCCCGCTCTTTTGTCCATGGTTCTCTAGACCGCCTTAAGTTGGGCCCCGCCAAAGAGGGGTTAACTCTCCAACATACACAGCAATCGGTTTATAATGCAAACAAGTTACATAAAGTTTCATCCGTATTAATCTAATTTATGTGGCCATGAAATTGCCACCCCCAATCTGGATACGTAACATAACTTGCTGCAGTAGTAGGATTTACTTAAGGCATGACAGACAAATAGCAGAACAAAAACTATGGCTATCCATTCTGAAAGAAGGGTACATGAAAAGAACTGACTAGTAATTAGATTTAGTATTTTGATTAGGCCTAGCCCAGCATCCCATGCCACAATCATGCTGTCTGACTACTAACTGTCAATCGCTTAGGAATCAACATGACCGACTCATGACCGTAACTATAAGCAACTAGGCTATAAAATGTAATTAAAATGAGTCACATGAAAAACCCTCCCCTCCTGCAAAAATGTAAATTAGAGTCTCACAACACATAAAGACACCAATAAACTACCAACAGTGTCATAACAAAAAAACACAGACAATTGTGGCCTAACTAAGAATCGCGATAAATGGTACCAAATTGAGACCCTCCCACACACGTATCTAGCCTAGCAAACCCCCAAACAAGTCAAGGAACACCATGTCCAAACAATTGGGAAACAAATTCCCCAAAAACAACAGGGACGTGGCGCCACCGAAAAAAACACTAGGATAGCCAGGCAACAAAAAGAATGCAAGGGCAGTCGGCCCAACTCCTAGTGCGGCAGCCATATGTACACCCATGTGATTTTGGAAGTAAAACAACACTAAAACGGTAATATAATAAGTACCAGAGTTAGAAGGACCAATTATTGTGGGGAATCTAGATATATAGGTTAAATTATGCAATCACTGGTACGTGAATTCATCCCGACAATAAATTAAATAATATAATTACCACTATGAAGATTTCTATTGGTGGAATCTTGTCCTCTTACACACGGCTAGTTCATATGAATGCCATGTAGGAATGTTCACATAATACAATATCAATACATAATGAACTTAGCTTAGAGGACTGGTGATGTAGGACTGAAGATATATATTAATAGCGGTAGCACATGGTGAATTCTAGGTTGAGTCAGGGCCGGAGGGAGGAGTGATTGGTACAGCTGATTTGATGAGACTGAAGGCCGGGGCATCGCTTCGCGAGGATACAAATGACTGTCGGCTCATAATAATTCAAACCTATGATTTGGTTTCATAATACATCCAGAGCCGATGTATATATTTATGCATTATAGTTAATATTGAACTTACAAATAATAATAAACTACAGTACATAACGTACAAGCCGAAATCGTAATTACTATACAATACCGCCAAATTCAAATACCCATTTAGACTCCAAACTGTCGGGGTCATCATACACTATTCCCGACACACGATATCTCCCGTAGTCAGACAGAAGGGGCAGTCCACTGCTATAGCCCACCACTCTCCAGAAGCGATATTCCAGGGAATGGTGCACCGAGATAATCCAAAATAACACTGACTCCTACTCAATAATCTGTCCTCGTCATTGACTATGATAGATATAGTCTATCTATCTATCAATTTGCTCAGGCCCAATCCCCACTGTTCCTATTTTTATTGTTCATTTTCTATTTAATTCAATTTTATTATTTTTTTATCTTGGGGGTGACCGCCTCAGGACAGAGCAAGAACAGAAAAAACACAAAACACAACATAAAACAACGAACGAACACAGACAAAACACAAATTCACACACATCTAGGTCACCTAGGAGAAGACCCAGAGACCAGGGTCACCAAGGTCGCTCCAGCACTCCCCCGACCACCCGGAGAGTTTCCGATCTCGGCAGGCAGACATGCAGCGAAGCCCTACCATCACAAGCCCGCCCACCACACTTCCAGGCGCACCCTTCATATTAATCGTCTCCCCGGGCCAGGCGCCTGATGGACTATTATCTAGTCCAACTTGCGCCTGACCCCTTCCCCTAAATGATCACGTGTTCACTCAACTATTCACAAGCATTCACCATTCATTCGTGTTTATTACCACTTCCTTTGCCTGATCTATGGTCATTCCTCTATTATCCAAAGCTTGTCTTACACAGTCTTTCCATCTCAATGGGGGTCTTCCTGCCCTTTTATCTCCCCTTGTATCCGACTCACATATTCTCTTTGTAAGCCTTTCATCTCCCATTCGTTCAACATGACCATACCTGCTCAATAGGTGGCGTTCTGAGAGTGAGGGTCTGAGTCTGGAGGGTGAGACGGTGAAGCAGTTGAGCGAAGCAACCAGCCGCTTCAGAGATGGAGCTGCTTCGAGCCATGATGGATGCTTTGCATGTCTCACTCCCCAGACTGGAACAAGACCTCACGGGCTTCACCGTGTTGAGCGGTGGAATGTACAGGCTCTCAGCCTATGCCCGAGAGGGAGTAGTTGGAATATACAAAAAAAAAAAAAAAAAAAAAAAAAAGCTCAGCACCCTTCAGTCCACTCTGGCTGACAAATGTTCCTGCTGCCCCACTCTCCTATGTATCTCTTCATTCCTTAATCCGTCTCTACGAGTAACTCCACACATACTCCTCAAGCAGCTCATTTCCATCACATCCAGCTTTCTTCTCCTGTTTCTTCAGAGCCCATGTCTCAGCCCCATACATCACTGTTGGCACAACAATTCCTTGATACATTGCACTTTTTACTTTCATTCCAAGATATCTCGCCTTCCACATACTTCCCATTGCTCCGAAAACCTTCATTCCTTCACACACTCTCTGTAGATATAGTAGGACTAGAAAATAAACTTCTATCCCCTGGTGTGTATAAACAGAGTTAACCTTGAACATTAAACAAATTACATTATAGTGAATGAGACTTCGAAACTCTACTCGAGTAAATTAAAAGAGATAGAAGTGAGATAGAGAAGCGAAGTCTCGGGCCTCGGTTGGATTGGTTTGATTGAAGCCCTGACCCAATCTCAGACGGATTGATGCAATTGATACATGGTGAACCCGCACAGTCAAAGCCTATAGGTCCGAGACACAAGCCAGCATGACGCTCACCTGTTATTGACAATTACCTGTCAATCATAGCGTCCCTCAGCCATTATTAACACAATCTGGAGGTTGTGCTGTGTGGTTTGGGTTTAAGTGGTGGTGGTGGTGGTACACAAGAGAGAGAGAGGGAGGCGGAGGGGTTTGATAATAATAATAATAATAATGATAATAGTTCTTAATTAAAGCTAGCGCATGCTAAACCAGCTAAGGATAGCCCAATAAGGCTGATTAGGTGTATTTTCATTGGGGTCCTGTACTACTACCCAATCCCATTGCTCACGAGGGACGGCAACGACTCAGTGCTTGTGACAAATATTTAGTGTGCCGAGCATGGGCGAGATCCTGGAACCTTCTGGGTGGAAGTCCTAAACGCTAGTCACTACACCAGCAAGCCGCTATGTGTTCGTGGAACGCTTGTTAGAGCAATTGGTTGGTAATTGGTCATGTTTTTGCATGCAATTCTGTTCTAACTAGAAATAGATATATGCAGCATGATTTACAATATACACTACTTCAATTTCTAGTACTACTTCTCGTTACTTAGTCGTGTCTTTTATATGAGTACAATATTCATAATTGCATAATTGCAAAATTAAAAACTGCGCCTTGAATGAACGGGAATTATCAGATTTGCCGGTTTATATCAGCATATATATTTCCTAACTTCGATACTACGAATATTTTCTACAAATAGGGCTTTGATTCAGACTATAAGTCAAACCTATACTATATTGTAGCGCATTATATGAAGCCCTCGACCTCTGACAGTTTATTATTTACAATGAATAAGTCACATTAACCTGACTTATAGATGATTACGGTGTATGTATTTTCACCGTTTTTAGGCTAGCAATATTAACTAAGCATATGAAACATTTCTTGTAATCGAATGGATTTAATACACGGATTACAATTGTCTTGTAAAACCTTGAATACACTTTATAAACGCGTTATCGTATGCTGCAAGAGTTCATTGTATAATACTTGAACAACTGAACACGACAAAATTGGGAATGAGGTGGTTCAAATGTTAATGTTTTGCACGTACTCATCCACATTGTCAGACCTGAAAGTTAAGGAAATATGTTTCTGTGTATTTAATGTATAATTTGAGAATAAATATGATACGACCATGTGTTTTACTCCGAGCACATTAACTGTAATTTGTTGGTGAATAATAAACAATGAATGATGAACCAAAAGTATATTATACCATTTATATTATATAACATCCAACTAACAATGTTATAGGGTAATGCGACAATAATAAAGAATGAATACCATACCATGGTTAACCAAGAGTATATTATACCACATAATATTATATAACATCCAAAAAACAGTGTTATAAGGCAAAGAGTCAAGTGATAAATTACTTGAAATGATGCATAGCCTCATCGAACCCATTCAAAAGATTATACTCGCTTAATGAAACCAACTAAAATCAATATATACAATATATAAAGATTTTGGATGGTATGTATGGCCCATGTCTAGGCATCATTAATCCTTCTTTGGCGGCACCCGGCTATAGTAGAGTGAAATAAATGTGGCCTATGTGGCGGGGCCCGGCTATAGTCGCATACAATTTTGAGCACGTAATGTGCTCTGAGAGAGAGCGGAGCGGTGGGAGGAGCGTAGGTTACCTCATGACCGCTCGCCACGGTGGTCGTGGAGCTACTGAAATGTACTCCGCCCTCCCCCACTCGTTTCACACGTAATAATGTAAGGAAATGACCGTATTTTACCGATTTTGCCCTTCGGTTGCACGATCGTGCAAGACAACCAGTGATCGTAGAAGGATGGTTCTGGTGTCATTGGAAAGGTCAATTAACGCCCTTTCAGGGATACATACTTGTATTACGCTCTGGCTCTTGTTTATGCATGAAAACGAGCACGGAAACAAGCTCGTTTACGGTAAAACCCCCCGCTGGGCGGCACAGTCAAATATACTCCACCACCCGCTCTTTGAGTGTTAAGACAAATCAATCACACAATATCGAACTTATGGCTTCTGTGAGCGAACCTTATGATGCAATTAAAAATAGATTACATACAATTTATCAGAAATACACACTGAATCTAACTTAACCCTTTCAGTATCCCATGACGCACATCATTGGCCATTGTTACACAATCATGTAACGTTTAGCAAGGGTCAGTGGAAGCTATCGTTTCAAATTATATGTTATTCCATTAGTGTATGATGTTCTTCGTAATCTGTGTATAATAATGACAGTATCACAGTATAGTGAATTCATACTAAAAGTATGCAGGTGTATTTTGTTTTGTTTTTCTATGTACATGAAAGATACAAAAAGCAAATCTGCATATAAGAAGGGTCCACCTCAAGCTTGAAATAATGACAGAGAGCCAAAAAGCAAGGCATGCGTGTTGGAAAGAGGTGTGGTGTGCTTGTTTAGTGTAGTGAAGTGAATAGGAGGAGGAGGTGTTTATGAGAGTTATCTGGATTACTCTTTGTGTAAGGGAGGCACAAAGAGAAACAGTGGGGGAAACCAGACAAATGAAACAGGAGTTACAACAACTCCTTATCATATGCCTATGTTGCCTCCCCTGGGTAGTGCCCTGCTAAATTGGTGTCTACAATCTTACCAATGTTCACAAATCACCTAAACGGATATGCAAACAAATAGCAAGTGCCAATATATGAGTTGCACATTTCTTCTGCAAAAACTACTTTATTAACTTCTGGTGATATTGAGGGACATGGTTTGATAAAGATATATGGATCCTGGTATCCCAAACTCTATGAATGAATATTATAATATAATTATTGGAGGAAAGTTTTGTGGGGCATTAACATTACATACAGCCTACTAATATAGAGTGACTTAATAATCAAGTTCCCAGCCTGTGTTCACAAACATTCATATAAATTGTCTGGTCGTTATTAGGTTTGTTGTATTTTTGTAGTTTGGGTCCTTCCTGTATTACCATACTTATATATCATAACTGTACACTGTCAAGTCAATAATGTTTATATGTATATACTTCATGTTAACACACACATACACACACACACACACACACACACACACACACACATCCACACATGTGGTTATCTAATATTTGTGCAATTATGTGAAGTGGATAAACTGAGGGAAAACCTTGTATTGGTTATTCCCTTACTCTACAGGTCAAACACAACCAAAGAGATGGAATATATAAGCAAACGTCAGATTCACATAAAGACACTGTTAATATTATCGGCACTGTTAATATTCTCTCTCTTCATTTGTGTACCAAGTGTTTTGGTCTTAGTGGAATAACTAAGCCCACATAATTATTTATTTATTTATTTATTTATTTACTTTTGTTATATTTAGTTTTTTACAAACACGACAGGTTTGTTTCATGGTGAGCCCACTTCAGGTGTGGTTAAAAATACAAACAGTTTAGTAATACCTACCGACAGATGGAACCGAAACTGTCGTGTCTTAATAATAAACAGGGATTTTCAATATGTAGGTTTAGTGTGTCCATGTTTGTGAGAACCGAAAATTGTTCACTCTTTCAGTCAACGTGCATGATATTCATAGATCCTCAGAAATACACCCTCTCTGTAATCTGTTATAACTGTCTTGATGGTGAAATGGTTAGTGTGTTTAAAAATCTGTGTGTGGTAACCCAGGTTCGAATCCCGACGGATCACATGCTTTCATTAATTGCATTGGGTGTGTTTGGTGTTGGAGTGAAGTTAATAATAATAGATTTATTTTTAGGTTCAGATATATTTTGTAGCGAGGTCGGTCTATATTATCTGTGCCCCATGAATACCCTCTCCTCTCACTTAACCATTGGGCTACCATAGCGCATTTGGGAATATGTATATGATTATATTAACACTCTCGCATCCGGCTAAATTCTAAAGTTGAAAACGGTAAGACATTTTAGGTTTGGCATGAAATATTCCGGCCAGGCGCGATTTCGAAGCCTTGTGTATTTCTGTATTTCCAGCCACCAGCATGCTGTTTATTGTGATGTATCATATGTCAATGGAAAGAGGAATAACTATACTACAGGATATTTTTTTTTATTTAAATAAATCGCAATATGAAAGTGTAAACGACTCCGGAATAAAAGTATTTTCATGCGCAATTGTCTTCACACCGTCCTATCTCGAAATTGTGAGTGATAACCATATATTTTGATTTGCTCGAATAATAGTATTTTTTCTGCTCTTTCCAAATCTGAAAACAGAAATTGTCTATCTTCAATAGTTCTCAAGCAGTGACCGAAAAAAAAAAGTATGATTTTGCATGATATGGTTTATAACATGTCTGAATTATTTCGTTGTTACGAGGTCTATGGTTTTTAATTTAGGCTGTATAAATACGGCAGATAATGCAGAAGAGAATAAAAAAACTAGAAGTTTCTATGACAAATACCTTTTGCTCTATGAATATTTGAAATGAAGAGCCAAAATGCGAATATTTACGCTTCACCCGTCTACGTTCCGCCGATGGTAGCAGGGTTCCGAGCTGTTCCCCACCTCGGCGTTGCTTTATTTGCTCGGATACGTATATAACTGTTTATATCACCGTAATCGGAAAATTATGCTCTTTCTAATGATGAAAACCAAAATAATATAGCGTGATTGGTTCGCGAGCTATGCGCAATTGTTTCCATGTATTGTTATTGTTATGTAAATATATGAGAATGTTTATACAGTTGTATATCTTTGCCACAATATACAACACTTTTATATAATTTTCCTTGCCAATAATTGTATAATGTTCATAGAACACATGTCAGTCATAAAGGTTGTCAATTTTACTTACCTGGTAGGGCCACAACCCTTTCCAACAAGAAGGGAAATGGCTCCTGGGTTGACACTGAAAAAAAAAAACAAGAAAGCCAGGTTATCTTCAAGTAAAACATTCAGAAATCATTCTATTGTACACGCAAATAAAGTAATGAATATATATAAATATATATAATTATATACAGTATGACAAATATAGCTGACAGGTCTAGGATTCGAACTATATAGGCAGGAGGTTCAGCCACCTACACAATCACGAGAGTTAAAAGAAGGAATTTGATACTTCTACCAGTATTCCTTCCCAACTCGACTCTGATGGGGGGGCAGACATGTATTTAATCGAAAACCGGCTGCCCTAAGCATGACAAGTTGTTTATTGGATGACAAATATAGCTGACAGGGCTAGGATTCGAACTATATATATTATATATATATATATATAAATATATATATATATATATATATATATAACTTAAACATTCAGGCAAAGTATAAATTGCCTGTTTCATTCAGGCATTTTATATAATGCCAATACAATTAGGCATTTTACAAGTTGCCTGGACTTCTGCATGGAGTTCTTTACATATTGCGTGAAATATAATTTTGCTAGATAATGTCCTCACCTGCTCCCATCATTTGAACCTTGGGACTTTCAGAGGGGGTTTACACCTTGTTTTAATTAAATGCAGAATAATACCCTTAACAATTTATTGAATCTAAATCTAGTAGTCATAAAACACATAAACTAGTTATGTTTTGTTGGAAAACGTTAACTTGGAATGATATATTGAATTGCATTTCAACTTTTCCTTAAAACACTGTTTTGTCGTTGAAAGTGCAAATCAAAACTGTTATTAACATAAAACACCTTAACAAATGACCAATCACAAATAGCAAGGGGGCAAGGGGGGATGAAATTAACTGTTCAAATTGCATTGAAAACTTGGTTTGAAAAGTTCTTCCAAACGAAATAGTTGAGCTTTCAATTTCAGAATACAACCAAATACAACCAGAATACAACCACGTTCGTTTATGGCTACTGCTACCCGAGGTAATTATATTCGGAATCAGTTTAATATTTGTTATCAACACCTAAGTTGGATTTCAGGCAAATTATACAGACATCCAGGCAACTTGAAAAGTGCATAATATTTTTAGGCATTTTATAACATTCCTGAATGAAACAGGCAACTTATAAGTTGCCTGGTTGTGTTTAGTAATTTTATAAATTGCCTGGTTTTACAAATTGCCTGTAACACACACACACACTCACATATATATATATATATATATATATATATATATATATATATATATATATATATATATATATATATACAGTTAGCATCATGATTGTTTTGATTTAATACACTTACATATCTTGATCATGTAATATTTATTGTTAAAATATGATTTTCTTTGCATATAAACCCATGCATCGATCAGTGCCGTGATTTTCAAGAAATAAATTTATAATGAGTTGAAATTATATTCAATTCAATAGATATGAATTTAAACATTTTGCGATTTCTAGAGATCATAATTTATATTGGCAACTCCAAGTGCAACTACATTTTTGTATATTGCTCTGCTTCGTTCCCCTTCTACACACTATATATAGGACGATATAACAATGGTAATATGATTAGATAATGGCCTTATCTCCCATATTTTCCAAGATTCAAAAATTTTCATGTCAAATTTTGCGCTACCAAAACAAAATATATATATTATATATTTTTGTCAGCACCTTCTATTATTCAATATGGGAAAACTAGATCATATAGTTGTAGGGGATGCTTGTAGGATACGCCCAAACAAAATTGCGGGTAATTTGAAAATTTTTCAATGACCAGTTGATTTTTCATATCGTGCAATGAAATTCTGCGCTCGCGCGCGCACGCACATAGAGAGCTGATTTTTGTCAGCGAGTCTTAGTATTTCCATTGGTATTAAGATGGTATAATGCCAGAAACAAAATATCTTATACAGGGTGAATTGGGGGTGCAAGGTTCAGCCTCCCTAATAACAAAGATATGGGTAGCCTATTAAAGACGTTTTTCGTCCAGATCGCCCGGATCTCAATACTGTCATTAGGAAGGCGAGCCCGGGCGGGAAGGGTTAAGAACGGTCACCCTTCTTTAAGACAGGTTTAATGAGAGAACGTTTCCAACAAGAAGGAAAGACATTAGACAAAAGACAAAAGAGTTTGCCTAGCCAGGGAGTCAGCACAGAAGAACATTTATTTAGTACAACAGGAGGAACACCATCCGGTCCATACACCCAAATAATATTATATTAGACATATGTATGAGGAAGGAGGGTGGAGAGGGAGGGAAAGCACCGGAATCATCCAAGGTGGAGATTTTAGGAAAAGTTTGGGCGAAGAATTGAGCTTTGTCAAAGGAAGATGTGATGGTGCTGCCATCAAAGTGGACAGGATACCGGAAGGACGAGAAAGGAAAATTATTGGAGAGGTGTATAACTAGATACCAGAATGTTTGGGAATATATATATACAGTATATATATAATGTATCTAGCTGTCTCTATATCTATTTACCAGTAATTGACAGCAAGGTCTCTGAAATACCAACTACTCCTTGTAACTCCTTGTTGCTCTTACATTTCTTGTATCTGCTTGTCTTTTCTTATTACATTAACAAGCACTCCAACATTGTGTTCTACCAAATGTGTGTTGTGTGTTCGTGTTGATATTTTTAGACAAATGCTTCCATTCCTGTTTGTGTTTACTATTATCTTACTATCTCTCAGTTTTATAATTGTCATATTGCTTTACTTCTTCCATTATCAGGCCAAAGTAATACAGTATATTTATGTGCTGCCGACTCTTCTAGCTTACATGCTATATTATATATTTGTTGTTTGTGTTTTATATAATTTAATCTCCTGCTCCCTAACTTTTTTCTGCAATCCGGGTAATATCCGGAGATAGAAATGTCAAAGGAAGTGAGGGCCTTGGCGGTCAAGGGAAAGGAGAGCGAGAGAGAGAATTGTAAAACTAATGTTCACAATACGTTAGACGACGGGTGGCAAGCAGATCGAGAAAGCAAGGAATGTCAAACAACTTCAGGTCGAAGGTATAAATCACCATCAAAGTGTAGGTAAACTGTCATTTTATCATGCCAAGTTTGCTGTGTGAATATTACGGTATTATAATATTAGGCTAAACATTGTAATTTTTGCATATTCATAATAGACAATGTGTCAAAGTGTGACAACACTTAAAATTACTGTCTTTGTTGACATTACTTGTATGTAGAAGTGTACCAATCAGAACACATATGCCTGATGGCATCAGTTCCTCATTGACACAAATTCTGTGAATATATGCAATTTTGTAAAATTAATATACTGTATTCAACTTTTGTATCAATAAAATATTTTGAATTGAATTGAATTGAACACAGGAGGTCTTCTTGCCTTGCTAAGGTTAGTTACACCACTTACGAATCAGACTCCTGAGGGTTGGTGTATGTCTTGTTACTTAATGCCATATTATTCACTTTTTGGAAGCCTTAGAATCCCTTGAGTCTACATAAACTAAAATCAAATTAACCAAAAGTGTCAACAAGTGGAAGTGGTTGCACTGCAAAATGCACTAGGGATTTTGTCAGAGGTCAGAAACAATCCAGGGAACATTAAAGTTGGTCATCAAAAATCAAAGGCAAAATGGCAAAATCAAGCACTAAAGACTAGCAAAGAGGAAGAGGAGAGTGGGAGCAATAGAGGAGGAAAGAAGTAAACAGGGAGAATAGTTATAAAGATACCAACAAAGAAGGAATGTAGGTGTCATTTTCTGATATGTAAGGAATCCCAGCTGGACCAACGGGAAGAGCAGAACCTAAATCCTAATTCCTCATATAGACTTGCTTGGGATCGCTCATTTTCGTTCCCATAACAGTTAATGAAATGGATCACTACATGTGTTTTTTGTTAGTATTGTAGTCATTTATATATTTATGAAACCATTATCCACCATAGCACTACCGAGCCTGCCTCTCTAAATGCTAGTGTGTGATGTCCCCAACGAGTTGTTTTACCTCTCCTAAGTGTATTAGACAGCCATCACAAATGTATTGCCCTCAGTAGCTATGAACATCCTAAGATGGGTGCTGGCTCTGTACCATTCTGACTTATAGAAACACATACTGTATGTATATATATCAAGCCTTTCTGGATTTGTGTATGTGTGTATGTGTGTGTGTGTGAGTTACATCCAGGTGTAGTAACAGCTGCAGGATTTTTTAATCCTTTCCTATTCATTTAGAAAAAAACAATTCGTTCTCTTACGCATGCACAACATAATTGTATATTATGTTTATTTTATGCGCATTTATACATGAAAGACATTTGCTATTAGCTTATATATTATACTGTATATATATACATATATACAAAGCAAGTCACAGATGGACGGGAGCTATCTATGATACAGAGGTACACAGGGAAAGAAACACGTGTAATACATCTTAAGAGGTTAGCACAAAGTAAGGTTACTAATTAAAATTGAATAAAAGTAAACGGGGCCAAAAATCGAGTGATTAATTACATATATATGACAAAGAAAATACATTAATACATATAAATGACTGCGAACATAGATGGGACACAATGAGATTAATTGGGTTTGTTGTATTATCTGAACACCCTTCTGAATTTTGTTTAGCCCCACTAGTAATTAATTTATAAGACGTTTTACCCATTAGTTTGGTGATTTGAAGACCTTTCGTGACAAATTCCTTACAGTGACCTTTTTTTAATACATACCATTATAAACATATGTTAAATAGATAGTATTCAACCAAATATGTATAGAAAACATGTCTGGACATGACTGTAATGTTAATGATAAACAAATGGTATAACACAAAATATATATTACTGTATAGCCTTACAGTAGCCTCCTATCAAATATTGACCCAAGTTGTTTAGCTCACACATAAGAATTGGAACAATGCTGGATCAGAGAGGAAGCTGTGTAAACCATCAACAACAGAGGATGGTTATCTGGTCGGTAGTGGTCCACCGGCTGCGTCAACCTTTAGTGTACTAGGTTGTTACGGCAGCAAACACCAAACCTTTTGTCGACAACTGCTGATCGACAGTTTTACTCTAGAAGCAGTTCGGGATATACAACACTTTTATCAGACAATTAATCAAATTGCATATTCTTCTAGGTGACGATATTCTTGCACACGATGATTACTGAAGCTGTTAGACATAAGTTGCTGATAAAAGTGACTGGTGTAAATCTGTCCTGGAAGGAACACGATCCTGAAGAGTGATGAATCATAAGACAAGGTGCCTGGAGACAGCCAACCGGAAAAAGAGTAATTGGAGCAGTGCCCCGAGAGATAGTGTAATGGGAGAGGGGGGACAAAGAAGGAGTGTCAAAGGAATGGAAATAAGAGCACAGATGTAAGAGAACGAGTGAAAGGAACATTAACACTCAATGAGCGGCTAGTTTTGTAACTTCTACTACCTGCCAAGCGGGCAGATTTACCCTAAACAAGCTTCATTCCATGCTCTTTTTCATGCATAAAGAGAGCCAGAGCATAATACAATTATGTATCCGTGAAAGGGCGATAATTGAGCTTTCCAATGACACCTCAACCATCCTTCTACAACCACTGGTTGTCCTGCAACGATCGTGCAACACGAAGGAAAAATCCCTAAAATACAGTAATTTCTTCAGTTTTTACCCTGTATTGCGGGACCAGGGATGTGGTGGGATGTGAAGACAGTGTCAGTAGCGGAACAACGTCCATGCCGAACGGTCCGAGCCCACCCGCGCTCCTCCCACCGCTCGGACTCTCTCTCAGAGCCGATTATGTGCTCAACATCACATATGACTAAAGCCGGGCCCCACTCTTTAGGCATTGGTTCTCTACTCCGACTATAGCCGGGCGCCGCCAAAGGAGGGTTAATAAAGGGAAGGTGGACCAACACATTAAGAGTATCATGGGGATACGAATATGGAAATGTATGTATGTATGTCAGGAAACTAGCATCGCATGAAACAAAAACAGTTTATTAGCCCTTTCAGACTCATATGATGCAGAGGTTGCCAGATTAGCAATAAGAAATAGAGTTCTCTCACTCTTATAATTACCTCTCCAAAATTAGTTTTCTGCCCACAGCTAACTCAAAGACAACTGCAGAGGTTGAATTAACTAAACTAAAGGTTGCTAAATACCCCTGTACAAAGGTTTTAAAGTATCCCTAATAGGCTCAAAATCGCGTCATATGTCGGAGAGGGTTAATGCGGCTCTTAAGCTGATTCAATTTATATAATTTGATTTCACATAGTAACCCCATTTATCTAACAGTACCTGATACAAACACATGTTTTTTCATATTATTGTATTATGCTGAGATTCTACAAATATATATATACTATGAACACACACACACACACACACACACTCACTCATACACACTTTATGCATACCATTTAGTATGACAAGTTGTTGTGTGGTCCACAGTACTCCTTTTATGCCAAATACTCAAGTTAATTACATTCACAAATAGCAAGATAACGTTTTCGGACAACATAAGTTTATGTAATTAAATTCAGACCGATTTTATCTTGGCCTACAGGTTGGCCTACTGATCCTGAAATAAAAAAAAAATCCTCTAGATCGCCTACCTCGCAAGAGGCGGGTGGGTTATGTTTACATCCGCCACGAGTGTAGCCTCGTCGACTCGCGTTGGGGAAAATTAAGTATGTGCCCCCTACTGTTGAAATATATGAGGATTTCAATAGGTCCTGGGGGAGGGAGGGGGAGGCTTGCCCCCCCCCCCTCAACATATTCTGTATCCCACGGCAAACGGTTATGGCCAAATACAGATATTTTTCGCTAGCGGTGGGGTGGGTGGGGGGTGGGGGGGCGTGTTTTGATATTGTTGTTTAATGGGTAAATATGTATTTCCTTCTATTATCACACATCAAAACACACTTACACAATTCTAAAATAGATATAAAAGCAAAACAATTATTTTAGCAATATAATTACATAAACTTTATATTGACCACGTTTTCTCTTAGGGAAGGATCTAATATTTAAGTAGATCTCAGTTCAGCTGAAGGCTCATCTGCATGTAGTCTGGCAACAGGTGAAGCAGCACTGTGGTTGAAGATAGGTAGACGTCACACCAACATTACCATACGTCTAGGCAGAACGTGCCAAAGATTACAGCATAACGGGTCATCACAGGGCACCGTAGATCCATATACCAAGGGTCACCTCAGGTCCAGACACCACGGCCACAATACCATATGTACAGGTAGACCGGGCCACAGACTACAACATAACGGACCATCACAGGGCGCCGAAGATCCGTATATCTACAGTAGAGTCACCTCCGGTCCAGACACCACGGCCACTATACTATACGTCCAGGCAGGCCGGGCCACAGACTACAGCATAACAGGTCAACACAGTTCCAGACACTACGGGTCAGCACAGATCCCCGATGGTCAACACAGGTAAACACGGGGCCACCAAACCACCGTGTCCGTCACTAGATGGCAGTATATTGTTGACCACAGCTATGGTGTACAATTCTCTGGACCCAAAAACCCGGCACCCACATTCAGGTGAAGCAGAGTGGTGTTGCCACTGGACTGGTAATCCAATGGACCTGGGTTCGAATCCCAATATGTCAATGGGAAGATATTATTGGGATGGAATTTGTGATATACCTAGTTTCAGAGCATTACCACAGCACACCGAAATGCCAAAACAAAAAAATACCCTCATAATTCCCTGATTTAATAGCATTGTGTGAATATTACCATATTCAAAATATGCTACAGGGGGTCAATGCCTAGTGAGTTAATTGCTCAATAGGTGGCGTTCTGAGAGTGAGGGTCCGAGTCTGGGGAATAAGACGGTGAAGCGCAGAGGCGGAGTAGCTTCAGAGATGGAGTTGCTTCGAGCTGGGGTGCTTCGCATGTCTCACTCCCTAGACTGGAACAAGACCTCATGGGCCTCACAGTGTTCAGTGGTTGAATGTGCAGGCTCTCAGCTTATGCCCGAGAGGGAGTAGTTGAACAAAAAATAAAAATAAAAAATAGTAGGCCTACTATAGACATACCACTGTTACATAGGATCTAAAATTCAAATACTTCACATGTTTAAATAATGCTAGTTTCAGCATATTAATGTAAAATTAATTATCAAAATATATATTGAATGAACAAGGAATTAAAATTACCAGTGGCACACTACCGCGCAATGCAGAACAACAGATTTACTTTACTAATGAAACCAATTAATGCACACGGTATCAGGTATCAGGACGCAACAACATTATATAACAAATTAAACTGATGTAACTAAAATGTATGGTACAACTATTTAATTTACAGATTTAAGTATTACAACCAATTGCACGGTAGTACAAGACAAATCCACAAATGTTGATTCAACCAAATTACGGTACCTTAATACAGCAAGGCAAAAGGCCCCAGAGGATATTCCTTATTAATTAAATACTCCTTGATATCTGCGCGCCTGGCCTGTCTGCTGTGTTACCACAGTTAGGGAAAGTCTGTATACTGAGGGAGCGTTAAATTAAAGAGGGAACATCTTTAACACTCAAGCCGCGGGGCCTGACATATGTCGAGTGAGAGAATCATGGCCAAATCGGCGGGGCCCGACAATATCCGGGTGGGATGTTGATCACATTATTGGCTCTGAGAGAGAGTCCATGGGTTGGGAAGACGATAGGCGGGCTCTGACCGCTCGGCATGGACCTAATCCCGCCACTGAAGTAACCTCTGCACCATCTCACACCCCAGGCCTCGCGAGAACAATGAAAAACTGAGGATATTACCCTATTTTGGGGAATTTCCCCTCGTGTTGCACGAACGTTGCAAGAGAACCCGTGGTCGTACAAGGATAATTCAGGTGTCATTGGAAAGCTCTATTATCGCCCTTTCACTGATATACAATTGTATTCCGCTCTGGCTCTTATTTATGCATGAAAAAGAGCATGGAATGAAGCTCGTTTAGGATAAATATGCCCGCCAGGCAGGCAGTAGAAGTTACAAACATCCCCGTCCGTAAGGGGTTAAGAGTGAATTAATGTGGGTAAAAAAACGTAAATTATTGAAAATAAAATAGATATATAAAAGTAAGAGGAAAATATTAGGTATACATAAACAATATACCAAATGCTTGTATATGAAGCAAGCTGTATAACTTCAAGCAACACAACAAGAATTAAAATGTCATATTGAATATACAGATAGGGTGTCCCGAGTTCGAATCCTGGGAAGACCATATGCTTTCATTAGTTTATTCAAGTGCATAGGGGTTTGTAGTGGATGATTAATGTTAAGAACGGGGTGTTACTTAATTAAATAGGTACAGGAGCTAATGTATAGCAAGGCCGATCCTTGGTGATCTTGGCCCCATTGATTGTTCTTTCCACTCACTAAAACATTATGCTTTCCATAATGCAGTTGGGTCGAGTACATGATTAGATTGATATCCAAAATTCGAAAATAGATATTAATTGTGATCGTGTTTTTTTTTTTTTTTTTTTTTTTTTTTTTTTCTATATTCCAACTACTCCCTCTCGGGCATAGGCTGAGAGCCTGTACATTCCACCGCTCAACACGGTGAAGCCCGTGAGGTCTTGTTCCAGTCTGGGGAGTGAGACATGTGAAGCAACCATCATGGCTCGAAGCAGCTCCATCTCTGAAGCGGCCGGTTGCTTCGCTCAAGTGCTTCACCGTCTCACCCTCCAGACTCAGACCCTCACTCTCAGAACGCCACTATTGAGCAGTGAACTCACTAGGCATTGTCCCCCTGTAACATATTTTGAATATGGGAATATTCATACAGTGTTATTTAATCAGGGAACAATGAGGGTACTTTTTGACGTTTCGGTGGGCTTTGTGGTAATGCACTGATACTAGATACAGCACAAATTCAATCCCAATAATATCTTCCCATTGACATATCGGGATTTGAACCCGGGTCCATTGGATTACCAATCCAGTGGCATGACCACTCCACCACACCTCCCCTAATTATTCAACCTTTGATGGTGGTGTTGGTGTAATAGTTTAGATGCTTGTGTTCTGGGTGTGGTGTCCCGAGTTCCCGGGAGAAACATAATTATGTTTGCATTAGTTTATTCAAATGCATTGGGGTTTGTAGTTGATGAATAATGTTAAGAACGGGGTGTTACTTAATTAGTTACATGTTAAGTAGATGTTAATTTGTAAAGTTGCACTAAAACAGAACATTTCACGAAATACACACTTAGGTTATACTTCTAGGGATATTTTGTCCTAACATGTTTGACGTTGGCAACTCCCCACTTTCATAACAACAATGCAGAGGCTTGACTGTGAACCTCCTCATAATAACGACAATTTCACGATGATCTGACCTTTACAGTAGCCTCTACTTATGTCTATTTAACTCTGTCATGTTTACAGAGTCTCTGGATAGCGTAACATGTGCTATTCATAGCGTTATTAGTACAAGGTATGGATTATTACAAATTAATGGGGACCCTCCCATTTTCCATTGCGATCGTGCTGCCATTTCTCGAACGCGCGAATCACTATTTTCAGATTTGTGAGGTCTCACTTTCCCCTCTATCTATCTTTACTCTATGCCGGGGTCTGAGTGGCACCTTGAGTTTATGTCACACTGACAGAAAACAAAATAATTAACAAAAAGTATAACAGGAAAAACCGATTAACTTGAGAGAGAAAGATAGAGAGAGCGAGAAAGGTGGGGGGAGGGGGGCATACAAACGAGGAGGCTTAAGCGGAAGCCAGAGACTTGCTTAAAATGGAAATTACGGTTAAAGTTGATGTACACATTAGAGACAAACAAGCTTGTTCAAATATTGTTATGTATTATAATAAATGATTGAAAAGTTACAAGAATCAAAGAAGTTGTATTAGTCGGAATAGTGAAACATTTAACGATACCTAAATGTTTACAAATTATGTTTACACATTAATTATATATGCCCTCTAGCATAATAGTGTTTCCAATGCTAAGCTATGAATCAATCTGACTCCTAGATATATATATATATATATATATATATATATATATATATATATATATACCGGTATATATATACAGTATATAGCCTTGGCGGGCAACCTATCTAGGGGAAAAAACCCTACACCAATTACCGATGGGCGACACGCTAATCGGTGCCACTTACAGGTGGCGATTTTTATAACAGATAACAGATAACTAGGTATATATATATATATATATATATATATATATATATATATATATATATACCTGTATATATATATATATATATACACTGTAAGGGTGTATTGAAATAACTGTTACAGACTATGACAAACACATTGTAAAATTGAAAATTAACATATATTGTTGTATAACATTTTCCCCCCCAAAATGTTATTAATGAGATATATACTTATTTAGAAATCTAGCAAAACAGGGTCACAAATAAAGCAGTAAATAATTGATACATGATTAACATGTTTACTATGGGCTTAACTAAAGGGAAAGTATAGGTTTACCTATATCTAGTCTCCGCCTCCCCTCCCCCCATGCTTCTGCACCCTCCCTGTCAGATGGTGTTTTTTTATCCATAGGTTTACCTATTCACACATTAGAAATTACGAAATCAAAGTATCTTAGAATATGGTGATGATATTAGGTAGTTAGCAGAAAAATACTAATTATTAGCAACAGATTAGCGTAAACAAATATGTAACATTTGCAACTCTGGTCACAGGGTATAATGCTGATGCCCAAGTCTGGGTCGAGTATCCAAACGTAGTTGAAGGTAATTCAATTGTTTATGAAGCATAGTTCTTTATTCATAGATTCATTGCGGGCTGATCGTTCCTATCTTGAATGAAATTCCGAAAATGTTTTATGACTCGGTATAAAGATTCAAAGATTAAAAATATTGGGTATCATTGATTTCTGTATTACATCAGTTGGTGGTAATTACAATTAGATCAATTAATCTTCTCTTATTACACTGTAATGACCATGTACAGTAGTGTTAATTACTTCGGATCGATTTTGAAGTTTCGAACTTATTAAACAAATCTCTGATATGCAAATGCTCAGTAAGAATTAGTAAGGAGATTCAATACAACCCGAAACCGCTTCGAAAATGTTTATATTTGAATGAATGTTCACTACTGTACAATTAATTAAATACCATTAGGCAATAATTTTGTAATGTCCACATTGTTTGGGTATTTGTATCATTCATCATGGTTTTTGTATTTACTAACATATGACAGTTATATCTGCAGACCACTTTAGGATCGTAATTTGCTTCATCCAAGACTCCTTCGGTCTTTCCTATGTTGAAAGAAAAATACAAACTTGTTTGGCATTAGCAGAAAATAATTACAATAGTAACGTTTTATAAAGGGAATATTACTTATAATATTTCACCCCGAAAACGAATTATGTTTATAATTCAACATTCATGGGTATAAACTATGAGATGGGGTTGGGGGGGGGTTGAAGGGGTAGACCAATGCCAGTCTTCGGCTTATAGACATGCTTGGACGACACTGAATATTATACTTTGTGTCCTTTAAATCAGTAATGATTAACTATTTTGTATGTTGGTATGGAATAAAGTGAACTTGATTTTGTAATCGGTACTTAGCAGTTTAAGTCTGTAAGCATTTTTTCAATACACCGTTATATATATATATATATATATATATATATATATATATATATATATATATATACACTCTAACAAACAAACACTTCGGTCTGCACTAGCGACCATCTTCAGGCGAACATCATGATCCTAAAAATATATTAAAATAGCTGTCCAATTTACATCGTCTAATAGATTCAATATACCCTTAAAAAGCGGCACGCAACATAAGTCGAGTTAAAGAAACTGGCAAAAAACGGGTGAAAAATGGGTGAAAATCGAGTGAAAATGGGTGGAAGAAGTAATGAACCATACGTCCGACATCTGTGGCCTCCCGGCCCACACTAACTCCAGTTCCCCCACCGCACGGGAGGATGACAGTGTGACCAATAGTTCGCTAAAAGTGAACAATGTAGCAAAATCCGCTAAACTTCCATCTTTGAGGTAACACTGTCAGTGCTCCACGAGTGCTACGTAGCTGTATGTGGTGTCATTGTGTAGCGATTTCCACCTAGTTTTCGGCACAATACAGTTCCTTTCATGCTGATGGTTGATATAGCAGTCAGAATGGCCTGAAAAGGCCCAAAACGGCCACAGACCACCCGCTAGACTAGGGTTAAAACAAAACAAAAATTAGCTTATTGTGTAAATAAGTAACTGATTGCGAAATCAAAAGAATTACACATACCAAGAGCCTATGTATCTAAAATCTAAATTAAAAATATAAGTTACCAACACTGCAAATAACATAAAAAAGATAAACACGTCAAAGTAAGAAAGACGAAGCTAAACAACCCCAACCTACATTACAGTAACACAGTTAAACTAAGGGTATACGACAGCGACCAAATACCTCCAACCCCGACACCAGAATAACCCAAACTGAATATATAATTGCGACATAAGGTTCCTAAAATTCAGTTACCCCAACCTGAGACTAAAAAAGAAAAAAAAAACAAAAAAAAACAGGAATTATAGGCCTATATATATATATATATATATATATTATATATACAGGTGAAGGTATCGAGGGAATAAGCCTTTACAACGGCACCTGAGTGCCGTTATGAGTGGTAATATGGGAGAAAATACTGAGAGAAGTTAAAGAGTTGATTTTTGTATTGTTGCAGTATAAGGGATAGTCCTCTGGGAGTTCTTGAAAGATGTATATATAAATGCCACATAAGGTTCCTAAAATTCAGTTACCCCAACATGAGACTAAAAAAAAAAATATGTATATATATATATATATATATATATATATATATATATATATATATATATATATACTGTATATATATATATATATATATATACATATATTTGTTTTTTCTGTTTTAGTCTCAGGTTGTGGTAACTGAATTTTAGGAACCTTATGTCGCATTTATATATATATCTTTCAAGAACTCCCAGAGGATTATCCCTTATACTTCAACAAACAAAAATCAACTCTTTAACTTCTCTCCGTATTCTTGGTATCTCTTTTTCTTCTGATCTATCTTGGAAAGACCAAATTATCACTCTTGCAAAAACGGCTTCCCAGAAGCTGGGTATGCCCAACCGCCTCAAGGGGTTCTTTACCCCTGCACAGTTTCTTGTTCTGTACAGGGGCACAGTGCATCCTTGTATTGAGTAGTGTTTGAATGGGTGGTAGGATCCTCTCATTCAGCTCTTCTAGACAAATTAGAAAAGAAAGCCTTTCGTCTCATTAACTTCCGTCCACACACCGACTCTCTGCAATCTCTCTCTATTCGCCGCAATGTTGTATTTATCTCACTATTCTATCGCTATTACAATAATCAGTGTTCCTCAGAGCTCGCCCTGTGTATACCACCTCTTCTACGTAGGGTATGTAGTACCAGTTTTGCAACACAATCCCACCCCTAATCTGTACAACTCTCCAGCCCGAGAGTGAAACAATGCTCCCAATTTTCCTTTTATTCAATAGCTGAGCTCTGTAACTCTCTCCCTGAATCCATCTCTCCCTTATCCTATTGTTTCAAACTCCGTAGGTCCAGACATTGTGGCTCGGACATCTCTTGATTTTGGCCCTGTCACTCTTTCAACTCTGGGCGAGGCACTCGTCACAGGCATATTTTCCTTTTGTCTCCCTCATCCAAATCTATCTATTCTATTGCCTGACGCCGTGATCCCCGAAGGGGTGGACACGAACGAACCGCCCCCATGCACATCTGTCCCTAGTCAGTCGATGCTCCTCCTCCCAACCAACACCGCCTTCATCCATATACTTCCTCACTCCATCCTTCCACATCTCTTTCGGTCTACCTCTCCCTCTCTGCCCTTCCACCTCGCTTTCGTACACTTTCTTAGTCATTCTCTCGCTTCCCATATGTTTAATATGACCGAACCATCACAAGGTGTTCCTTTTCACAGTTTCCAGCACATTTACCTCCACACCACACCTCCTCCTTACTTCCTCATTCGTCTGTCTATCCCTCCATGTAACTCTGCATGCACTTCTCAAGTAACTCATTTTCACCCCTCTCATTCTTGGTCTGAGTCTCTTCTCAAACGTCCATGCTTCGCTTCCGTAAGTCAGTGTCGGGATTACCACACTGTCATGCAAGGGTTTCTTTACTTCCATACTGACCACCCTATTTCTTGTTACTGCTTTCAGCGTTCCTACAACTCTCTTCCCCTGTTGCACCCTCCCCCGCACTTCTTCATCCATAGTCCCATCTTTACTCAACACACTGCCCAGATACTTAAAGGAGCTGACAATCTCCATAGCCTGACCATTCAACTTCCTCCACATAAAACAAAACAAAATAATAACATAATTATGCTATATCAAGGCGTTAGATGTCACCCTACTCTTGACATATCTATTGTTTGAATCTTAACCCTTTCACGCACATGACGCAATTTTGAGCCGATTGGGGATACTTTAAAGCCTTTGTTACCGTCAGGGGTATTTAGAAACCTTTAGTTTAGTTACTTCAACCTCTGCAGTTGTCTTTGAGTTAGCTGTGGGCAGAAAACTAATATTGGAGAGGTAATTATAAGAGTGAGAGAACTCTATTTCTCATTGCTAATCTGGCAACCTCTGCATCATAGATGCGGGAGAGGGTTAATAACAAACACAAAATAACGTAATTAACCTCTACTGTACCATGGCATGGTAGATTCAAATTACCCTCCAGTAACACAGACTTGTTGTATTTAAGGGGTTAACCCATTCAGTACGCACTTTGATTTGTTCTGGTTATCACTATACATAGTATACAGATTAATTCAGTCTAGGAAGGATCCCTTGAAATACTGAAGGTAGGAGCTATTATACTTAACTAAGTGGGTCTTTCATGGTGTTCTTAAGTTTAATAACATTTGTCTACTAATCAGAAGAATAGAAAGAATAGCGTCACTGTATACTGAAAGAGTTACCTTTGCCATCTTCATAAACCTGCAATGTCTCACCAAATTAGTGATAACATATATCTTCTTGCCAGCAACATAACATTTCCAAGACGAATATAGTTTGTGTTGTAGTATTAATATTGTGTGATAGTAAATGTACCATATTATTCAGCTGTGCATTAATTAAATATTACATTAAGCTATTGTGAATATCAATTTAAATTAAATTTGCCTTTGAACTATTAATCGGAGCTGTGGTGGTCGAGTGATGAGCACGCTCGCGTGTGAATCTGCAAGACCCGGGATCGAATCCCCGCCAGGGCTGACATTTAGTGGGTGTGGTAGTACGTCCTAGCATGTTTCACATGCTTGCACCCAGTCAGGGGACATCCTGATGACGTATATAGACTAAACACACATAACAAAGCCACTTCAACACCTTCCTCTCTCTCCAACACCCCTTCTCCCCTCTCAATACTCTTCTCTGAGCTAGTGCCTGTATAGAATCGTAAGATTCAGAGTCGTAAAGATTCCAGGACGAGCTCAATAACGGCGGATCCCCAGATTGGCCCTGGAGATTGCACCTAAACACATACAAAAGTTACAAAAGTTTATAAAGTAAGTAAATCAAAAAGTAAACAAAGTATCGTTCCAAAATATTTAGTTTTACAGCACATCATTATCAATACCAGTAATACAGATGAATTAATATACACTTACAGTTAACTACGTTCAACATTTTACAGCTGATTATGTTGGATCAAGTAATATACAAGTATATATATTTGTATGTAGCAAATTCACATCAAGGTATACATAAAAACAAGACTAACTCCTTTATATTTCCACCTTCCCTCGCTCTAGATATTAAAAGATTGTTGCC
Source organism: Paralithodes platypus (assembly GCA_032716605.1). Lineage (NCBI taxonomy): Eukaryota > Metazoa > Arthropoda > Malacostraca > Decapoda > Lithodidae > Paralithodes > Paralithodes platypus. Next base: position 18,727,689 of record CM064578.1, read on the forward strand.
CAAGGGGAGAATATAGAAAATGGATCAATGGACTAAGGGAGAGGAGAGAGTTGGGAGTACGTAGGTGTTAGGTGGAGGGCAGGAGGAGAATAACACTGTCAACAAGGGGCACGGTGAATAATAATGGATTTGTAGAATAAGTTATATTTGTTATGTTAAGTTGATTGCATAAGGGTGATGTATATTGATAACAAGTGTGGTTATGTTTATCAATATACACAATGAGAGTTAGGTGATGGGTGCCATACAGTATATATGGTTAACTCTCTTTTTATCAGATGATGAATCGACTGTCAATACTAGATGAATTTATGACCTTCATACATACCTCCACAGTTACATTAGGTTACATTGGGTCTGAGTACATGATTAGATTAATATATAATATTTGATAAATGGATATCAATCATAGTCGTATACTTAACCTTTAACTGCCTTGGTGGTGTAATGGGTAGAGTGTTTAGAATCTGTATGTGGTATCCCAGGTTCGAATCCCGGGAGGATCACATGCTTTTATTAATCTCATTGGGAGGGGTTTAGTGTTGGGAGTGAAATTAATTTATTTGATTTTATAGATGTTTTTACTTTGTAGCCCACTGCAGGCTTTGACTGTACCAGTATACATAATGTTGGTAGCCACAAATCAACAGTATTTTAATTTCTACCCATCTTCTAAACTCTAAGTTACCTCATCATATAAATACATTTTGAATCACATAATTATCTGTGTATCTTCGGGTATAATGTGAACCTTATATTTCTAGAAATATGTAAGTTTCAATGCTTGAAATGTATATAAAGCTAGACTATAAAGGTATAAAACAAATGAAAAAGACTGAAGCTGTACTTTGATACTGACTTCAAACACTTCACCAGCAGGGGGATGGAAGAATAAGAAACAATTAATTAAACTTAAGCCTTGATAAAAGTTCATCCCTAGGCCAACAGGAGCATAAGCTTTAAATGTTTGTTTCTGATTTGTCAATAATATTTGGAATTCCGATGATGACACTTCATTGGCCAACTTCAAGAGACATTATTAAATTTAAGAAGAGGTTTCCTAGATTAATGGTAACATACTGTAAATAATTGATTAATATGATGACACATATTCCATCATACCTACATTTAAACAATATATAACTTCTGAAGCACACCTCTAATTATCTAGCTACCACTACCATTGTGTGTACGCATTTATATGCTCGTATTTAGAAATTATTTTTGTCAACAATAATCAAGCAACATCCGAGCAGTATTAAGCTTGATAAATATTGAGCCACTTAAAGTATTTCAGTATTGGTCCCAATATCAATGCACAGTCCCACTAGTATTAACAGATTAAATAATGCCGATCATGAAAATGTGGTGGTGTGACTCCTCTCATAGAATACCCGTTTAGGGAGGTTAAGGTTAGAACAAGGAGAATCTTAATATGGTTCACGTTTCACATAATTCGTGTTAATATTTTCTCGAAATTAAAGTCAACCAGCAAAAGAAACTCACCAATATACTATACAAAGGGTAATTTGCAAACATATATAAAATGATAACAAAAAGTAATACTGGCAGTATCCATTGAACTGTGTGTTAATTGGAGTCGTCCAAATTTGCACTAGAACACAATTATTTAATATCATAATGATTTGTATCATTGCTAGTATTCTTATTCATATTTTAATCATTGTTGCTTTTATTAGTTTATGTACTGTCAATGTTTTGTCTCTAGCTGTTATTTCCTGTCACCAAAGTGGTGCCTCTCTGGCACGCTGAAATCTTGATAAGTGTGGTAAAGAAACACGAAGGACAGACTATAATGTTATCAGGCACGAGTCAAGATGGTGTTGGAAGTTTAAGGGTGTGGAAGGTGTTGGGGCGGGGGTGTAACAATGGTGACGACAACAGGGGGTTGGAAGGGGAATGGGAGGTGTTGGGCATCAGTGACACTTGTGTTACCTATTCACTGCAACATTAGTGTTATGGTTTAGTATTGTTATACTTAAAAAATAGGTAGCATCGGCACATGCGAGCTCATCCTCTGGCGTCGGGTGGCTGACAGGGGCTCGTGACAACGCATCAGGGATGCAGAGCAACCTGCCAGCGCGCCAGATGGCTGTGAAGAGGTAAGGTGCGACTTTCTGCTTCAGACGATGGAGGCGGGGATTTTCAACCCCATCAAGGGTGTAGTTGTTGAAGATGGGGATGAGGGGGCGATGGTCCGTCATGAGGGTGAAGTGTTGCAGTCCAATGAGGTAGAACTTACACTTGGACATGGCCCAGACCACGGCTAGCATCTCCAGCTCAATGGTGGCATTGCGAGACTCTGTGTCGCTGAGGAACCTCGAGCCACACTGAACTAGGCGGAGACGGTTGTTGCCATGATCCTGTAGGAGGGCATATCCAATAACGTTAGGGCGGGATGCATCAGTTTGTAGAATCACTGGTAGGGAAGGGTCGAATGGGGCTAGGAGGGGTGGACTGAGCAGGGCAGCCTTGACCCAGCGGAAAGCCTCATCGTGGTCAGCGGTCAACATAAACGACCTCTTCGGGCTCATCAGGGGGCGCCGGGGCGGCAGTGGCGATGTTTGGGGTGAACTCCGACAACGGGTTCACCAAACCCATGAATGAGCTAAGGTCGGTGATGTTGGCTGGCGTCGGGAAGTCCTTGATTGCACCGACTTTGCCAGGGTCAGCCGAGATGCCCTCACCTGAGAGAGTGTAACCACCGAAGTTCACACTGGGTGCGGCGACCACAAACTTTTCCTTATTGAGTGTGATCCCACTGTCGCGGCACCGTATGAGCACTTCGTGGATACGCTGAAGGTGTGTGATGAAGTCCTCGTCGTAGAGTAGCACATCGTCGACAACTTTGGCACAATTTTGCACCCCTTGGAGAGCCATATCACCGCGGAGGCAGAAGGCGTCACCTGTTGCTGCGAAACCCATTGGACCCCTACAGTGTTGGAAATGGCCATAAGGTGTGATGAAAGTTGTGAGATGCTGGTCCTCCTCTGCATGTTCCATCTGCCAATAGCCATTCAGGGCGTCTGCCGTTGTGAAGAATTTTGCCTGCGGGGCCACACTGCGGATCGCTTCGAAAGGCGTCGGTGAGGAGTGGGCTGGGCGGGAAACTTGGCAGTTGAGCTTGGTGAGGTCTACGGTGAGGCGAACTTCGGCATTGGTATTGGCGATGACGAGGAGGAGGTGGTACCACTCCGAAGGCTCATCGCCGGCCGGTTTGATGATATCTTGTGCCACTAGCGAGTCCAGCTCCTGCTTGACTTTGTCCCTGAAAGCAAAGGGGATCTACCACGGGGTGTGGATGGCAAAAGGCATGGCATCATCCTTGAGGTGGATCCGCATTGGGGGACCCTTCATAGGCTTGAGTGGAGCTGTCTTGAGATCCTGCTTGGAGACCAGCACGTCCTTGAACTCTTGAAGAAAGAACTCCTTGGCTTGTGCAGGTGACGTGGTGGCTGTGAAGGGTAGCTCTTTACACCTGTTGATGTGTTTAACCTGTAGAATTGGCTTGGAGAATTCCGCTGAGATGATGGCCAATTCTTGACAATGGCATTTGGACAGAAGCGGCGCCTGGACACCCTCGCAGACTTGGATTGTGGCTGAACAGGAACGTTTGCTGATGGTTAGTTTTGCATGAAACGTTCCCAAAGCAGAAACCATTGCAGATCCATCCACGTTGAGCGTCGTTGTCGGAGGCGGAGGTCGTAGGCTTCTGATGGGAATCCGAAGTATGTCGAGGTGTCTTCGGCCAATCAGTGTGATGTCTGCACCTGTGTCTGGGAGCATGTGGAATTTTGTGGTGGTGTCGCTGTAGGTGAGACTCACGGATGTCAGTGTGGGTGCCTGAACAGGTGATGCCACACGTCGGCAACTTGTGGTCTTCTTTGCTGTGGACTTGTTGTGGGAGGAAGCGTCATTGTCCTGTGTGGAATTGTCCTGACTGGCAGGCTTCTTTGAAGATGTGCAGCATTTGTCGTAGTGGCCCATATGGCTGCAGCGACGACACTGGGCGTTGGTAGCAGGGCAAGCAGAAGTCCTGTCGAGCACAACGCTGGCAGGCGACAGCCGACGTCAAGAACTGTTGCGATGCGGAGAACTTGTCGGGTTGCTTAACTTGCTTGTTTTGCTTGTACGCTGACACAGCGTTTACCTTGTACGGTGGGGCACGTATGGCTGATATAGCGCTTCTAGTGGCCTCGTATGCATGGCAAGTGTTGAGGGGGTGGCGTCGAGGGAAAGCAGCTTCTGTACAAGTTCTTCGTCTTGTATGCCCATCATGATGACCATCTTGAGGTGGGTCTCCTTGCAGGCTGGAGAGTTCCCTGGACAGACGTCAATTTCTTCGGCGATGTGACAGAGGCGGACGTAGAAGTTGTTGAATGACGCGCCCTGTTTTTGCTTGCAGCTGAACAGGTTCCTGCGACAGAGAACTTCATTGCGAAAATTCTGGATGTGCTCCTGTAGTGCATCTAGGACTTCATCTACGGTCTTGTCGGTGTCAGGGGGTATGCTTAAATTGTGCTCCAAAAGCCGCTGAGTCTCCAGGGTTAAGCACATCTGCATCTGGATCAGTTGTTTCTCCCTCGGTAGTTTAGATAAATCCACCATGATAGAGTAATCGTCCCATCGACGCCTCCATTCTCTGAAAACCTGGAAAGTGGCATCAGCATGAAGGGGAGGCGGGTTATGTGTGATAGCCTTCTATGGTGGTGGTGGAGCTGTAGGGGTGGAGGATTTGGTGAAATGGGGTGTTGTCCCCGGTGAGGCAGTTGTAGGTGGGGCGGCAGGTGGGGTAATTTGGGCCAGAGCCTGAACAAGGACGTAGAGCTTGGCATCGTCCATCTGTCTCCTGTAGTCCTCCTCCATGTGTCGTCTGGTTTCCTCCTCCTGTCTTCAGTGTTCCTCTTCCTGCCTTCTGCTGTCCTCCTCCTGTCTTCTGCGGTCCTCCTCCTGTCTTCTGGTGAAGTCGTCCCGTTGTCTTCATTGCTCTATAATCCTGTATGAGCTGAAGGAGGTCTGCACTTGTGGCAGGTTGTAGGCTTGCAGGGTGTGGTGAAAGGGGGGGCATTCCCCTATGGTGGAGTGGAGGTAAAGTGAGGGGAGGGTGGGGAGGTGGAGTGAAGTTAAAGGTGGGAGGAGGATGAAGGGGTGAAGTGAATTAACTGACTGGTACCCCTGACCATTATCTCCACCACTATCTCCACCATTAGCCCCACCAGTTTCTCCATCCCCAGTATGGTCTTGTGGGGCTCCCAATGGGCTCCCCATGAAGCTGCCTGTCTCCCTCCATGCTTGGTTGATTGTTGAAACTCTGTAGTCTTTCAGGAACGATGAAAAGGTGCAGTACAACTGGAACAGTTTATTTAAATGTGCAATATATTATCTGTGCTAGTGAGTAAGTGAGTGCTGTAGGTCTGGCAGCTCCGCGCGGGTGCCCGTGGGTGTGTGTCCTGCCCGCTTGAGGCAAGTTGAGGGGTGAGGGCTCAGTCTGGCTGGAGCCGCCGGAGGGGGAGGGTGTGCGACTCCTTGTTCTTTACCAGCTATGTTCGGCAACTATAACCTTCACAGCGAGTCGGGAATGGGCACAAATGACATGATACATATAGTAAAGGCACTGCACTACGCTCTTAAGCACTTCACAGCACAATAAGGCACTGCACTGCACAATAATAAATAAATGCTGGGAGGAGGTGCAAGATGGCTGGCTGGGTATCCGGTCGCCTCTCGTATCTCCTGGCTATTAATATCACACTGCGCCATGTAGGGTTGTCATGTAGGGTTACAGCCACCTTGATAATCCTTACATGTACGGTAGCCCAACTAAGTTTTACGACAAAATATTATGTACGTGGCACCTGTCTAGTTTGCACTCCCGTCCCAAGCCTGTATGGTGTGTCTAGCAGACGCCGATGTGTCTAGGCAGGCGGCCCCACCTGAGCTAACACAGACAGGGCACAGATACACGGTACGGTACTCGTATACGCTGGGCGCTACATATGACAATATTGCTATCATTATGTGTTTGTATCATAATATAAGGTGCACTCTCTCTCTCTCTCTCTCCGTTTAATATAAATATATTTATGCTCTACATACTACTTTATAGATTCACATTCTATACATAACTTAAAATGAACACAATGAGTTGCATAGATTGTATTATATAATCTAGTATACACTTTTTAGTGATTCTTTTAATCAGAGCCTCTCCTTAACACTATACTTGGTGTTGGTGTTAGCGACCTTGGCTCTAATTTTTATCCGTAGCCTCTCTGTAACCCAGAACGTGCTGGAGAAACGGGTAGTCAATCTTTACATCTATTTCCTAATCTACTATTATTTTTTTGTTTTTATTATTATGTTTTTGTTTTTATAGTTATAAGATGTTATGCGGTCAGGATTAGCGCCAAGTGCGCTGACACCGGCAATAGATGTTATGAGATATCCTAAACGTTTATATGCATCAACTGTATTATATGTTACTAAAACAAACGTAATTTTATACAGCTAAATGACTAAGAGACTTAATTTGTCCGAACGTTTATAGCATCTGAGGTGAAGCCAGTGATCTGAGGGGCTAATAAGTGATTAAGGTTTCCGAATGCTTGTGTGCAAACTGTTGTATAAATTCTTCCCCTGCCGCCTCTTTTTTTGCCTCCTTTCACATGTTTTTTGTTGATGCTCCCTACCCCTTGGGGGAATAAGGGCTGGCTAATGACTACATTGCAAACGTCAAATTAAGAAGAGCATGCTGCTGTCACATTTATAAATGCTTAATCATCAATCTTGTAATGGAATATAACCTGTTGGCTGCGAGTGTCTCGCTATCTATTAACCTGCCCAAGCATACAAATCGATAAACAAAGACAAAAAAATACCTTCAAAGATATTGACATGTCAGTAAAGTTTTCGATAAATATCCACATGAATGATTGCTGATTAAAGAAGCAGCTCATGGAATAGGGCGAACTATATTACGTGAATTAGACCATGGCTAATTAGTAGCAAAACTAAATTTACCATTAACAGTAGCCTATATAATCAGATTGGGGTGTAGTGAAGGTTGGGGTCTTACATTGATGGTCAGTTCAGTTCCTCAATTATTAATTTTTTAGATTAACGACCTTGATTTAGGCCTAACTAAAACGATTAGTAATTGTTTAAAATTACATTACAAATAGGTTGAATTGTTGATCCTGATAACGATTCATGCTCTCCAAAAATAATTGTAAACACTACCCGAATGGGCAATACCTTGTCAGATGATATATAATGTAGATAAATATATGCAGTTTAGTGAAAATTAGGAAATTGATAACAATTTCAGGACGTAAATTTAACATTATTAACTTCAAGCCATTAATTTCGCGCCATATATCTCCCGTTTGAGAAGATTCATTAGCTCAATGCATTCTTGTAAACGTCCGATTCCCTTACCCATCTCCTTTACTCAAGGGTAGCCAATAACCACCAGGTATATCTCAGAAGAAAACAAAAAAGGTCACCAAGACGCAATATAAGTGGTATATACAGTAGATGGCTAAATAACATGGAATTGAGTATCTTAATTATTACAAAAGATTTGGAAGTCATCGTCAGTCGTGATATGAAACCCCCAACAAAATGTAACATTGTTTGAAATCCGAGTTTTTAGATAGATATCTAGAAGCGTGAATAACAACAAACGTAATTTTAAAATTTCATCTGTCCTTAGTAAGGCTTCACATGGATTATATTTTTAATTTTGCTTTCCAATATCTATACATTGATAGGAAGTTGCGGTACAAAGTAGAATGGTAAAACAATCCAGAATAATAAAACAATAGAACATCAATAATATTCTAACGCCTGACGACAAATGACACGGAATTATAGCCAGAATGGGTTAGAACATTTAACAGAAGTAAAATATTATTGAGGTAGTGAATATCATGAAATACATGATATGGTCAGTACAAGAGAAAGGGGACTTGGGAAAATATTAGGTTTGCATATATTAGAAGTGTAGAGTAAAAGAGGATATGATACAGATGCTTAAGTTGTAAGTGGGATCCACTAAGACGATGTGGAAAACGGACTGCCGCTCCGTGAAACATGCAAACGTTTGGTAGATATGAGAAATAGGCTACCGAGTGCTACAGTAGGATCAATAACGACAATCAGCTTATAAACATAATTATATAGGCACATGGCTGTAATATGTTGATTATCAATGGGATCCGCCGTGAGTGGGCCAGTCAGCCCTCTGAAAAAATCCCACTTTTTTTATGATTTGTTTGTATGTTTCTGTTTATATAGTGACATCAGGACTCGTATTTGACAGTTTATTCAGACTAGCATTAGACTATTATATTCAGAGTAGAAAATGAAACTATTTTATTCAGAGTAGAAAGGGATTATGCAAGTCAAAGGGTAAATATGACATAGTATGTGTCCCTATATTTCCTACAGAACCTCCTAAAGTTGTATACATCCTCTAATGAAAACCCCGATTAATCTGCCAAAACGAGTCAATCCTAATGTGATTAATGATTATATATTTATTGATTCTCATGATAAACTGGTCTCTCTATTCACCAATGATAGATTAGGTAAGGTATTATTTATATTATTCGCAAACAAGTTATATGCATTCACTAAGGGGGGAGGGAAATAATAGGGGAAGATCTATCCTATATTGCACAGATAGTGGCGGGCGAGGTGGCCAAGATGAGTTACTAAACATAACGTTGTTTTTTAGGTAAAGAACAGATGGTACAGACAGGATTGGTTAGTGTGCATATTATATAAAGTCATGCTAGTTAATAGTATTTGGACAGTATAAGTAAGGAGTTAATTTGCTATAGTGGATGAGTAAAGAAATTAAGATGTTTTTATAATGCTCGGTTAACATGAAATTAGCTAAGAGTGGTATGATGGAAAGTATTACTCTGCATGATAACTATTCTATATATTGTATGCACAATATTAACTAGGACTAACTCACATGCCGTGTGTTCCTAGGCCTCCAACAGCGCAGTCTTCCATGCGTGGTTGAGCTGAAAACACTTGTCTGAGAAAACAACTTTTAGTTGGGAGAGAGGTATCCTGACCAAGATTCGAACCCACTCACTCCAGGTATGTTTGGGAGAGTGGGGCACCATAACCACTCGGCCATGAGCGGATATAAGTGAAGCAACCTTTGTTCGTATTTGAAGAACTCCCGCCAACTCGGCTAAGTGATACAATTTGAATCGTCCTCCATGGTACTATTATGGAACCTCTCTGACAATATCAAAACAACTCTTGCCCAATAGTCAATACACTGGTCAACAAATAGCTTCCTCGGCGTTGGATAAAGGATGGTTATCCATATACTGAATAATTTCTTGGTCCTGTTATGACTTTTCCGCTTAGTTCCAATTCTATGTCAGTCTGTCAGTTGCCCTTCTTCCCACCTTTTGTTGCCACCGGTCAACGTTCCGACATCCCACTCTCGCTCATCCCAACCATACTACCACGTTCAGCAACTTTATCAGTCTGACGAACCATGACTTGCTGCATGATTTTGATAGGTGTGATGTGGCCAAGATAGTATGGGGTATTTTCTAATCACCCCAGTTACCAATAATTACAGCTTCACGTTTTGTATTAGTTTTTACCGAAACAAAGTTCGACCTGGGAATATATTGTGTGAAGTGTTAATGCATGGTTGGAGTGGCTGTAGATATGCATGTAATCTGTAATCAGCAAATTGCCAGTATCTGGATTTGAGGGTTTGGTTGACCTGTACGGTACCCGTCCGATATGCCACCCGAACATGAAGATGAACAACCACAATTCATCAGTTCAGTTCATGTCAGCGACTGAAATAGGTAAATCTACTGACACTTATACAGTAGTATAGTTAAGTTTAAAATATATTATGACAACAGAAAGCAATATATTACCCATAGTAATCCATATGAATTATGAATATGATTTTGACCGAGACTGCATTTGAGTGAAATAATACGTATATATATTATTGGGACCAGTAATAACAATATTAATTATTAACATTTTAATAATGACATGGTTACAGCATACAAATTAATATGATTCGGTACAGTTTGTTTTTCTTGTTTTATTCATTGCGGCGACTACAAACGTACTCTTACTATTACATTATTATCGTTCAGGTCACAAAGCTTGGAGACAGCCAGTTAGGGTAAAGGTGTATTGTTGACACGGACGTGTTATCATCCACGTCACTGAACATGAACAAAACAAAGTTATGTAAAAGACAATTATATAGGTTTAGGTTTTTGCCTTTTAAATTATCTGGAATGGGTTAAAATATAACACCATCCACGAAATACCAGAAATAGGACTGTGGTTACCGTATATAACACCTTCCCACCCAAGGTTATTGTCCAACACACTTTTCAGAAAACATAACTATTTTCCCAATACAGTTTAGGAGACGTGTTTCCATGAGCTGTGGAGGGGAAGGAGGAGGAGGAGGGGCAACACCAGGGAAAGATGGATAGAAACACTAGAAGTCTAGGTCCTGACAAATTGAGGAGATAATGAACACGAGAGAGAGAGAAAGGTTCATAATGGAGTTTGGCCGCATAAACAAAGAGGAACATATATACGAACAGACATGTGAGAGGAAAAATTGATAAACTTTGGGAAGAAAATAATTATAGAACCAAATTTGCTTCAAATATTATATCGGGAAATTATAATATACTGTAGAACATTTGTCAGAAAATTGTAATAAGAAGAGGAAGAGAGTAGCCGTAAATAGCATAGGACAGTATTTAATATTTTTTGGGGGAGAATATATGTGTGTGTATGTAGGCATGAGAGAACGTGGGAGGGAGACAGATGTTGTGTATGATTGTGTTTGAGAGAGAGAGAGAGAGAGAGAGGATAGACGAGGATGTTATTGAGAGAACTATAAACAGAAACTCATAGAAGGCCACCGTAAATTATCTGTTTTATCTCTCCCTTATCTCTTTCGCTTTCTTGGTGTATCGGTTTAGTAAATTGTTCTCGAGAGTTTGGTTTGCTGCCTTATTATGTTTTCTGTAAATGTTTTCCCTTATAATATAAAACGTGTATGTAGGGCTACTTGTGATATCTCTCTCTCTCTCACTTAAAACACACACACATCGTAAAGTTACAACACCTGCCTGAATGGTATATTTAGAAGGTTACACTTCTATGACGGAAAAGTCTTAGTAAGACCAAATAATCAGACAGACAGACAAATATATGGAAGTTATTCAGTACATAACGAGTAGTAAATGATTACATCAGCAATCATAATGGCAGTGTGTTGATGATAGTGATAAGACTTACGGGGATAGTGTTTGCGAAATATATTGTCTCCCAGTGTGGTGAAATAGCAAGATCTGATGACGATAAAGACCAGGTTTCAATTATCAGGTGCTGTGTACCAGATAAAGCTACACAACGACTCCCAAGGTAAAGGTCCGTGACAAAACAGAGATAAGGTAAACTAAGCAAGATTGATAATACTAAGTAGGGAAATTGAAAAGAACCAGGACAATAATAAATATGAAAAATATACACACAATAGTGAAAAGGAGGCAACAGTCATGTCCTGGCATTATATTATATTAATGTTCTCATTCAGGGTGTCAAACGAAATCCGAATCATTTCTTCTTAGTCTCGATTATTGTATACAGTATGTAAAGATAACATTGGTTTATAGTTCAAATAATGTCTTTGGAAGTGATGAAATGGTGAAGACAATGCTATTTCAAGTAACTTTCTTGTATTCTTTCTCATATCTATTTAAGCCGTCAAATAAACTTCCTCCAGTTTGACACCTTGTTCTGATTATGGATGCCTCTTTAATTACAGGCTTTTCAACATTCATTGTTATTAACAGTAGACGATTGTGTTCAGTTTACAAAGGACCTATAGTAACTAAGATGCTATAATATATTGCATACAAAACATCATCGCTTCACTCTTTCCAACATAATAAGCTTAGTGTGTTATTATGTGCGTCCCCATGTATTTCAATGATAGGAAGTTGTAGTTCTACTACCCTACAGTCAGATAAACTCTACCTACTATATTTATACTATTATCGCCCCCAATTTCAATATATCTATTATTACATACATTGATCACACTGACAGATTAAAGAATCATAAATTTATAAGGAAACCAAGAGATAATTGCACTGCCAGCCAGAACAATACACCTGTACATTACACTACAGTAGATATGGACTTGACATGAAAATTGAACTTTGCAGTAAAGGAACCAAAATCGGAGAACGAACCCCAAGTTTGAACCTCGAAACCGCGAACATATCACATTTTCGCGGTTTCGAGATTCGAACTTGGGGGTTAGCTTTCCGATTTTGGGTCCCTTACTGCAAAGTTATATTATCGTGTCAAGTCCAGATCTACTGTAGTCTATTGTTGATATAGGTTAAGTGCACACATAACACATATACAAGAATGTACACATGCCTTATTCATATTGCAACATACACTCATGTACTTTTAGTGTAAGACTACTATTGTTTCATGTGCTATGATATGTACCGTATTTCTTTAGTAGCGGCAACTTTGCACCAACTACATCCGGCAATGTTGCACAAGCATTCATCAGTTTATACACGCTTGTTCACAAGTGCCCCCTTGCTTTCTGTACCCGATATGCCACAAGCCACGCCCCCTGTGCAGTCACGCCCAGGGCCTCTTTCATATCCATCACATACTCCTCCTCCTATCATTCCTACACATACTGTATCTGCACCTTCCAAATTACCTACTCAATTAGTAACTAAATCTCTACCTTTACCTATTCCTTCATCACCATCTGTCAGCTTACCTGTTTTTTCTGAATTTCCTTGCACTCTTCCGACTACACCTGCTATCGCCCACATTCCTAATCTACCTTCTCAGCCTTTACCTAATTTGCCAATCACACCTTCTCTTGAGCATGCTAGCTTAGCTGACTGAAGACTCCCACTACTACAGTTTCTCCCTCCATCTCTAAATCATCTTCCCGACCTCTTACTCTATTGCACAACATACTCCACTCCACTTCTGCACACAAACCTACACATTCCACCTCTAAATTACATCGCACTAAACCCAGCATGTCTAGACATTTTTCACAATCATCCAGCTCTTCCTCATCACCATCACCACACTCTCATGTAAATCCACCATCACTAATGCTTTCTAATTATAATCCTACCTGTACAAGATCTGGTCGACCTGTGAATTCACCTCAACGATGGGTGCCGACATTCCGGCCGACATATGCAAGGCGGGCCCCTTCCAAAGCTACCTCGCCTATGCCAAGGGTTCCCGCTACACCTACTGCGAGGTCGCCATCGTCCCCTGGTCAACACCACCCACTGCCCAGCAATCCTTTACAGGTCACTCACTCTACAGACCTTGCAGCCACCACAACTCCTCCTGCTACGCAGTCCCCTTCGCCCACTACAGCATCTTCGTCATCACCTACGGCAGCCATGAAGATCAACACTGTCCTAGTTTTGGATGGCCTTAAAAGCACTGTTGTCACCACCTCACACCAGTTGGTCCTATCAGCTTCAGAATCAAACTTCCACTACATGTCCACATGGGTATTGACATCTCTACACCAGCTGATGTGCCTACGACCATGTGGCTATTAACATTACTATACAGCATTTAACCCCCATTCTGACTAACTCCACCACCCGGACATATATTCTGAAATCGCGAGGTCGCAAATTTTTCTTCGCCGACGGTGGTGAAGTGACGGGGTTGAATGGAACCGGGTTAAGTAACACCTGTAGGATTGCTAGCCTACAGGTGAACAGGAAGGAGAAACGGAGAAACAAACAGCAGAGAAGAAACCACATACCAGTATCCCATGCTGTAGGGAAACAAGAAACAGAGGAGTACCCCATATTACCAGGGCATTCCAGTGCTCTAAATACCAGGGAGCACGGTCATCTAGGTCAGTCACACAGACAAAATAATAGGAGTTTAACGCACGTGGACTTTGAGAGTTTTCAACCATCGGCACGGTTGCGTGGGATACGTACACAGTTCCCATACAAATCTGAGCCCTCTTGAGTAGCTACACCTGAGGTTACGGTCGGCGCAATTAGGGTGACGCGTCAGGCGTGTCTCTGGGGCTGTGCGTTACATACATCGCCGACGCGTCAGACGCATCGCTGGGGCTGTACGGGTTAAATATAATACCTAACATGATTATGTACCCACTAATAACTATACTGTATTTTTAAGTTAAGTGTTAACCTCACAACGATTCACCATGTCCTTTTCACATTGAGTTACTGTAAGTTAAAGCTAAGAAATAACCCGAACAAAGTCTCAAGAAAGTTGAAGGAAAAGCAAGCAAACATCCTCCGAGGTAAAGTTCTTAAGGCTGAATTGCACGGAGCTTATAACCGAAGTCAAAAATGTTCTCCACCTCCCCCCTTGAGAATACAACGAACCCTGTTGTGTTCCCTCTGATGTCTGGATCCTGGATTCCGGATTGTGTCTCTGAGTGTCTTACGTTGTGATTATTGTTGTAAATGTAATGTAAAATATGTGAATATTCAAGTGCTAAACTCTATATAGATCTGTGTCCAAGATCGTTGTTTATTGCGTATGTGTTAATCCTTCAGAAACATTATTAAGTGTTGAATAGATCTGTGTCCTAGATCTAGTGTTAATTTATCTCATAAACTCTTATAGAACGTACTACGCATACGTTACATATTCGTGTCAACTAATAATCTAGCCGAATACTCACAGATTTTCCTTGTGTATGTCCATTCTAATATATATGTAACAAGTTGAAGTTGAAGTGTATATCGTGTATTTATTCCCTTCTTAAATAAAAAATTTACCTAAAACCTACGCTCAATTTCATATTTAGTTTACCTCAGTCCCCCATACCCTCGACGATTTATTATTGCTAGTTTAAATCTAATTTTTTCGATATAAACCTTCTGTTACGCTTTTGATTTACCGGCCGTTAACTTATTTGCTTTGAGAACAATATATTTGTGTATCTATTATGAAATAGGTAATTTTGACCCATCTCGTCAAGGAATTCTAGTCTCGTATAGATCTTCTATCTAATTATTTCATCATCTTGAATACAACGCCAATTTGTTTTGTATTCCATATAGGAATCTGTTAACCTCTGAAGTGCGCATGGGGGGTATGAGACACCACACTCCTGTGCTGAAGTATTTGAGCTGTTCCCATCACTAACATCGTTATTTTACCATAAATAGCATTAATACTTATCCATATGCGGCTATTATAGGTTGATTATAAAGGTATTAACCTGTTACAACAATAAAACAAGTGGAAACAGCGTTTGGATGGTCAAAATCGGCGATACAGGCCGGGAGTTACATAATGTATGGCTGAGGCAACCTCACTTCCCACCACTTTTCTCCACGTCTGGAGAGAGACTATCGATCGATACTCTCTCTCTCTCTCTTGCACTCGCTTGCTAACAGTGATGACAATGCCCTGCTTGCAACTCGCTAATGTTAGCACGAAAATATACCACAGAATAAGTGAATAACAGGGAAAATAGGTGATAACTGAAGGAGGGGAGGAAAGTGGGGAAGGAGGGGAGGTGGAGGAGTGATATTTGGCATGGCCCAGGGGCAATAAAAAATAAAAAAATAAAAAAATAAAAACAACAATTTTTTTTTTTTTTTTTGGGGGGTGTTTTAAATGGATTTTGTTTTTCCCCGACTCTTAAGAGTCTTCCCGCAGTCCGCCGGGGGAACTCTTAACCCATAATTAGCGGCGAGCAACATAAGTCGAGTTAAATAAAGCTGGACTATGTGGCGGCGCTCGACATAACTCGAGTGGCAATTTCAGCACGTAATGTGGCTGAGAGAGAGAGACAAGTGGTGGCAGGAGACTAGCGAGCGTATGACTGCTCCAGACCACCGCGGCGAACCTACTGACACAAATCTCAGCTCCCTCCTCCCTCTCTCACTCGCTACATACTCAATTATGTACTGAAAGTACCGAATTACCTGCTTTTTGCACTCGCGTTGCACGGTTATTGCAAGAAAACTATCCATCATACAAGGATCGTTATGGTGTCATTCGAAAGCTCTGTTTATGCCCTTTCAGGGATAGGTACTTGTTTTACGTTCTGGGTCTTATTTAGGCATGAAAATGATCACGTAAACAGCCCTATTTTGGCTAAAAACACCCCGCTGTGCGGTACACATAAATAAACCGCATAGGCCGCTCGTAAGGTGTTAAGAGTCTTCCCGCACTTCCCGGGTTAACCAGTTCAGCCCTCCTTCATACCTTATCAGGTATTCCCATCTTAGTGCAACTTTGTCGTGTACGCCATATTATACTATTAGTAATATATAACTATGAGTTATAGGAATCTGCTAACCAGTTCAGATCTCCTTCATACCTTACCAGGTATTTTTATCCAAGTGCAACTTCGTCGTGGAGTTACATGGAGGGATAGACAGACTAATGAGGAAGTAAGAAGGAGGTGTGGTGTGGAGGTAGATGTGCTGGAAAGTGTGAAAAGGAACAACTTGAGATGGTTCGGCCATATGGAACGTATGGAAAGCGAGAGAATGACTAAGAGGGTGTACGAGAGCGAGGTGGAGGGACAGAGGGGGAGAGGTAGACCGAATATGAGGTGGAAGGATGGAGTGAGGAACTACATGAATGAAGGCGGTGCTGGTTGGGGGGAGGGGCGTCGACTGACTGGGGACAGAGGTGCATGGGGGCGGTTCGTTCGTGGCCACCCCTTCGGGGATCACGGCGTCAGGCAATAGATAGATAGATAGAACTTCGTCGTGCATGCCAATTTTATACTATTAGTATTATTATAACTACTAGTACACGTTATTTTATTTACGCGTCCATTATTATTATGTAATCATATTATTGATTGATTCCGTTTAGGTTATATTAACCCGTACAGCCCCAGCGACGCGCCTGACGCGTCGGCGATGTATGTAACGCACAGCCCCAGAGACGCGCCTGGCGCGTCACCCTAATTGCGCCGACCGTAACCTCAGGTGTAGCCACTCAAGAGGGCTCAGATTTGTATGGGATCTCTATACGTATCCCACGCAACCGTGCCGATGGTTGAAAACTCTCAAAGTCCACGTGCGTGCGCGTGAGCGCGCAATAACCTGTTTTTTGGGGGTAATTGCCTTCAATTTTTTACTCTTGTAAAATACGTTTTCAGGGGCTCTGTAGGACCATTCTTTAAGCTTTTTGAGCGGTTTTTCATGGTTTTTCCTTCATTCCTAACCCATTCGCTATTGTTTCTGGAATAAAACCATTTTTTGAAAACCGGCCGGGTTCTGGTGAACAAACATTACAAAACAAGCCGGGGCTGGACGGGTTAAACCTATATTTATTCTTCAGTAGATGTAAATCATTAAATCTGAATTCCTCGACCCGTGAGATTATTATTGCATATAATAGTTAATTAATTGTATGTTCACAAGTTTCTCATTCTAATCTAAATACATAGAGAATTACAAAAGTAATTCAACTCCCCTCTCCTTTTTATCTTAACCTATTTCTCCCAATACTAAGAATAATATCGCACTAACCGCAATTACTATTTTCATCGCCTCAGAATAGCGAATGACCTGAGTGACCTACAGGGTCATATTTACCTGTGCACGGTAGTCTTTATACTACCCGTGCGCGTCTCGCCACCCGTGAGTGAGCGATAACTAAAGCAATCCTCGTGCGTTCCCCCCCTTATCATTCAAGCCAGAATTATTCATACGTGTTTGGAGATTCCATTATACCTCTAGATAAATTATTAAGAATACTACACGTTAGATACTCAACTCCCATATATATTATTATAGAGGGTTTATTCTATGTGTATGCGTGTCTTTACATAGTTGCATATTTCCATTATAATACTATCCTTTAATTTATGTTCATTATTATATGATTCAGAGACCTTTGTGAGCTATAGATGTATTCAATTATTTATGTACTATTCCTTATAATAGTTAAGTTAAAGTTGAGCCCACATTTCAGGTCTAGACATACCCGTGACTTCCATATCAATCTTATTATGTCTAAGTATGTTGATTCTATTACCATTCCCAAACAATAGGTCATGGAATATCTGGATCTCTTTACATGTGATTTAATAAATAAGTGTATAATTTACATGTGTGTATTTACTGTGTTCGCTACAACCTGATTAAGTACCTATTTGTAAATATGAATGTGTTAGATGTGTTCCTGTTGAGGATAAATTGAGTTCATAAGTCCATAATTGGATTTGAGTAAAGACCATAATAGGAGCTAAGTTGTATTACAACACTGGTAATGATTACCTAATGTATTTATCGCTCCTTAATATTTCACAGCCCTGAAGCGGTCTTACCTGGTGATTACCTGTATGGGCAGAACTAGTCTAGGTCCGTTGGCTGATGTTCAGACAGGTTGCTGCCCTGTGGACTAAATATGTATGTGATTCTAAGAGCAACTTAGATTGAGTGCATGTTCTCTGTATTGTAATATTCCTGAGTGGTTGTAGGGACAACCTTCCGAGGTGGACTTCTGACTGCTACCTATTGCCCATGACGACAACGGAGGTCTGGTCAAGGGAGTAGAGGGTGTGACACTTGTGTGACATTATTTGTTGCTAGCAATCCCTTTGAGTATCGGCAATATTGCATCAGACTTCACAGCCACTAAGATATCATAGGAACCTTACAAGCTAAGGCGTTATGTCTGGTGCTTTAGACAAGGAAGTTGCAATGTGTGAAACCTGTATATAATTTGTTGCCTTGTTCTATGTGCATGGAGGAGACCAAAGGCAGGTTGCCTGTAACGAGTGTCTCCCCCCAAAGTTAAAAGGGTGACAGAGCCAAAGTCAAAGGACGTTGGAGTCAAATTGCCTGGACATACAAGATTTAAAGCAGTCTAAATCAGAGGATGAAGGAATGACTGATTGAGGGAGAGAGTTCCAGAGTTCACTTGTTGAGTAGAAGAAAGACTGATAACATTTGCCAATTCTTGGTTTGGAAAGCTGGACAGAATAGGAGTGGTACTGTGTTCAAAGGCGGGTGCCTCGCACTCGCTGCAAGTGAGGGGGTATACACTGAGAGAGAGCTCTAAATAACACTGATTGATTTAATAGTGATATAGGAGATGCAACACTGCGGCGTGTAGAAAGAGATTGTAGGGAACTAGTAAAAGGAAACAAGTTAATGTGGCGAAATGCTTTGAATCTACTCGTTCGAGAAGTGCAGTATGGGTGGAGCCTCCCCACACGTGCGAACAATAGTCAATACAGGGGCGCACTGTGCCCCGATACAGAGCAAGAAGCTATGCGAGGGTGAAGAACCAGTTGAGCACACCCAACTTTTGGGAAGCTGTTCTAGCAAGAGTGGTAATATAATCTTTCCAAGAAAGTTTAGATGAAAAAAGATACATCTAGAATGTTAAGAGAAGATGATGGGTTGAGTTGAGTATTATTGAAGAATAGTTGATAGTCTTGTGGAAGATTGTGATGGAGAGATAGGGGGAGAAACTGGGTCTTGGAGGCGTTGAAAGTAACAAGATTTTCTCTGTCCCAATCAGAAATAATTGAAATATCAGAAGATAGGTATTCTATGGCCTCGCCACATTCGTTTTGGAGTGTTTGTATGCTGGGTTGATGTGAAAAACTAGTTGAAATTTGTAAGGTAAAGTCATCGGCATTTGAGTGGATAGGACTAGAGGTACAGTTGAGGAGATCATTGATGAATATTAGAAAGAGAATTGGAGACAGAATAGAACCCTGAGGAACACCGGAGTTGATAGGTTGAGGAAGTGAACGATGGACATCCACAACTGCAGCTATGGAGCGGTCTGAAATGAAATTAGAGACAAAGGCACAGACAGAGGGATAGAAACCGAAGGAGGGTAGTTTGGAAAATAAAGACTTGTGCCAGACTCTATCTAAGGCTTTCGATATGTCTAGAGCAATAGAAAAGGTCTCACCGAAGTCCGGAAAGGAGGATGCCCAAGAGTTAGTAAGATAAGCAAGGAGGATCACCAGTAGAGCAGCCCTTAACCCCTTCTGTACCGGCGACATCCTTTTAATCTTATCTGGCTACTATTAGACCATTTTATTCAGTTTATAAAGGTGCTCCAGTAATGAACAGGCTTCGAACTATCTCACCTCACCCATTTATATAACAAAGATCATTCTTAAACTGCACAAAATCGTCTAATTATAGCTAGAGTAAAATTGGAAATACGTCGCTGGTACAGAAGGGTTAGGCTAAGGAAACCATACTGGCGATCTGAAAGTAGATTATGGGAAGATATTTATGCTTAAGAAATGTTGAGTTAAGAATAGTTTATAAAACCTTAAGCTCGGTTCACACATGCACTAATTAACGTCCCGTCCGGCCACGACCAAAAAAATAGGCAGGACGGCATCAATCTGGAGGCCCCATGTGGCCACGATGGCCACTAGGGCCGTTCCAACGATTTTTTGCCGGGACACCCACGGGACACACACGGACACACACGGAAGCAGTCGTCGTCTAGACGCCGCCAGGCTGCGTCTAGACGACGACTGCTCCCGTGTGTGTCCGTGTGTGTCCTGTGGGTGTCCCCGACATAACACGTTTTTTGGCAGTTGCCCCGACCCACACGGACCATTTTATGCTGCACAAAAAGGACGCCGCCTAGGCACGGCGAATTAAGGGGTCGGGGACGGACGGGACGTTAATTCGTGCATGTGTGAACCGAGCTTTAGAGATGCAAGAAATGAGAGCAATTGTTCGTAAGTTAAAGGATTGCGAGCGGTCACCCTTCATTGGGGACAGGTTGAATATTAGCAAATTTTCAGCAAGAAGGTAAGGCGGTAGAGGATAGTCAAAGATAAATGAGTTTGCCTAAGCAGGGAATCAGCACGGAAGAACAGTTTTTGATTACAGCAGGAGGAACACCATCCGGTCCGAACACCTTCTTAGTATTGAGCCCAGCAAGGGCGAGAGTACATCCTTAGAATAGATTATGATATTAGGCATAAGTAAGTGAGAGTGGGTTGGAGAAGGAGGAATGACACCGGAATCATCCAAGGTAGAGTTTTTAGCGAAAGTTTGAGCGAAGAGTTCAGCTTTGTCAAAGGAAGAGGTGACGGTTGTACCGTCAGAGTGGAAAAGAGGAGGAAAAGACGAGGATGTGCAATTGTTGGAGAGGTTTTTGGCTAGATTGGGAGGAGCTAGAGTTGGACAGTTCAGAGCATTTGTTATTCATGAAAGAGTTTTTGGCGAGTGAGTCGGAGAACAGATCTGACTTGATTCCGGGCAGAGACATAAAAAGTACAGGATTCTTGAGTTTGAAGGCGACGGTACCGTTTGAATGCTTCTTCCTCATTGTGAACAGCAGTAGTACAAGCGTGAATAAACCAAGATTTTGTGAATTAGTCTGAGAGAAAGAGAATAATGCGTTTGGCATTCTCTGAGGGACTACGGAAGCAAAACTCATTCTAAGGGAAATAAAATAAGTACTGCCGAAGAGCCTCCCAGTTGGCAGCACCAAAGTGAAACAAGCCCTGCTGGCTTGGGAGAGACAGGACAGGTGACAGAAACAAGGTTATGATCGGAGAAG
Organism: Paralithodes platypus; assembly: GCA_032716605.1. Classification (NCBI taxonomy): domain Eukaryota; kingdom Metazoa; phylum Arthropoda; class Malacostraca; order Decapoda; family Lithodidae; genus Paralithodes; species Paralithodes platypus. The sequence continues at coordinate 18,749,337 of CM064578.1, forward strand.
CCCAACAGAGAGAGAAGATTTACACTATAAGCAGAAGGATTAGAGGTTCGAAATAAGTCAAGGACATTGGGCCGATCTTCAGGGCGGTCTGGGATACGAGTGGGTAGCTGAACTAACTGCTCTAGGTCATTTAGTATAGAAAATATGTAGGCTTGTTCAGCAGGTTGGTCAGTGAAATTAGAAGAGAACCATTGGTGGTTGTGAACATTGAAATGTCCTCAAATGGAGATTTCAGAGAAGGGAGAGATGGATAGAATGTGTCCTACTCTAATGACTATCCAAATTTTTTTGACTATCTTACTTAGTAAGATAGTCAAAGAATTTTGGATAGTCAGTAGGGGAGAGCTAAACAGCACAAATATATTTACAGAGAGAGTGACAAGGTTGCTTAAGACAGATAGTTGAGAATTCAGAAGAGTCAAAGTTGGGAACACGAGAGCAAGTAAGATTGTTGCGTATGTACACGCAACATCCACCTTTGGCTTTGAATTGAGGACAGAGATAGTAGGAGGATATAGAGAAGGGTGTGCTGCCTGTTGCCTTAGACAACTGAGTTTCAGTGAGGAAAAGTAAGGCTTGGTAGAAAAGAGATGGTGTTCCACAGGGAGGAAGTTAGAGGAAAGACCGCGAATGTTACAACAATGGATAGTAGAAGGTAGGGGTCCAGGGTACTTTGAGGAGTCCTGACCAGGGAACAGACCGAAGGGGGGCATTTATGATCCCCCTCCCCCCTTGTCTTCATATTTATAGGCCTATGTCGTAATCTTTAATACTTGTTCAACCTGTACTTAAGTCATACCCCATTAATTTACTGCTGTGTTTTTGGTCAGTTATTGCCTGACTAAACTGCAATATAATTTGTGTACAAACTGCATATACAATTCGATATTGAATTGTTTACTCTTTATTCCTGTGTCAGTGGAACCAGTTATAATAGAATTTGCTCTCTTTCTCAGAAATTTCTGCTCCAGCTTTTAATGTAGGAATAATCCGGATTATCTGCTCTTTCGTTTTTTATAGTAAGTCTCTGCATATCTAGCAGCATATGTGTTATATCAGGATAGTATTTGAACATACATGTTCGCTATTTATTTTTAAATGTAGTGTATATATCGACTTAACTTCATAGTGTTCTATTTTGATATAAGGTTAATTTCACAATTCTTTATATACCTGTACATCCTTTTAGATAGTATGCAAAATTGGATACTATTGGGCTTCCACATATTGCAAGAAATTACCTACCCAACAACAATGGCTAAAAACATGGATCATGCGACTTCGTTTTGGCTTAACTAATGTTGAAACCACCCCGTTTAGATTGAGCAGTACCTTCAGTGAGCGTACAACGAGAGAGAGAGAGAGAGAGAGAGAGAGAGAGAGAGATTGATTTTGATTTTGCCGAGTTTATTGAGCAGCGCCCCCCATCCTGTGAGGGGACAACCACTGGTAAAGTGATACATACTGTTCAAAGAGCCATTATTCCACTGAAACAACAGCATCGTCGTCTGGTTACATTCATATTTGTGTTTATAAATCAGGTAGGCATTATTCATATGGTTAATATAGTTTCCTAATTTAATTTCCACGTGCTGTATATACGTAGCTCATGATTTAAAAAAAAAGAAAAAAGGAGCTTGTCGTGACTGAATTATTAATTGACAGGTTGTAAATAATAACATTACAAAACTAGTGCAATCATATGAGGGAGACTTCACATTCTTCATTACATCAACGGTTATTGAGGTCATAGTTAGCTGAATACAACAGTTACATACATAATGTGACTAATAATACCAACTACCGAAGTTATAATGGAATTATAGTACTACAAAAATATTACAATCATGAGGGACATGGTTCAAATTCTCATTACGAGAGAGAGAGAGAGAGAGAGAGAGAGAGAGAGAGAGAGAGAGAGAGAGAGAGAGAGAGAGAGAGAAATACACATTTACACATATACTTGACAGAGAAGATTTGTGGAAAGTATTTGCGGAGTAGACGGCAAGTTGCTGAAAGCAGTGAAGAGCATGTATGAGGGTGCAAAGGCGTCAGTACGTGTGGAGAATGAGCAGAGCGAGTTCTTTGATCTGAGTGTAGGGTTAAAGAAAGGGTGTGTGATGTCCCTATGGCTGTTCAATATATATATGGATGGAGTCATGAAAGAAATACAAGGAAGAGCAGTGGATGTTGGTGTACCTCTGATAAGGGAAGGAAAAGAGTGGAAGTTGCCTGTACTGCTGTTTGCTGATGATACAGTTCTGATGAGCGATAGTGGATGGGAGTTGCAGGGGTTGGTAAATATGTTGGGAACAGTGTGTGAAAAACAGAATCTGAAGGTAAATGCGGGAAAGAGCAAGGTTATGGTCTTTGAAAGGGGTGCAGCCACAGAGTGTGTGGTGAGGTTGAACGGTCAGGTTATGGAGAATGTCAGCTCATTTAAGTATTTGGGCAGTGTGTTGATTAAAGATAGGAGTATGGATGAAGACGTGCAGGAAAGGGTGCCACAGGGGAAGAGTGCTATAGGAAAGCTGAAAGCAGTAATGAGAAATACGGTAGTCAGCATGGAAGTAAAGAAGTCCTTGCATGACAGTGTGGTAATCCCGACATTGACTTACGGGAGCGAAGTATGGACGTTGGTGAAGAGACTCAAACCAAGAGTGAGAGGGGTGGAAATGAGTTACATGGAGGGATAGACAGAACGAATGAGGAAGTACGAGAGAGGTGTGCTGTGGATGTAGATGTGCTGGAAAGTGTGAAAAGGTACACCTTGAGATGGTTCAGATATGTGGAACGTATGGGAAGCGAGAGAATGACCAAGAAAGTGTACGAGAGTGAGGTGGAAGGACAGAGAGGGAGATGTAAACCAAGTGAGAGGTGGAAGGATGGAGTTAAACAGTATATGAGTGAAGGCGGAGCTGGGTGGGAGGAGGTGCGTCGACTGACTGGGGACAGGTGCATGGGGCCATTTCGTTTGTGGCCACTCCTTTGGGGATCACAGCATCAGGCAATATATATTCAATTCAATTCAATTCAAAAATCTTTATTGTCACAAAATATATACATATTAATCAGTAAATATTTGATACATTTTACAATATGTGACAATGAGGATCAGATACCTTAAGGTATATATGTCCTCAATCACAAATTACTATAACTATAAGAAGAGTAAACAAGAACAAAAACCAAAGTCCTAGAAGCTCTTCCTTAAGGTGGACGTCAGGAGAGCGGTGGTGATTCACTTTAAGCCATTTATCGTTCATGTAGATTACAAGGTCTGTAGTGTGAGTTATGGTCCAGTATATAACCTGTTATAGTCCAACAGGCCTCCGGTTATCACTTTCTCCTCGGCACGTAAGTACGTAAACTAAAGTTAATACAAAAATACATAATTTAATACATTAAATAACACAAATATATATGGTGATGGTGGGGAGGAACCGTTGCAGGGATTAATAATGGGAAGATAACATGAGTTAACAGTAACCAGACAACTCAACCAGTAAACCATATCAACCTGTGCCATCACAACCAATACTGTTTGGTTAGGACTTTATGGTGGTGTTGATTTAGTTAGGTTTTGATTGATTTGACACAGGTTAATTAAGCTACACTGATTGACACGATATACTGGTTGAGTTGTCTATGAACCAAAGGTAACACAGAAGAGATTGACATACTGGACATTGGATTGATCACAGGAGCATGTGTAGATGGGATTACGATCGTTGTATATAAATACATAAGACTGTAGTACATTATAATACTATACAGTAGACACCGATATTCTTCCTACCATCCTTCCCCTGATCATGGCCTGTGTTTTATCTTCATTAACTCTTAGTCCCTTGTGCACTCTACCCTCCCTCCATCTATTGAACTTTACCTCCGCTTGCTGTGCACTCTACCAATCACTATACACATTAAACCTTCCATATGACGTCATTCACTATAATTATAATTAACTCCCCCCCCCCCGCCACCTTACCTCAACCACCTCAGAAGTTATTACTGACGTGGTGGGGGTGGAGGTAAGGGGTTGGGTCGGGAGTGTTGGAGGGGGTGATAGTCTGAGTGGAGGAGTTGAGATAGAAGTTCGATTTAAAGATTGAGGGAGGGAGTAGTAATCAGAGATGGGGAGTTGAATTTGAATTAAGGAGTGGGGGATGGGGGTTAGTGATCAGTGTTGGGGATATAAGATAGCAGGTTGAGTTGGGGAGGGGTTAGTAATTTCTCTCTCTCTCTCCCTCTTTCTCTCTTTCTCTCTTTCTCTCTCTCTCTCTCTCTCTCTCTCTCTCTCTCTTTCACCATAATTCATGTCACTTTTGCGCCGCAGTCATAGTTTCCGATAGTGTTTAACTCAACCCTTTTATTGTTCTTGTATTACAAAAATATATACTGTATATATATATATATATATAAATACAGGTATATATATATTTATTTATTAATTAATATTTGTTTTTGTCTATTTGGGTGAGGGAGACAAAAGGCCGAACTGCCTGTAGCGAGTGCATCCTCCAGAGTTGAAAGAGTGACAGGGCCAAAATCAAGGGATGTTCGAGCCAAAATGCCTGGACAAACGGAGTTTAAAGCGATGTAAGTCATATGAAGAGGGAATGACTGATTCTGGGAGAGAGTTCCAGAGCTAAGTCGTTGAATAGAAGAAAGACTGAGAATACCGTTTCACTCTTGGGTTGGAAAGTTACACAGAGTAGGGGTGGGATTGTGCTGCATAACTGGTAACACGTACCTTACGTAGAGGAGGTGGTATACACTAGGAGAGCTCTGAGGAACACTTATTATTGTAGTAGCGATAGAATAGCAAGAGAGATGCAACATTGCGGCGAAGAGAGAGCGATTGTAGAGAGTTGGTGAGTGGACAGGAGTTATAATGATACGAAAGGCCTTCCTTTCTACTCTGTCTAGGAGTGCGGTGTGAGAGGAGCCTCCCCACACATGTGAACATTACTCAATACAAGGATGCACTGTACCCCTATACAGGGCAAGAAGCTGCGCAGGAGTAAAGAACCCCTTGAGGCAATTGAGCACACCCAGCTTCTGGGAGGCTGCCGTAGCAAGACTGGTAATATGGTCCATCCAAGTGAGAGCAGAAGAAAAAGAGACACCAAGATATTGAGAGAAGATGAAGGATTGATTTTTGTCTCACACAACCCACCCGGGATTCGAACCCTGGACCTTGCGATCAACAGGCACTCGTGCTAACCACTACACCACACTGGCCACAAAAGAGATCTTGCAACTTGACAACAACTGTCACCCAGGATCTGTCTAGGTAGACATCCATCTACCAGTAGACGATTTTACACAATGGGCTCTAAGCACGAGTGCCTGTTGATCACAAGGTCCAGGGTTCGAATCCCGGGGGGGTTGTGTGAGGTTTTCTCAAGTGGCATTAATTGATTTAAAGGTTATTGATTTTTGTATTGTTGAAGTATAAGGGATAGCCCTTTGGGGGTTCCGGACGGTTAGTAAGGTCGATAAATTGGGTTTTGGAAACATTAAAGGAAACAAGGTTTTCTCTGCCCCAATTGGAAATAGTAGTTAGATCAGAAGATAAGTGTTCTATGGCTTCATTACGTTTGTTTTTGAGGGATTGCTGGCTGGGGCGTTCTGGAAAACTAATTGTGTAGTGTAAGGTAGAGTCGTCTGCGTAAGAATGGATGGGGCTGGAGCTACAGTTAAGAAGATCATTTATGAAAATTAGATAGAGAATGGGAGATAGGATAGAGCCCTGAGGAACACCGGAGTTAAAAAGATGAGGAAGTGAGCGATGGCCATCCACATCCGCAGCTATGGAGCGGCCAGAAAGGAAATTAGAGACAAAGGCACAGATAGAGGGATTGAAACCGAAGGAGGGTAGTTTAGAAATTAAAGATTTGTGCCAGACTCTATCAAAGGCCTTTGATATGTCTAGCACAATAGAAAAGGTCTCACCAAAGTCTCGAAAGGAGGATGACCAAGAGTTAGTAAGAACTTCCAGTAAAAAGGGAAGACGTTAGAAGAGAGACAGAGACGAAAGAGTTTACCTAGGCAGGGAGTCAGCACGGAAGCACAGTTTTATAGTACAACAGGAGGAACACCGTCCGGACCGTATGCCTTCTTAGAATTAAGCCCAGAGAGGGTAGAAAGCACATCTTTAAAAGAGATTAGGATATTAGGCATAAGTAGGAGAGAAGGGGGGTGGAGAGGGAGGAATAGCACTGGAATCATCTAAGGTGATGTTTCTAGCATAAGTTTGAGAGAAAAGTTCAGCTTTGTCAGAGGAAGAAGTTATGGGTGTGCCATTTGAGTGGAAAAGGGGAGGGAAAGACGAGGAAGAAACATTGTTGGAGAGGTTTTTGGCTAGATGACCGAAAGCTTGGGAAAAGCTAGAGTTGGATAGTTCAGTGCATTTATTATTGATGAAAGAGTGTTTGGCAAGCCGAAGAACAGATTTGGCTTGATTCCGGGCAGAAACATAGGAAGAATGAGATTCTTAAGTTTTAAGGCGCCGGTACCGTCTGAATGTTTTCCCCTTGTGGCGGACAGCAGTAGAACAAGTGTGAGTAAACCAAGATTTTTTTGAATTAGACTGAGAGAAAGAAAATGGTATGTATGCTTCCATGCCCGAGAGGATTACATTGGTAATGCATTGAGCACTCTCCGAGGGTCCCTGGCCATGGAAACAAAAGTCATTTCAAGGGATATCAAAGAAGTACTGCCGAAGAGTCTCCCAGTTGGCAGCGTCAAAGTGCCACAAGCGCCGCCGGTTGGGAGGGTCGAGCGGCCGTACCAGAGAGATAGGACAGGTGACAGATATTTGTTTATGGTCGGAGGAGACCAAAGGAGAGAAAACATTGATAGTATAAGCGGAAGGGTTATAGATTATAAATAAGTCAGGAATGTTGGGCCGATCTCCGAAGCGATCCGGGCTACGGGTGGGTTGCAGAACTAATAATATTACTTACTTCTTTGTACTCTCAGACTCTTTTGTAACTCAATTACGTTTTCAGCATTTGTATATAATACATACAGTATATCTTATATATATCAATTGTATGCTTTGCCAACTGCATTATCTTCAGTCTAGGAACAATTTTCACCTGTTATTGTTCGACCATTCTCGCCATGTTCACCGTGTCAAATCAGTTCTTCAACCCTATCACCTGTTCGTGTTTTGTATTCGATCTCTCTTCTGAATGGTTTCCAGAAGATGTGTTGCCTCTCATGTTGTCAATATTCGGTATTTTTTGGTTTTTAGTTTTATTAATGTTGATCTATTTGCTATGTATACATTAGTTAATACTAAGATGTGTTTTGTATTATATATAATTATGGTTTAAGGTTTTCCTATTTCATCAAATTGTATCAAGTAATATTCCATGGCATGTTACAACTACAAAGCTATATAAGCTGCACTGTATCTTCAGCGGTCAAATTGCTTCCATATCTATTGTTTTGTATATGTGGATGAGGTAGCCCAAAAGGAAAACCATCCTGGGTCGTGTGCCTTCCCCAAAATTGAAAGAATAACAGGGCCAAAATCAAGGAATGTTCGAGCCAAAATGTTTGGACACACAGAGTTTGATTTAGGGGTAGTTTTCCAGAGCTCAGTTGTTGAATAGAAACAACATTTGGAATAGCGTTTCACTTTTGTAATAATGTAGGCTACATGCTGGGCTCTAAGTACCCGACATTATGAATCCAGCCGATACTGTTAGTGTAACAGTTAGTCTGTCGTTATTGGGTAGGTCATGGGAAGAAGAGGTTTACAAAAGAAGAGAGGAACTCTGCAGTGAGACCATTATTAAGAATTATGTGTGTGCAGTATGCAAAGGTGAGATTGTTTTGATTGACATGCCTTAAATCTAAGATGTTGGAAGCGTGATACTGTAGTCAGTTAATAAACTTTGTTACTTATCACATACTATTGCGGGGCCAAAGCTGCCAATATTGCCAAATCACATGAGATGGGGGAAGTGTTTTCAAATAACTACTGCTGCTTCTAACCAAGGGAGAGCTTTAACTTCACTTGATGGAAAGATGTATGCTTCATGCATTAGAAGTGCAATGCTTCATGCTTAACAAACGTGGACAGTTAAAGTGGATTATATTAACATAATGGAATTAAACTAAATGAGAATGGTGGTCGTATGGGGTTACACATAATTAAAACCTATCTAATTTAGAGGTTTGGAGGTAGCTAAGCATCACATTTATTAATTAAGTATTGCACACAACCAAGCTTGGATGGGCTGGGCATGCGAAGAGGATGGATGATAACATTTGGGTGAAGAGATAAAAACCTCTGAACATAGGGGGAGCTACATAGAGGGTTAGATCTAGAAAGATGTATTATCAGGTCATACGATCTAATCTCACATTTTAAAATCTGACACGCAAGGCAGTTCAGAAAATGGGGACCTGGAACTCCAGAATTAGGACATAAGACACTTATGTTTGACTCAGGATTTAAAATGTATGTAAATATATAAGTAGGCCTATGTGTGTTTGTATTATTCAAACCATATTCTCCTTTAATCCTACCTTGTTACAAAACTTAAAGGAAAAGTGTGTCAAACATCTAGCTCTCAGTTCTCTCTCTTTTAGACTGGTGTGATGGGTAGATAAGGCCTTGGCCTTTCATCCTGGTACAACAGATTCCATGAGAAGCTTAGAATATCATTTCACATGGGACCATTTGCTGTGTATAGATATAAATGTAACCCTTGTTTGTATGGGATACACAAGGGGCGAATATTGAAGAAAGATACTGATTAGTTCTAGCAAGAAACCGATAAAAACTCAACCATTAAAAATCGTCATATTGCGGTTAGGTGAGACTGATTAGATCCAATACAATAAAAGAAAATGTATTCAATTGTGTAATGGTAGTAGGAAGAACATCCTATATCCTATAATAATATCAGCGATAGTGGGAGAGTGGAAAATAGATTGAGGCACGTAATGGCTGAGTGAAATAGAGAGGGAGGGGTATGTAGAGGGTGTGTGTAGGAGGGATGGCAGGGGACGGGAATAATGAAGGGAAGGAAGGGGAAAGAGATAGAATGAAGGGAAAGAGGAGGGAGAATCCGGGAAGACAGGCGAGGAAGCGATAACTGTGAGGAAGTAATACACATTTTTCATAATTCTTGACTGGCCTCAAGACAATTTAAACCTGCCTAGCTTACCAGGTTTTTAATCTCTCTCCCCTCTCCCCCTTTCCTCTTCTCTCATTTTTCTTTCACAGCTCACCCTCACACTTTACTCTCTCACAACCACCTCAGTTTCACACAATCACGTCAATCTATACACTATCACACATTTAATTCTATCATTTACACCTTATTTTCTTATGTTCTCCCCTCATCTCTCTCACTCACTCTCTCTCTCAAGTTTAAGTTCATTTATAGACTAATGTCTTTCTATCCTATACAAATACTTTCCATGTGGGCATTTCCTGACCCATAAGGTTACATTTCGTCCTATTATCGGGTACGGCTTTTAGGCAAAGGGGCTTTCACCCACAGAATCAGAGCAGTAAAATTGGCTGTGCCTGTCAATGTAGGTCACCAGGTTCTTCTTTCAACCGTGAGTAAATTGTTGCTTTGCTAAAAACAGACTGCTGGCCATCTTACACAGGTAGACAGTAACTGTGCAGCGTTTCAGATATATGTAGAATACTTTTAAGTGGCAAACCAATGATATTAGCATAATATGGAAAAGCGTATCGTCTACAAAAAGGACATGATGTTATCCCCTACTGTGGGTGTAGACCTGCCACCTGGATTCCAAAGGTACCAATATCGTGCATTAAGTCTCCCATGCTAATACAAATTACCATTATTTTATCCACAAAGTTATCAATGATGTGAAGAAAATACAATGATAACAACGGTGGAAGAGTTTCAGATAATTATCGAGCAGTACAAGACTGGAGGGGGTATGGCATGCGAATTTCCATTGCCAATTATTGATGGCCAGTCTTCCAGCACACTGTTAATTGTAGGACTTAGGCTGACGGGAGAGAGAAGGGGTTAGAGCTGTTAGGCAGGGAAGGCGACAGGACCTCTGCCACATAAGAAAGAGACTATGAAATGGTATGGGCAACCCAGGTGATGGTGGTGGCATGTAGGGAATTAGGCCACCAGGGATCAAAGCCAACCCGTGTGAGAAACCACCAGAGCCAGCTGGGGTTAAAGGTTTCCAGACATGCTAGCCCCCAGTCATGTTGGCCACCCTCCTCCGCAATCCCCTGATAATCCGGCCACTCAATGCACAATCATTAATATATTCCAGCCGTATATACAGTATATATATATAATATATATATATATATATATTGTGAAAGAATAGTCTTTCCTTTTTTTTGGAGTCTCGTGATAGTTGGGTGAGAGACGGAGGTATTCATTGGGAGTACTGTTTAGTGGTTTGGTTCTTTCGTTTATAACCTTGTAAAATCTATTTTTTCTATACTATATAGGAATAGATATTTTCGTATATTTCGAACGCCTAAATCGGTGGTTCATGAGTGTTAGAAGTCTTAATTTAATCTGGATTCACATGCTTCATTTAGACAATACTGCACGTATTTCGAGATATATGAAGAGTTGTTAACCCTTAAAAAGCGGCCCACCACTTAAGTCGAGTTAAATAAAGCTGGACTATGTGGCGGCGCTCGACATAACTCGAGTGGCAATTTCAGCACGTAATGTGGCTGAGAGAGAGAGACAAGTGGTGGCAGGAGACTAGCGAGCGTATGACTGCTCCAGACCACCGCGGCGAACCTACTGACACAAATCTCAGCTCCCTCCTCCCTCTCTCACTCGCTACATACTCAATTATGTACCGAAAGTACCGAATTACCTGCTTTTTGCAATCGCGTTGCACGGTTATTGCAAGAAAACTATCCATCATACAAGGATCGTTATGGTGTCATTCGAAAGCTCTGTTTATGCCCTTTCAGGGATAGATACTTGTTTTACGTTCTGGGTCTTATTTAGGCATGAAAATGATCACGTAAACAGCCCTATTTTGGCTAAAAACACCCCGCTGGGCGGTACACATAAATAAACCGCATAGGCCGCTCGTAAGGTGTTAAATGCTTAATTTGGGTTTCTTACCATGTTTAAGTCGGCGATTCATTTTGTGTCTCGACAAGGATTGACTGACTAGTTGATGGTTCATTGTGATTATCGCCATATAATCGTAGTTAATGTCGGAGGTTTAACTAGCCAGGGAAGTGAGTCTTGATCATTTCGCCATCCGAGAAGGTTGGTTTCAGCTTTTTGTGACTAGTAAAGTTAAAATGAAGTATTGTGATGGATACATTTGTAGCATTATGGTGATTTGTCTCTGAAAGTCGGAGTATAATATAAATTGTGAATCTTTACATTTATGTTCTTTGCTGTTGGTAACTTTATTTTCAAAAGTTAATTGTGTTGGATTTGGTTATTCTTTTGTTCGGTTAAGCTGAGGGTGTGCTACTTCGTATCAAGTAAAGGAGTGTGACGCATGTCCAGTGTGAGCATGCTGTACAGAACGCCTAGTCATGCCCCACTCTCGCTAGGATCGTCAGGGCAGGAACTTTGGCTGTAGTCTATGTAGAGTTTCCTAACTTAGTTCATGTGAGCCGTTGTACTATAAGTAATATGAATATGTATTTTGTTTTCATCTGAGTCAACGAGTTCTATTTTATATCATTAGTTATAAGTTAGTATTGTGTGTAAAACTTATTTGTAATGATGGGAGAAGCAGCAGCCACCGTTGGGGGTCAGTGGGTGCGCCATGCGGGAGGTGGGCCTAACTCACTAGCACTCCCCCCTCCCCCCTCCCCTCAGTGCTAGGAAAGCCTTTGTCTATCCCAGAGGAGAGAGAGAAATTACGTAATGATTGTCAGTGGGCGGTCCTTAGTAGTTCACGTTGGGCTCACTAGAGGGCCGGGTATAAAAAGGGAAGTCTAGCCATTTTTTAATCAGAACTCATTAGGCAGAGCGACTTCTCATTTCCCTTGCTAACTATATATATTCTTCTGACTGATGTGAACTTTCTCTACTACCTTACATTCTTATCTCCTCTTTTCCCTACCCTTTTTAACTTCCATGGTCCCGTTGGTGCACAGCTAATCAGCCAACGTATTATCGCTTGAGTTCTCACGAGATACATGCCTATTAGATAGCCTATTTTGGAAGGGTTAACTTAGAATAGGATTGATTTATGTTTGTTGCACTTGTATATGCATTTCCCTGTGTGTTATTATTATTATTCCTGTGTTCTGCTAGTCTAGGTAATGCTAGACTGGGGTAAGGCTTTTCTGTGTTACGAGTTGTTGTTTGATACAGTGGTTAAGCGATAAACCTGCATACTCGTTTCGGTTCAGTGAAGCCTAGGTTGTCTTCGCGGCTGACTGTGTTGAGTTAATAATTTACAGTGCGTGAGGGCAAGAGCCTAACCACCCTGTATTTTATTAACAGTTTGTTTTTACTTTGTCAAGGAGCCGGGAGAAAACCAGATACAAGGGATCTGGATTTCTCAAAGTGCACTTGTTAGTGTTAACGTAATACTTTAAACAGTTGTGAGGACTTCGCTAGGCTACGAGCCGTTTTTGCTCAGTCACTGCTACCTTTTGCCCACAGTACCCCAGCTAGACTTTACTCGATTAGTAGATACAGAATAGTATTGAAGCTTTCCTTATGTATGATATTGTTTATGCACTATTGATTTCATGTGTTGCAAGCTTGGCTACTTTAGTGATTAGTGGCCCACGAGCACAATCCGAGTAGGCTATTGCCGTTGCATTTGCGGAGTACTTCTTTTTAATGTTTGCCATTTACTATCGCATATTCCTTTAATTATTCTTATGCCAATTTAAACCTTTAATAGTATTTAATTGCCAGTGTTTTTGCTTATTGAATTACTGTTCAAAATCCGATACGTACTTCTTACGAGCATCCGAGAAGCATCTAACTTTTTTCAGAAGATTCCTTGCTCGATGCTTAAGGACTATTAAATAACGTAACGTAATAGTGCCGATCCGAAGTAGAGGGTGGAGGACTTCTTAAGTTCTTATTCAAGGGTGGATTACTTCGGCTTCGGCCAACACTATTCTTTGGTGTTGTTGTTTCTTACTTTATTGTTTGATTGTTGACCAGACTAAATAATTCCTGTCTCTTTATTAGTCTGTTGTTGAACACTAGTACCGAGTTCTTGTATACCCCGTTATAGCAGATTGAACTCTGGAGGGTATTGGTGTTTTTTGTTCGGCTGGCAGTACTCAGGGGTTGGGATCGTGTGTTTCCGTTGTGGCAGCGAGCCGTATTCGAGTCCTGATTGAGAGCCCTTGTGTACCCGAGTGTCAGGTCGTAACAAATGGCGACCTTGCTTAGGATTTTGTGAACAGTATAAATTTTTGCAGAGTTGTACAACATTTGTTTGTTTGTATTTTAGCGTGCATATTGAAGAATATTTTTTTTGTATTGCAATTAGTAAAGCATTTAAGAGACTCCAGTTAATTTAGTAATTAGTGCTTGCATAGGAAGTTTAACACTTTTGTCTCGAGAATTTTTTTGTGGACTTCAGTATGTCGTGCATTAGCACTGACGATGAGCGAGAGATGCCATTTGAAGGTGTGCCGTTAGTAACCAGTGAGGAGGATGCTAGAGTTTTTGTGAGTAAGCGGTACCACGTGACGGAGGAGAGGCTGACTGGGGTGGATGTTTGTGGCTTGCACCTGATAGCCAAGGTTTTGGGCATTTCCAATGTAGTAGGGATGTCCAAGGGGGAGCTGATTTCCTGGGTGTTGCATGGGCGACATGGGGTTTCGGAGGAGAGGGCGTTTGGGGGGGTTCCTCCCCAGATCCCCTCTCACTCGACTCTCACAGTGCCGTCCACTCAGTTACCGGAGGTTAGCACTCTCCCACAGAGGGATGAGAATTGGCAGATTGGAGTGCCCTCGGGTGGTGCACATGGTGGTTCCCCAGTTTTTGCCCCCCCTCCTTCAGTAGTGGCAGCTCCCTCTTCCTGCTTGTCTCCAGATATGGTATTTAGACTTGCGCTTGCTAAGATTGAGGTTAGGAAGCAGGAGATTGAGGCTAGGAGGTATGAGGCTGAGCTTAGATACGACTCGGAGAAATATTGTGCTAAATTTGATTTACATAAGACTCGTGCAGAGTCGACAGGGACTCGGATGGGCCGTGAGGGCCAAGTAAGGGAACAGTCCTTGGCCCACTTAGTCAAATTGGTGCCGGTATTTAGTGAAACTGAAGTCACAGAATTTTTTAATCGTTTTGAGAAGAAGTGTAGGGAGCATAATTGGCCTGAAGAGAAGTGGGCAGCTCTAGTCTCTTCAAGACTTACGGGTAAGGGTCTGAAGGCTTATGATGCACTGCCTTTAGCGTCTTGCATTGACTACCCAGAATTGAAGAGAGCTGTCCTACGGGCATACGAGTTGCAACCGGAAACATATCGATTGAAGTTTCGGGGTGTTACAAAGACTAGGGAGGCGACCTTTCTTGAACATGCCCGGGACTTAAAAGATGCACTTAAAAACTGGACACGTTCTGAGAAAGCTGAGACGGCCGAACAGTTGACTGATCTGTTTCTGCTCGAGCAGTTTTATAAGTGTACTGGTGCAGAAATGACTTTAACTATTAAAGAAAAGAACCCAAAAACTCTACAGGAGGCAGCTGAGATGGCTGACCTCCGGCTATCACTAATTCGTGGGTGCGGGTCTGCCCAGCGTAGTGAGGCAGGTAACAAGGGGCGTGACGCCCCACCCCCCCCGAGTTAGTGATATACCTTATGCAAACAAGTACAAGAGCCATGATACCAAGACTGACCACAAGACTAGCACCGTCCCATTTAAGAAGGGGCCGGGCCCTTCCCAGTACCAAGGGAAGCCCAAAGGGGAGTTGGAGTGTTATCATTGTCATAAAAAGGGGCACTTTGCAAGAGTCTGTCCTAGCAAACCACCTACAGCAGCTCTGTCTTTGGCCTGCAACATTGGTGTGTCTCCGAAGTCATCTGAGTTTGCCCGGGGCAGTTCGTCAGAGGCTGAGGCACAGCCAATGCAGAAGCACCTGGGAGGCTCGAACCCTGCTCAGGATGTTTTTTGCGACCATAGAGGGCGGGGTTGCGTGTTGTGGGCGGGGCGCAAGCATGGAGTAGAGGTCTTGCGTGATACAGGTGCTTCCCAGACTCTGATGAAAAACTTGACTGGCTACCCTATAAACGCGGCTCGGGTGGTAGTGGTGCAGGGTATTAATGCAACTCGGTCATACCCGCTGGTGCGGTTGGAGTTGGAGGTGGATGGTGTGGCACGTGAATTGGATGTCGGGATTGTGGAGAAACTGCCAGTGGAGGGCGTCGACCTTCTTCTCGGCAACGACTTTGCAATGCCCGTTTCTGAGGTTTTACCCTTAGTCGTTGCCGAGAGGCCGGCCGACGTGAGTAGGGAAGAGCAAGAGTGGGTCGAGCGGTGCCAGACACAACCCATGGCGTGTGTTGTCACCCGAGCTCGGGCAGCTAAAGTGTCACAGCCTAGTCCTCCGTCTTCAGACCAGCGGAGAAACGATCAACAGGAGGAGGCTAAAGCTGGAGTTGGTTTTAAGAGTTTTGACTCGGCGGCTCTCCTGGGTGATTCAGTATTAGCAGCATTACTTAATTCTGGAGTAGCCCATGGGCCTGTCATCGAGAGTGACGAGGCTGGGCATGACGAGTCTCCACGACAGCAACGTTATGTACATCGAGAGAGACAGAGGGAGCAGCCCAGTATCGGGGCAGGTCATGCATTGCTCCGGGAGCAGTTAGATCGCTTGGCACCCTCAGATATACGTCGGTTGCAACTAGAGGACCCTGAGCTCCAAACGTGTGCTAATGGAGCTGTAGAGCTCGACGAGGACGGCGATGCACAGCCATGAGAGTATGTGAGGCGCCCCTCTGAGCCTCTCACTGTCCCTGTGTTGGCTTGTTGCGGCCGTGGTGGAGAAGGAGAGGGGGACAGTCAAGCTTCAGAGGAGGATAGCTGGGATCAACATGTTTCAGCGGATCAGTGGGCGGGGAACTCGAGCCTAAGGGCTGACGAGGCTATAGCTCATTTGCCTGAGCCGCAGTTTGATGCTATCCGTCAGTTGTTCGGTTCATACCCCACTGTATTTGCTGAACACCCAGGCCTCACTACTCAGGCTATGCATGATGATGACGTGGGGGACCATCTACCCTTTAAGTCAATCCCGTACCGTGTGCCCCCCATAAAACTACCAGCTCTGAGGGATGAGTTGGAGTATATGCTCGGTAGAGGGTTGATAGAGAAAGGCACAGTTAAGTGGACTTCCCCCGTAACACTGCAGCTTAAGCCAGATGGCAAGGTACGCTTTTGTATTGATTTCCGTAGGCTAAACGGTTTGACTCCAACTAACCCATATCCTCTTCCTCGGGTTGATGATAGTGTTGACAAAATTGGTAATGCTCGTTTTTTGTCTAAAGTAGATTTAGTAAAAGGTTACTGGCAAGTACCTTTGTCCGAGCGTGCTAAAGAGGTATGTGGTTTTGTTGTGGACGGGAGTACCTACCGGTGCAATGGTATGCCTTACGGACTTAATTAAGAATGCACCAGCAAAGTTTCAGAACCTGATGAATGAAATTGTAAATGACATTCCAAATTGCACCGTATATTTGGACGATGTAATCATTTATGATGACGACTTTGAGAGCCATTGTGAGCACCTTGAGACCTTGTTCCGGAAACTTAGTGAAGCAGGTCTGGTAGTAAATTTGGCAAAGTGTGACTTCGTAAAAGCCACTGTGCAGTACCTTGGGTTTGTAGTGGGAAGGGGACAGGTGTGCCCTCCTCAGAACAAGGTACAGGCTATCAATAAATTTCCGCACCCAACAACCAAGAAGCAGATTATGAGATTCTTGGGTATGATAGGCTACTACAGACGCTTCATAAAAGGTAACTCAACGGTGTTGGCACCTCTCACAGATTTGTTATCTAAAGACAAAAAGTTTTCACCTGAGTGTGAAAAGGCTTTCACTTTGGTGAAACATTTGCTATGTACTCACCCGATACTCAGGGCCCCAGACTTTAACAGGCCTTTTCAGCTGGCAACAGATGCTAGTGGTGTAGGGGCTGGTGCCGTCTTGCTACAGACAGACAATGAAGGTGTGGAACACCCAGTAAGTTTCTTTTCTAAGAAGTTCAATGCTGCACAAAAGAACTATTCTACAATAGAAAAGGAATTACTGGCGATTGTGCTGTCGCTCAGGCACTTCGAGGTGTATGTTCCAGCCTATGGCCCAGTCGTGGTTATCTACACTGATCATCACCCTTTGAGATTCCTGAATCAATTTCACAATCGCAATATGAGACTGACCAGGTGGTCTTTGATGTTGCAGGAGTATAACCTGGACATCCGTCATATTGCTGGATGTGACAATGTGATCGCGGATTGTTTATCAAGGGTGGATGATCAGTCGTAGGCTATCACAGGTGTGTGGGTTTGAGTGGAGGAAAATAGGCTGCCCTTATAGTGCAGCCGGGAAAAACATATTAAAATATAAAAATCATATACAAACTCTTTCTTTTGATATAGGTAATCGTATAAGTTTGTCATAGCCTATAGAGTTTGAGTAGTCCACGAACTATCAAACGGCTGAGCTGCTGTAAGCTCGCTCTGGGAGCATGATATTGTGTCTTTTTGCTATTGTTGGGAGGAGTTATAAAATGTGATTTTTTTTTTTAATAATAAGATGTGTTTTGGTGATAAACTCAGCTTTGTTTTAGTGCCATGCGGTCGCTGGGTGTGAGGGGCTTGATGGGGTTCTGTGTTTGTCAGATTTTAGCTCAGGGTTGAGCAAGTAAAATCTTGGGGGATGTGTGACGCATGTCCAGTGTGAGCATGCTGTACAGAACGCCTAGTCATGCCCCACTCTCGCTAGGATCGTCAGGGCAGGAACTTTGGCTGTAGTCTATGTAGAGTTTCCTAACTTAGTTCATGTGAGCCGTTGTACTATAAGTAATATGAATATGTATTTTGTTTTCATCTGAGTCAACGAGTTCTATTTTATATCATTAGTTATAAGTATTGTGTGTAAAACTTATTTGTAATGATGGGAGAAGCAGCAGCCACCGTTGGGGGTCAGTGGGTGCGCCATGCGGGAGGTGGGCCTAACTCACTAGCACTCCACCCCTCCCCCCTCCCCTCAGTGCTAGGAAAGCCTTTGTCTATCCCAGAGGAGAGAGAGAAATTACGTAATGATTGTCAGTGGGCGGTCCTTAGTAGTTCACGTTGGGCTCACTAGAGGGCCGGGTATAAAAAGGGAAGTCTAGCCATTTTTTAATCAGAACTCATTAGGCAGAGCGACTTCTCATTTCCCTTGCTAACTATATATATTCTTCTGACTGATGTGAACTTTCTCTACTACCTTACATTCTTATCTCCTCTTTTCCCTACCCTTTTTAACTTCCATGGTCCCGTTGGTGCACAGCTAGTCAGCCAATGTATTATCGCTTGAGTTCTCACGAGATACATGCCTATTAGATAGCCTATTTTGGAAGGGTTAACTTAGAATAGGATTGATTTATGTTTGTTGCACTTGTATATGCATTTCCCTGTGTGTTATTATTATTATTCCTGTGTTCTGCTAGTCTAGGTAATGCTAGACTGGGGTAAGGCTTTTCTGTGTTACGAGTTGTTGTTTGATGCAGTGGTTAAGCGATAAACCTGCATACTCGTTTCGGTTCAGTGAAGCCTAGGTTGTCTTCGCGGCTGACTGTGTTGAGTTCATAATTTACAGTGCGTGAGGGCAAGAGCCTAACCACCCTGTATTTTATTAACAGTTTGTTTTTACTTTGTCAAGGAGCCGGGAGAAAACCAGATACAAGGGATCTGGATTTCTCAAAGTGCACTTGTTAGTTTTAACGTAATACTTTAAACAGTTGTGAGGACTTCGCTAGGCTACGAGCCGTTTTTGCTCAGTCACTGCTACCTTTTGCCCACAGTACCCCAGCTAGACTTTACTCGATTAGTAGATACAGAATAGTATTGAAGCTTTCCTTATGTATGATATTGTTTATGCACTATTGATTTCATGTGTTGCAAGCTTGGCTACTTTAGTGATTAGTGGCCCACGAGCACAATCCGAGTAGGCTATTGCCGTTGCATTTGCGGAGTACTTCTTTTTAATGTTTGCCATTTACTATCGCATATTCCTTTAATTATTCTTATGCCAATTTAAACCTTTAATAGTATTTAATTGCCAGTGTTTTTGCTTATTGAATTACTGTTCAAAATCCGATACGTACTTCTTACGAGCATCCGAGAAGCATCTAACTTTTTTCAGAAGATTCCTTGCTCGATGCTTAAGGACTATTAATTAACGTAACGTAATAGTGCCGATCCGAAGTAGAGGGTGGAGGACTTCTTAAGTTCTTATTCAAGGGTGGATTACTTCGGCTTCGGCCAACACTATTCTTTGGTGTTGTTGTTTCTTACTTCATTGTTTGATTGTTGACCAGACTAGATAATTCCTGTCTCTTTATTAGTCTGTTGTTGAACACTAGTACCGAGTTCTTGTATACCCCGTTATAGCAGATTGAACTCTGGAGGGTATTGGTGTTTTTTGTTCGGCTGGCAGTACTCAGGGGTTGGGATCGTGTGTTTCCGTTGTGGCAGCGAGCCATATTCGAGTCCTGATTGAGAGCCCTTGTGTACCCGAGTGCCAGGTGGTAACAGGAGGCATATAGTTGTCCAGTGAAAAGTGTTATTTATGTCATTGCCTGATTCCCCTTTTGATCAGTATGGAAGACTCGGACCCTACCTGTGTCAAGGGCCGGACAGGGAGGCGTCCTATCATCCAATAAGGAGTGTCGCCTGGGACACACCACGTCAGACTACCAAGCCGTTGGAGAGGGGCGTGTTGGAGAGGTGACGCCAGAGCTCTCATATTCCGCTGCTGTTTGGGTGACGTGTGAAGTCATAACACCAGAAGGGCTAACAGAAGTCGATCCCTTATACGCTGGTATTATCCCTCCAACTTCCCTTCCCTTTCCTCTTCAACCTTGTATATATACTGTATATCTAAGACTCTCAAATCCAATTTCTTATTTAACTAATTAATTATTCCATTCATTTGAGATCCCCCATCCCCCTATTAATATCCATACAATTATTTTCATTTATCTTTTATGCTTAGATTGATATGCAGGATTCGAAGTTGCATAATAAATCGTAGGCAGTGTCCACCATCCTTTAACTGTCTTCGTGGTGCGATGCATAAGGTGTTGATTTTCGGTGTGAGCGTCCTGGGTTCGAATCCACGGACTACCACATGTGTTTGTAAATTTCATTAATACATTTTAGGAGTATAGTTGGTTGTTGGAAGGAACATAATAATTGATATTGGTTCAGGAGTAATTTATCGAGAGGTCTTCCCTAGTGGTTAAGGCCCCATTAATTGCTCTTTCCATTCACATATGCATAGTCTACATGAGTTGCAGTTGGTATGTGTGTACATGTTTAGATTGATATGCAGGATTCGAAGTTGCATAATAAATCGTAGGCAGTGTCCACCATCCTTTAACTGTCTTCGTGGTGCGATGCATAAGGTGTTGATTTTCGGTGTGAGCGTCCTGGGTTCGAATCCACGGACTGCCACATGTTTGTAAATTTCATTAATCGATTTTAGGAGTATAGTTGGTTGTTGGAAGGAATATAATAATACAAATATAGAAAGCCTTGTGCCTGCTTATTGTCCCCTGTGAAATGGAATTCTGATTGAACCTTTTCATAGTGGCGACCTTGCCAGGATTCTTATTCATTTTCGGGGATGTGAGCTGCACAGGACTTCAGTCTAAGTAGGAACATATCATACACTTACCGTCCTTGGGGCCCGGAGGTAAGTTATTGTCTCGGTATCCCTGAGTCAATTGAGAAAAGACAGAGTTGATAGATTCTAGGTGCAGAAACAATTCTTCTAGGATCTGATCAACTAGGGCCTCAATATTCATTTGATAACCCAAATAAGTAAATTCATTAGATCACCAAGTGTTCTCACCATGGCAGACCTAGACTTTAATACTCTAAAACTTCAAGGTGAATCTCTTTGTCTGTCAGGTGAAGATGTTGCTAAGTATGTCATTCAGCAGCAGACTATGGCAAGGGACGAGCAGGCCAGAGAACGCGAGGAGAGGGCCAAATAACGAGAAGCAGAAGAGATGACCAAAGAACGAGAAACCGAAGAGAGGGCCCAGGAGCGTGCTTACCAATTAGAATTGGCCAAAACTAATGCCAATCAACATAGCTCGCCTATTATCCCTGGCAACACAGATGGAGTAGTTGGCCCCAGTTTGCCCGTTTTCAAAGACGGTGATGACATGTCCTCGTATCTGATTCACTTTGAGAGGGTTGCTGACTTACTGAAGATCACAGAGGAATCTTTAGCACTTCTCCTGGGAAGTATTTTAACTGGTAAAGCAGTAGACATATACATCTCATTAGCTCCTGAAATAACAGCCGATTACCAACAACTGATATGTGCTCTTTTACGGGGGTTCAATAAAACCCCTTCAGTTTATCGTCAGGACTTTAGATCTGAGAAGATTCGCCCTGGAGAGACTTTCCAACAGTTCTCCATTAACTTGGGGAGATTATTTGACCAGTGGACGAACAGCTGGGGACTAGAGATACATTTTGATGCTCTTAGATCATTCGTTATTTTAGATCAATTAATTTTCTCTTTACCAGCAGACCTTCGAATCTATTTGAAGGAACATGATGTTAAGACTTTGGAAGAAAACGTAAAGCTGGCAGACAACTGGGCTTCATCTCAGAACTCTTATCCAAAGGTCAGTAACACCCAGGAACGCTGAAAGAAGAGGCTAGAACGAGGATGACTACTCCCCAGGCTGCAGTTGGAGACACCAACCTTAAATTCAGAGATAAAGGTTTTGGTTGTGGAGAATCTGGGCACTAACCGATTAAATGTCCTAAGAACCCCTTTACATTTGGATCTAAATCAGAGCCAGGTCTTAAGGTAGGGTTTTGTTTTGATGACTCATCCGCCAAAGATTTTGTTTCTGAAGGTACAGTAAATGGTGCTAGAGTTTCTACTATGCTGAGACACACTGGCTGCTCTTGTATAATGTCTCAGAAAATGTACTGCCTAACTTGGATTCCTTTCTATGTCCGAAGGTAAAGGTTGCTGATTATCTGGGACGAGAAAACTTCTTTCCTCGGGTACGATGTTATATTAAGTGTCCATACTACGAGGGTTGGGCTGATGTATTATGTGCCCCTATAAAGTTTTGTAGTGTCCTTATAGGTAATATCCCCGGTGCACGAGATCCTGATGTTTCGGCCCCAGTTCGGACGACAGAGAAAGTCCATGCTGTACAGACCAGGTCATCTAGGTCTAAGGTAACTCCATTAGTCCTTCCTAAGCTGCAACCATTAAACATCACCCCAGCTGAATTTGATAAGTTACAGAACTCTTGTTCCTCCTTGTCTTCAATTAGAGATAAGGTCGAGTCTGGAGAGGAACATACTACATGTGATGGTACTGTGTATAAATTTGTTGCAGCTCAGGGTCTTTTATATTGTTCTTGCTTTAAGTCTAAGTTTCCAGACAGAGTTGGTAACATGTCTATAATTATCCCTGCAGACTGTAGATCTACTGTACTAGCACTTGTCCATGAGAGTCCTATGCCTGGTCACTTTTTTCATCGGAAAAGTATGATGAGAGTAGCAGATCAATTCTTTTGGCCCTGTATGTCAAGTGATGTTAGAGATTTCTGTCGGTCTTGCGATAAGTGTCAACGCATATCTCCTAAAGGTTGAGTAAAACCAGTTCCCCTTAAGCCGATTCCAATTTCCACTGAACCATTCTCAAGAGTTGCCATTGATCTATTAGGTCCCTTGTCGCCACCAACGTCGGAAGGACACCGATATATACTCACCCTGATTGACTATGCTACTGAATTCCCCGAGGCCATACCTCTTCAAGGAATTGATGCTGTGTCTGTTGCGGAGGCCCTCCTAATATTCTTCTTCCGGGTTGTGGAGCTCAATTCAAATCTGCCCTTATGAAAGAATTACATCAGTTGTTGGGTGTAAAGCCTTCAACCTAAAGAATGTGATGATCAAGAAACCAGATGGGAGCTACAGGATGGCTATTGACTACAGGACCTTAAACTCTGTCACAGTCTTCGATGCTGAACTCGCTTGTACTATTGACGAGGATTTGCATAAATTCAGTGGGTCTAAGTATTTTTCAGAGTAAGATTTGACAAAAGCCTACTATCAGGTTCCACTTTCTGAGCAGGCAAGAAAGTACACTGTTTTTCCAACCCATCGTGGTCTTATGGAGTTTTGTAGGTTACCTCTTGGGCTAGTCACTGCTTGTACAACATACATTCGGTTAATGCGTTTGGTTTTAGCTGGATTAAATAATGTTACCTTCTACTTTGATAACATCATTATCTATTCAAAGACTTGAGAGGAGCATCTGATAGCTTTGGTACCTGTAATGGAACGACTGCGGAAATACATTCTGACGGTTAGGCCAAGTAAGTGTATGTTTGGTTTCTCAGAAATACAGTATTTGGGTTTCATTGTAGATGGCAAGTTCTTGAAACTGCAGCAAGACAAAATTGAATCCCTAAAGAGGGTTCCACCTCCAACAAGTAGGAAGACTCTTAAATCCTTCCTGGGGATGATTTTTTTCAATCGGAAATTCATTCCTCATATGTCTAATCTTTCTGGGCCATTGTCAGATTTGCTCAGAAAAGATGTTCATGAACCTTTGATCTGGACCAGCGACTTGAATGATAGGTTTAATGAACTCACATCTGCTTTATCTAGGAAACCCATTCTTAGGATACTGGACACTGATCTCACTTTCGTTCTCAGGACTGATGCTTCAAATTTTGGTTTGGGTGCCGGCTTATTGCAGTATGTTGACAACCAGCCATATCCTGTCGCCTATGCCAGCCGGAAACTGCTTGATAGAGAAAGGAGGTATTCAACCATAGAACGTGAGTGCCTTGCTATTGTGTTTGGTGTCCAGAGATTTGAATACTGTCTAATGGGTAAGGAGTTATTCTTGAAATTGATCACAAGCTCTTAATCTGCATGAACAAGTCCAAACATGCAAACAGTAGGCTAACCCGGTGGGCACTGACTTTTCAACCATTTAGATTCAGACTAGTTCATGTTGCTGGCCAGGACACTGTTGGGGCAGATATCCTAAGTAGAATAGAGGAAGACTAGGTGAGGTACATCTAGCAGGGTAGATACTTGTTAGGGGAGCCATGTGAAGGAATAGTCTTTCCTTTATTTTTGAGTCTCGTGATAGTTGGGTGAGAGACGGAGGTATTCATTGGGAGTATTGTTTAGTGGCTTGGTTCTTTCGTTTATAACATTGTAGATTCTATTCTTTCTATGCTATATAGGAATAGATATTTTCGTATATTTCGAAAGCCTAAATTGGTGGTTCATGAGTGTTAGAAGTCTTAATTTAATCTGGATTCACATGCTTTATTTAGACAATGTATTTACTGCACGTATTTCGAGATATTTGAAGAGTTGTTAAATGCTTCATTCGGGTTTCTTACCATGTTTAAGTCGGCGATTCATTTTGTGTCTCGACAACGATTGACAGACTAGTTGATGGTTCATTGTGAGTATCGCCATATAATCGTAGTTAATGTCGGAAGTTTAACTAGTCAGGGAAGTGAGTCTTGATCATTTCGCCGTCCGAGAAGGTTAGTTCCAGCTTTTGTGAATAGTGAAGTTGAAATGAAGTATTGTGATGGATACATTAGTAGCATTATGGTGATTTGTCTCTGAAAGTCGGAGTATAATATAAATTGTGAATCTTTGCATTTATGTTTTTTTCATTTTTGGTAACTTTATTTTCAAAAGTTAATTGTGTTGGATTTGGTTATTCTTTTGTTCGGTTAAGCTGAGGGTTTGCTACTTCGTATCAAGTAAAGGAGGTTTATAGTTGTACAGTGAAGAGTGTTATTAATGTCATTGCCTGATTCCCCTTTTGATCAGTATGGAAGACTCAGACCCTACCCGTGTCAAGGGCCGGACAAGGGAGGCGTCCTATCAGCCAATAAGGGAGTGTCGCCTGGGACCCACCATGTCGGACTGCCAAGCCGATGGAGAGGGGCGTGTTTGAGAGGCGATGCCAGAGCTCTCATATTCCGCTGCTGTTTTGGGTGACGTGTGAAGTCCTCACACCAGAAGGGCTAACAGAAGACTATCCCTTATACGCTAGTGTTATCCCTCCAACTTCCCTTCCCTTTCCTCTTCAACCTTGTATATACTGTATACTGTATATCTAAGACCACCAAATCCAATTTCTTATTTATATAATTAGTTATTCCATTCATTTGAGATCCCCCGTCCCTCTATTAATATCCATACAATTATTTAAATTTATCTTTTAATATATAATAAAGAAAGCCTTGTGCCTGCTTATTGTCCCCTGTGAATGAATAGGAATTCTGATTGAACCTTTACATATATATATATACTGTATATATATATATATATATAGTAGTGGCAATAGATTCTCCTCGGGGGAAGCGGAGTCTTATAAGGGCAAGCAACACCAAGGTAAACAAGAACATCTTTATTCTGGTACCGGTAACGTTTCGACATTAACATTATGTCATCATCAGACCTAAAGCAATAAGAAATAAATGTATTAATAAATTATGTTGACATTTAAAGCAAATATAATTTTAATAATTATTTAGAAAAACATAAAAAGTTAGAAATCGCGAAAAAAGAGATAGAAACAAACACAAACAACAGCAACAGCTAAACCATAAGTGAACTACGTGTAGATATTGTAGGCTAAAATATATACAATACCTTAGAAACATAATAGGTTGGAGGAGAATTCGTGGGTGTCCAAGGTGGTGAGTGAGGAGGGACTCTGCTATTAAACGGGTGGTGTCACCAGAACAACTGAAAATTACTGAAAAATCTTTTTTGTTAATGGAATGGCCTAAAGGTTCACAATGGTCTCGAATGGCTGAAAAGGATGGTTTAGAAAATTAATGGGAAGTCCAGTTCTATCAGATCGACCCAGGTGCTCCGCAACCCTCGTGTTTAAGTGCCGTTTTGATTGGCCTATATAAGTTGCATTACAGCAGCTACATTTATATTGATAAACAATAGAGGATTGCAGAACATCCGGGATACGATCTTTGAATTTGAAATGATGTGACAAAGTATTGGTAGGTTTGAATATTATTCTGAGGGACACATGGGGATAGAAGCAACGAATCAATTTTGTAACTTTATGGCGTATCGAGTAACTTAATGGTCCTAAATATGGCATAGTGAAAAATATTACTGCCTTTTTAGCAGTCGGCTCGGGACTTGGAAAAGCTTAAGTTATTTACCAAAACGGTTTTCAATGAATGAAATAGCGAAACCATTAGAATGTACAATGTGTTTGAGATATTCGAGTTCTTTGTGAAAAGACAAATATGAGGAACAAATGTGGTAAGCACGGTTGACTAAAGTTAAGATTAAATTTCGTTTGTACTGTATCGGGATAGATGAATTAAATTTTGTCGTTAAACCTGTGAAGGTTGGTTTCCTGTGTATTGAAGTATTAAATGAGTCAGGTGTTCTGTTAATATTTATGTCTAGGAAGGGGAGTTTACCATTTGTTTCAGTGTCGGAAGTGAGCTTAATGTTTTCATGTTGTGAATTTAGATAAGCTAAACATTTTGGAACGTGATCGGGAGACTGGAATAAAACGAATGTGTCATCTATGTAACGTCTGTAGAGCAAAGGTTTGAATTCTATAGGACAGTTGTCAAGCCATTGTGTTTCGTGATAAACTAAGAATGAATTTGCGAGACTGTAACCGAGAGGATTACCCATAGAAATACCATCTACCTGTTTGTATAATGAAGCATTGAAAATGAAAATACTGTCTTTAGCGGCGTATGAAAGTAACTTATGGAACTGATCTTTGGAGAATCCGTTGACAATATTTTCATTTTCAAATAATTCTGAAGTGCATATGTTAATTGTCTCATTTATGGGAATGTTGGTGAATAAACTAGTTACATCAAATGAAGCCATTATACAACCAGAATGAGTGAAGTTACAAAGTTCCTTGGCAAATGTAAATGAATCCCTAACTGTGTACTCGTTGGAAGTTAAAGGAGAATGATTGGTACTAAATACTGTGCTAGATTGTAACTGGCTGTACCTATGGCGGACAAAATAGGGCGGACAGGGCAATTTATCTTGTGAAATTTGGGAAGTCCGTATAAAATTCCAGGGCGGGCACCAGAGACGAATAAATGTGAATATAGCATTTCATCTGATAAGGGGAATGGTGTTGTGTTGTTAAATAAGGCAGATTATAACAATAAAGTTGCAAAAATATTGAGTGACAGAACAAAATTCGCAGAAATAAAACAGGATATCTACCCTCTCGTAATTAAAAGTGAAGAAAAAATCAACAACTTTCTAAGACAACTAAAAAGAAATGAGACAATAGATGAAATGCTATATTCAAATTTATTCGTCTCTGGTGCCCGCCCTGGAATTTTAAACGGACTTCCCAAAGTTCACAAGATAAATTTCCCTGTCCGCCCTATTTTGTCCGCCATAGGTACAGCCAGTTACAATCAAGCACAGTATTCAGTACCAATCATCTATCCTTTAACTTCCAACGAGTACACAGTTAGGGATTCATTTACATTTGCCAAGGAACTTTGTAACTTCACTCATTCCGGAACAGCCCCAAGGTCTCGAGCAAGGCCAAGGCCCATAATCGAGTATTTGTATTATTATTTTTTTATTTTATTTATTTTTTTATTTATGTTATTATTCATTGTTTAAATTGATTTTCTTTTATTTATATTTATATTTTATTTATTTTATATATATATATATATATATATATTTTCTTTAATACATACGAGGTTGAAAGAAATGGCAATTTCTGCGTTGGAAATGTTATTATTCAAAGTTTCCAGGTCTCTGATGAGTTTTCGCTGGGTGGCAGGAAGTAGATGAATGAGATTAGCAAAATTCATGGTGGTACAGGGTTACATTAATGTACATGATGATCAGGATATACGACGCGCATTTCACTGGACAACCAGCATTATCAAGTAAGGATAGAATTATATAAAAGGTAAACAGGAAGGGTATATATAGAGGGTGGAGGATCAGAGGAGGCGAAAATCAGGGGGCAAAAGTCTGCTATTGGTGGAGGGGTATTCTAGGAGTGGAAAAGAGAGAACAGCTTCACGCAGGCGCACTGGATGCGGGAAGGTGGTGGTCGGTTGGTGGGGTCGAAGCTGATTGGCTGCGTGTCGAGGGGCGTGGCCTATGTTGCTTAGTACGTGTGGCGCCGGCAGAAGACGAAGCTGAAGGAGGTAGTGCGGGGGGCTGCGTCAAGAGCACCGGGTGGCGTTAGGTCCTGTAGGATAGTGCCTTTTGGCAGAAGGAAGGATCTGAAGGTCCAGAGTTTGGTTGTTGATGTTAGGATGTAAGGCTTGGATATATAACGCTTCGAGTAAAGGTAATCTCCTTGGGTCAGTTTCTTTATCGAGTATGGTGGTGTGTTTCTCTAACTCGTTGCGTGTGAGGTGGGGGTGGTTAGGGGTGAGATAGTGGTCTTTGATGGCTACAGCCTGAAGGTGAAGAGTTAACCGACGTGAAAGACGAGTCTACGTCATGCCAATATAGGAATGAGGTCCACAGGCCTCATAATTACAGGTATGTTGGTAAATGACGTGATCGTCGGTCATCGGGCTCTTTATCTTGGTGGAAGCTGGTTTGTTGCGGAGAATGAGGTTGGAGGTCTTGGGGGATTTGTAATAAATTATTAATTTGATTTTGTTTTCCGGGTTGGTTGGGTGGACATGCTTGGAGATTATTTCTTTTAAGACGGCCATGTCATTTTTGTGTTCAGAGGACATAAAATTGCGGTAGAAGATCTTAATTTCATTGGGGGGGGTCAATGTTGGGAGGGCTTTGGGTGTACCATTTTTCAAGATGGTGGTTGATGGTGCTGGAGATGTCTGAGTTGGAGTATCCGTTGTTCACTAAGACTTGGGATAGTCTTTCTAGTTCCTGGTGGCTGTCGGCCCAGGTAGAGCAGTGCGTGAGGGCTCTCCTTACATAAGCGGAGATGGAAGATAGAAGATAACGGCGGGGGCATTCACTATCGCCGTTGAGGCATTGTCCTGTGTTAGTTGGTTTAGTGTAGACGGTGGTTTTGAACCCATGGTCGTTCAGAGCTACGAGGATGTCGAGGAAGGGGAGTTGTCCATTGTTTGATTTTTCAAAGGTGAAGTTAAGTCCGGAGGAGGTCATGAAGCGACGCTGGAGCTCCTGTAGTTTGTGGAGGTCCTTGATTTGAACGAAAATGTCATCCACGTATCTACAGTAGATGGCGGGTCGTTGGGCAGCTAGGAGCTCTTCCTCGATGGTACCCATAAAAAAGTTCGCAAGGATGTCCAGTGTTGGTGTATCAGGGCAATGGTAAATTCGACGTAGAATCATGTCAATGGTCCTATCCACTAGCACGTTGGTGAACAGGTTGTCTACGTCGAGGGAGGTGATTGTGTAGTTGTTGTTCCGGGGGGCATCTCGTAAAATTTCCAAGAAATCGTGGGCTGAGTTAAGGTTGTATTGGCAGGGCACGTAGGGGGTGAGGAGGTTGTTCAGGGCCTTGGCGATCTGGTAGGTGGCAGTGGAGATATGGGGATCGACATCCTCGTAGCTCTGAACGACCATGGGTTCAAAACCACCGTCTACACCAAACCAACTAACACAGGACAATGCCTCAACGGCGATAGTGAATGCCCCCGCCGTTATCTTCTATCCTCTATCTCCGCTTATGTAAGGAGAGCCCTCACGCACTGCTCTACCTGGGCTGACACCCACCAGGAACTAGAAAGACTATCCTAAGTCTTAGTGAACAACGGATACTCCAACTCCGACATCTCCAGCACCATCAACCACCATCTTGAAAAATGGTACACCCAAAGCCTTCCCAACATTGACCCCCCAATGAAATTAAGATCTTCTACCGCAATTTTATGTCCTCTGAACACAAATATGACGAGGTCGTCTTAAAAGAAATAATCTCCAAGCATGTCCACCCAACCAACCCGGAAAACAAAATCAAATTAATAATTTATTACAAATCCCCCAAGACCTCCAACCTCGTTCTCCGCAACAAACCAGCTTCCACTAAGATAAAGAGCCCGATGACCGACGATCACGTCATTTACCAACATACCTGTAATTATGAGGACTGTGGACCTCATTCCTAAATTGGCATGACGCAGACTCGTCTTTCACGTCGGTTAACTCTTCACCTTTAGGCTGGAGCCATCAAAGACCACTGTCTCACCCCTAACCATCCCCACCTCACACGCAACGAGTTAGAGAAACACACCACCATACTCGATAAAGAAAGTGACCCAAGGAGATTACCTATACTCGAAGCGTTTGTGACGCCTGCAGCTCAACAGAACGCCACGTGGGCTCAGCCACTCGCTTGGCCACTCGCTAACACTCGCCAGGGCAATGTATTTGGCTACAGTCTATCTACAATGTTGTACTTTCTTTCTTGTGAATCGTCATGTCACAGGCAGTATAGAAGTGAGATTTGTTTTCGCCTGTGACAAGGGATTATATTTTATATCATGAGTTGAACATAAGATGCATTGTAGTGAAGGAAAGAGAGAGAGAGCGAGCGTGCAGTGAGAAGGTAGTTTTTCCTCCTCCCTCCTTCCTCCAGGAGTCCCTCGCTCGCGTGATCCTTCTCTCGGTTTTGATTGGCTGGTGGTTCCTGGCGCCTTCTGCAGGCCTGCTGCCGGGGGACGTGGCAGCCTGTGATTGGCTGACCACCATGCCTTTGTGTGTGATCCTGGAGGGGTCCCGAGGAGTTCCATCCTCAGAGCTTGCCTGACCAGCATACCCTTCACATATCCCTTGCACCTGTCTCCCGACTTCTACCTATAGAGCACTTTCTCTCTCTCTCAACTTCTTACCTCTCATTCTTCCACTCTATTTAATATCATAACTTCCCTTTGGTTCTGCACGATTTCATATATCGGCCATCGTATTATATGCTGAAGCTCTCAGATAACCCATGTTTAGTTAGGCATTTTGGAACGGTTGCCAATTTTGTCTGTAGAGGTTTGACACACTCACGGTGTCTCCCTTCCTGTATCTTGGTGGTCTGCCGGGGGATTTAATGCTAGACTGGGATAAGGCTACTGGTGTTGTGATTTCCGATGTGTACTAGATTTTGTTGAACCTGTACAATCGCAGCGGAGACGTGGGAAGCCTAGGTGGTCTTTCTGACTGTGTACCTTGTGAGTTTAGCACTGTGTTGCGAGTGAGGGCTTTTGCCTCTGCCACCCAACACTGTGCTAACTCATTTGCTTTGACTTTGAGAGGGTCGCCAGGAGAGAACCAGATACTAGCGATCTGGATCTCTCAAGAGAGCACCCCGTCAATTAACGTATTTGGCCGCACAGCCTTAAGGACTTCGCTAGGCTACGAGCCGCTTGCTCAGCCATTGTTTCCTAGCCTACTACATCCCAGCTAGACTTTATTCGCCTAGCAGACACCAGATTTAGATTATAAACTCTTTCTGTTATGTATGCATTATTATTCACGGCATTTATTAGTCTAGGTTGTTGTTGAGTTGCACAACCCAAGTAGGCTGCTTCGTTGATGAGGAAGAACTTCTTTTGCTGTTTGAGTTCCTACTATTGCGCAGTTATTATTCCCGTGCCAGTTAACCCTATATGTCCTTACAATTGTCATATCCTGTTCCTGCTTTATACTATAGTTCAAAATCCGATACGATCATCTTACCCCAGCATCAGACTTTCTTCAGAAGATTCCTGCTCGATGCTTTGGGACTTTCGTTCACTTTCTTTAGTATAGGAGTGACAGTTCATTATTGTTTAGAGTAACTTTAAATATACCTTCTTCTAGTTTGCATTAAATCATTGCAGTGATTTAATTAAGATCTCTATCTTTTCCTAGTATACCTTATTACCGTAATTGTATGTTGTTGTGATCAGGCTGTATCAGAGATCATCAGCCTGTAGTAGTAGTGCACTTATACTGAGTTATAGGATACCCCGTTATCGCAGATTTAACTCTGGACGGTATAGGTGTTTTTGTGCGCCGGCATTATAAGTTCAGGGGTTGGATCTAGTGTTACCGTTGTGGCTGTGTGCTTTCCTAATCCAATGATTAAGAGCCCTTGTTTTATACGAGCCCCGGTCGTAACAAATGGCAACCTTGCTTAGGATTTTGTGAACTTAGAGAAATATTGCAGGAGTGTTGTGGTCATTGGTTTTTGTTTGAAGGAATATAGTGGACACGTGGAATTTTTTTTGGCAAGTAGTATAACACTTGAGTCTTCAAGCATTTTTTGAGTGAATAGTGCTACATAAGAGTTTAGGTACTTCTATTATTTTTTTATATAAACGTTGAGAATTTTTGGTGGACACTATGTCGAACGACGGATTAATGTACAGTGAGGACACAGTAAGGGAAGCAGACTCTGAGGTGCAGCAGCGGGCTTTGTTAGATGACATTAGAGTTATAGCTAGTGAGGAGGATGCAAGGAAGTTTCTGGAGACACCTATTACTGCTGACCGGGTGTCGGGGATTGATCGGTATGGTCTCCAGTGTTTGGCCACGGTCAAGGGGCATGTGGGCATTAGCAGCATGTCGAGAGGTGACCTGGTGGCCTGTGTGCTCGGCGGGGTGCGTGGGGCTTCGGGTGAAGCGGGAGCTGGGGCACCTTCGGCCCAGCCCCCATTCCACTCGACTCCTACCATGGCGCCCCCTCGGGTTCCGGAGCGGGGTACGTTCCCTCAGGCCGATAGTCACTGGCAGTGTGGTTTGTCACAGGGTGGGTCTCCAATTGTTGCATCTCCTCCTCCTCAAGGTTTGACTCCAGATATGCTCTTCCAGCTTGAGATGGCTAAGATGCAGCTGCAGCAGAAGTGGGAATCTGAGCAGCAGAAGTGGGAATCTGAGCAGCAGCAGCGGGAGTTTGAGATGGCTAAGATTCAGGCTGAGGAGATAAGGGCCAGATATGAGCTCGAACAACGGCAGCGAGAGAATGAGTCTGAGGAGAGAAAGGCTAGGTACTGTGCAGACATAGATCTTGAGAAGTCTAGGGTGGAGTCGACAGGGCAGCGTCTCGGTTCTGGGAATCGAGGTCTTGATCAGTCGTAATCGCACCTGCTCAAGTTGGTCCCTGTATTTGATGAGTCGGGTGTCACTGAATTTTGTATGCGTTTTGAGAAGAAGTGCCGGGAGCACCAATGGCCCGAGGTTAAGTGGGCAGCCCTTGTTTCCTCTAGATTAGTTGGCAAAGGACTCAAGGCATATGATGCGTTGCCCTTGGAGTCGTGCATCGATTACGAGGTATTGAAGGAGGCTGTCCTGCGGGCATATGAGTTACAACCAGAGACGTACAGATTGAAGTTCCGGGGTGTAACGAAGGGTCGTAAGTGCACCTTTCTTGAGCATGCCCGGGATCTGTCCGATGCATTTAGAAACTGGCTGCGTTCTGAGAAGGAAATCAACGTTTGAGGAGTTGAAACAGCTGATGCTTCTAGAACAATTTTTTAAGTGTACAGGCAGCGATCTGACGTTGAATCTTAAAGAGAAAAACCCAAGAACTCTTCAGGAGGCAGCTGAGATGGCTGACCTTCGGATGTCACTGATTCGTGGGTGCGGGTCTGCACAACGGAACGATGCAGGTAACAAGGGGCGCAACACTCCACCCCCCCGAGTCAGTGATACACCATATAACCATTACAACAAGAGCAACGATACTAAGTCTGACCATAAACCTAATATAGTCCCGTTTAAGAAGGGTCAGGGCCCTTCCCCACCTCAAGGGAAGCCCAAGGGGGAGTTAGAGTGTTTTCATTGTCATGAGAAGGGCCATTTTGCAAGAGCCTGTCCAAGCAAGCTACCTAATGCAGTCATGTCTTTGGCTCGCAACATTGAGGTGTCCCCGAAGTCGTCTGAGTTTGCCCGGGGTATAACGTCAGAGGCTGGGACACAGCCAGTGGAGAAGAATCCGGAAGGCTCGAACCCTGTCCGCGATGTCTTTTGTGACCATCGAGGGCATGGCTGCGTGAAGTGGGCTGGTAAGAAGCATGGAGTTGAGCTGTTGCGAGACACCGGTGCCTCTCAGACTTTAATGAAGAACTTTACTGGTAGACCAATAAACGCGGCACGGGTGGTTGTGGTGCAGGGTATCAATGCTGTCAAGTCATACCCGTTGGTCAGGATGGAACTGGAGGTGGATGGTGTGACACGAGAGTTGGATGTGGGTGTTGTGGAGAACTTGCCTGTTGGCGGCGTCGACCTCCTTCTCGGCAACGACTATGCGGTGCCTACTGCTGAGGTTTCACCCTTGGTCGTTGCCGAGAAGCCGGCCGACGTGAGTAGGGAGGAACAGGAGTGGGTAGAGAAATGTCAAGTACAACCTATGGCGTGCGTTGTTACAAGACCTCTTGCATCCAAAGTGTCACAGCCTATTCCTCAGTCATCTGATCAACGGAGGAACGGTTGGAAGAAGATGGCTAATGTTGGTAACAGTTTGAAGAGTTTAGTACCAGCGGCTCTTCTTGGCAACTCAGTATTGGCACCATTGTTGGAGTCTGGAGATGCCCCAGGACCTGTCACAGCTAGTGAGGAAGTAGGGCAGGAAGAGACTCCGAGGCAGCAACGTTACACACGGAGAGAAAAAAGGGTTGCTCAGTTTGATATTGGGGGAGGACTTGGGTTGCTTCGAAAGCATCTAGACAGGTTGGTTCCCTCAGATATTTGTAAACTTTAGTTGGAGAATCCGGAAGTTCAGAAGTGTGGTAATGGTGCTGTCGAGATCAAACACGAGGACGGGGAAACATGTCATGTGAACCTGTTGGAGGAGTTTGTGAGGCAACCACCTGAGCAGCCTGCTGTCCCTGCGTTAGTCTGCAACGGCCAAGGTGGAGAAGGAGAGGGGGGCAGTAGGGCACAGGTGGAGGAGAGTAGGGATTATCATGTCTCGCCGGAGCAGTGGGCGGGGGACACGAGTCTGGTGGCTGTGGAAGCGCTAGAGCACCTGCCTGAGCAGCAGTGTGCAGCACTCCAGCACCAGCTCGGTTCATACCCCACTGGTCGTGCCGAGCCCCTGAGCCTCACAACTCAGGCGGTGCAAGATGTTCCGCGGGCAGGTCACGTGAATGTTGAGAGACCGTTAGCCTCGTTGTTTCGGTGGTTCAAGGTGGGCGACGAGGCTTTGGCATGGTTGCCAGGTCAGGGTCGACCCATGGCTGCCAAGGGTGGTGGTCAAAAGGAGGACTTTGAGCAGATTGGTGAGGTTGGCTGTGGCATAGAAGTGCCCAGTCGTCGCATAGCCTCCCAATGCTGCTCTAGTCGATTGCAACAGCCCTACCATAGACCAACTATATCTGGCCATGTCGCTAAAAGCGGTGATGCTGCGCAGGCAGATGTAGTCGTAAGGAATGCGGGGGTGCGCATGTACGGTATCGGCTGGGAAGCCTTAGCAATAAGGAACTATGGGAGTGACTGCACAGGTGGTACTGATTGTCCCTCTCATGACCTGGCTGTTCTAGGGACGAAGGTGGAGAAGCAGGGAGACTACAGGTTAGAAGCTGCGGTCTCGGCTGGGTTGTGGGAGGGCACTAGGCATGTTCTGCGAGATAAGTTGTTTACTAGGCTGTGGCAGTGCATCCGCATGTTTGTTGCTTCTCCAGGCCTGATGTACGAGGTAGAATCCGACATGGAGGCTGGAGACAGTGCGAGGCTCAGTTTAATTCCCTACCGTATAAATCCTGCTAAAAAGTCTGTCGTGAAAACAGAGCTAGACGACATGTGGAAAAAGGGTCTGAGGGATAAAGTATGTCGTGATTGGTCGTTGCCTGTAACTTGGCAACCTGTGTTAAGTGGCAAGATCAGTGAGTGTGTTGATTGCGAGAGTGTGTGTGCATTATCCCTGACAGACGCCTATACCTTATCGAGAGTTGACGACACCATAGACCGCCTCGGGGCTGCATCGCCTATCACGAAGGTAGAACTAGTGAAAGGTTATTGGCAGGCCCCGTTGCCGGAAAGAGCGAAGAGAAATGCCAGTCTTGTGATGAACTGGGCAGTTTATCAGTGCCAGGTGTTGTTTTGCTGCCGGGACACAAGTTGGATGAGTGGCATGCTAAGGGCACTGATAATGTTTTAGCTGATTGTTTGTCACAGGAGGGTTTGTTTGCAGGAGAACCCTCGCCGTTCAGTCAGTGTGTGTTGAGAGTGGAGTAAATTTGGCTTGCCCCTGTAAGTGCAGCCGCCAAAAACATATTAAAAATGAAAATTCTATAAAAACTCTTTCTTTAATAGTTATTTTTTTTTAAGTATGTTATAGCTAAAGTTCTGAGTCGAACCTGTGCTTCTCTCAGAAGGCTGGGCTAGTAGAGGCTCGCTCTAGGAGCATAGCAGTATGAATTAATTAAGCTATTGTGTTGGGAGGGGTTGTAATTTTTGTTTTTTGATGAGAACTGAGCTTTGCCTTTCTTTGTGGCGAAGTGGTTAGGGGTGGCGAGTCTTATCTGGGTTCTGCTTGTGAGATATGGAGCTCATGGATGAGCGTCTAATATCTTGGGTGGGGTGTGACGCCTGCAGCTCAGCAGAACACCACGTGGGCTCAGCCACTCCCTTGGCCACTCGCTAACACTCGCCAGGGCAATGTATTTGGCTACAGTCTATCTACAATGTTGTACTTTCTTTCTTGTGAATCGTCATGTCACAGGCAGTATAGAAGTGAGATTTGTTTTCGCCTGTGACAAGGGATTATATTTTATATCATGAGTTGAACATAAGATGCATTGTAGTGAAGGAAGGAGAGAGAGAGCGAGCGTGCAGTGAGAAGGTAGTTTTTCCTCCTCCCTCCTCCCTCGAGGAGTCCCTCGCTCGCGTGATCCTTCTCTCGGTTTTGATTGGCTGGTGGTTCCTGGCGCCTTCTGCAGGCCTGCTGCCGGGTGACATGGCAGCCTGTGATTGGCTGACCACCATGCCTTTGTGTGTGATCCTGGAGGGGTCCCGAGGAGTTCCATCCTCAGAGCTTGCCTGACCAGCATACCCTTCACATATCCCTTGCACCTGTCTCCCGACTTCTACCTATAGAGCACTTTCTCTCTCTCTCTCAACTTCTTACCTCTCATTCTTCCACTCTATTTAATATCATAACTTCCCTTTGGTTCTGCACGATTTCATATATCGGCCATCGTATTATATGCTGAAGCTCTCAGATAACCCATGTTTAGTTAGGCATTTTGGAAGGGTTGCCATTTTTGTCTGTAGAGGTTTGACACACTCACGGTGTCTCCCTTCCTGTATCGTGGTGGTCTGCTGGGGGATTTAATGCTAGACTGGGATAAGGCTACTGGTGTTGTGATTTCCGATGTGTACTAGATTTTGTTGAACCTGTACAATCGCAACGGAGACGTGGGAAGCCTAGGTGGTCTTTCTGATTGTGTACCTTGTGAGTTTAGCACTGTGTTGCGAGTGAGGGCTTTTGCCTCTGCCACCCAACACTGTGCTAACTCGTTTGCTTTGACTTTGAGAGGGTCGCCAGGAGAGAACCAGATACTAGCGATCTGGATCTCTCAAGAGAGCACCCCGTCAATTAACGTAATTTGGCCGCACAGCCTTAAGGACTTCGCTAGGCTACGAGCCGCTTGCTCAGCCATTGTTTCCTAGCCTACTACATCCCAGCTAGACTTTATTCGCCTAGCAGACACCAGATTTAGATTATAAACTCTTTCTGTTATGTATGCATTATTATTCACGGCATTTATTAGTCTAGGTTGTTGTTGAGTTGCACAACCCTAGTAGGCTGTTTCGTT
The DNA here is from genome assembly GCA_032716605.1 of Paralithodes platypus. Taxonomy (NCBI): domain Eukaryota; kingdom Metazoa; phylum Arthropoda; class Malacostraca; order Decapoda; family Lithodidae; genus Paralithodes; species Paralithodes platypus. The sequence continues at coordinate 18,787,294 of CM064578.1, forward strand.
GATGAGGAAGAACTTCTTTTGCTGTTGAGTTCCTACTATTGCGCAGTTATTATTCCCGTGCCAGTTAACCCTATATGTCCTTAAAATTGTCATATCCTGTTCCTGCTTTATACTATAGTTCAAAATCCGATACGATCATCTTACCCCAGCATCAGACTTTCTTCAGAAGATTCCTGCTCGATGCTTTGGGACTTTCGTTCACTTTCTTTAGTATAGGAGTGACAGTTCATTATTGTTTAGAGTAACTTTAAATATACCTTCTTCTAGTTTGCATTAAATCATTGCAGTGATTTAATTAAGATCTCTATATTTTCCTAGTATACCTTATTACCGTAATTGTATGTTGTTGTGATCAGGCTGTATCAGAGATCATCAGCCTGTAGTAGTAGTGCACTTATACTGAGTTATAGGATACCCCGTTATCGCAGATTTAACTCTGGAGGGTATAGGTGTTTTTGTGCGCCGGCATTATAAGTTCAGGGGTTGGATCTAGTGTTACCGTTGTGGCTGTGTGCTTTCCTAGTCCAATGATTAATAGCCCTTGTTTTATACGAGCCCCGGTCGTAACACGTTATATATCCAAGCCTTACATCCTAACATCAACAACCAAACTCTGGACCTTCAGATCCTTCCTTCTGCCAAAAGGCACTATCCTACAGGACCTAACGCCCCCCCTCGCCCCCCGGTGCCCTTGACGCAGGCCCCCACACTACCTCCTTCAGCTTCGTCTTCTGCCGGCGCCACACGTACTACGCAACTTAGGCCACGCCCTTCGACACGCAGCCAATCAGCTTCGACCCCGCCAACCGACCACCACCTTCCCGCATCCAGTGCGCCTGCGTGAAGCAGTTCTCTCATTTCCACTCCTATAATACCCCTCCACCAATAGTAGACTTTTGCCCCCTGATTTTCGCCTCCTCTGATCCTCCACCCTCTATATATACCCTTCCTGTTTACCTTTTATATCATTCTATCCTTACTTGATAATGCTGGTTGTCCAGTGAAACACGTCATATATCCTGATCATCATGTACATTAATGTAACCCTGTACCACCATGAATTTTGCTAATCTCATTCATCTACTTCCTGCCACCCAGCGAAAACTCATCAGAGACCTAGAAACTTTGAATAATAACATTTCCAACGCAGAAATTGCCATTTCTTTCAACCTCGTATGTATTAAAGAAAATGTATTACCTGGCTTTACTAACACATATATATATATATACATATATATATATATATACCGTATATATATATTTTTGTTGTGTGTTCCTGTTTCCCAGGGTGTCTAGCGGAACAGCCCCAAGGTCCCGAGCAAGGCCAAGGCCCATAATCGAGTATTTGTATTATTTTTTGTTTTATTTTATTGATATTTGAATTTATTTAATTTATTATTTTTTAATTTATTTTATTTTATTTATATTTTTATTTTATTATATACTGTATATACATATATATATATATATATATATATAAATTATATATATATATATATATATATATATATATATATATACATACCGGTATATATATATATACCGGGTATGTATATATATATTTTTTTTTTTTTTTTTTGTATGTGCAATCATTCATTCATTGATTCATTCATTCAATCATTTCTCTTCTTCATTCACCCACCTTCATCATCAAAGTGGATATAGGCCTCCTGGGGAAACCACTCTAAACAAATAAGGAGTCAAGTGCAGCACCTCATTGGGTGGCTTGGAAAGCTGCACATATTTCTCTGGTTTGACACCTTGCATATATATATATATATATATATATAAAAAGGAAAAGAATTGACAGGGCGCCAGGCAACATCTTTATTTTTCAAATTTTCGGCTAACCTTAAGCCATCATCAGGAACAACATTCCCTAAAAATAAGTAATATACTATTAGAACAACGCAATTTGTAAAAAATAGGGGAATGATTATCGAATCTATAAAAGGTTAAACTTACTAAATATAAACAATCCTATATTAATGTCTCACTATATATAAAATTAAAATTCATACACTAACCATGTAAAACCAGTGAAGATACCGAAAAGCAAAATAAAGACCATCATAATTGAACCATAACACATATTTTAACCTTTGAATACAAACATTGTTTCCATAAATTCAAAACAAAGTCACAACACAGGCTAATACCATACAACGGATCAAGAAACGATCTCCCAATTTATCTAACACCATTGATTTATCAGTAAGGAAACTATATAATAATATTTCGATAACTAGCAATTAACTTACATAACCCCTGACCAAAAATCCAAACACAAATAATACTCTTAGTCAAAAACATGAAAACACTAATAAACTAAGCCTAAATCAATCTTATATATCATAGCAATACGAGACTGAAATTCAACCCAATCTAGAGATTTAACACAAAAACACATCACTCCCAATGACAAAAGCAAAAATATTTATGTTTAAACCCATCATTATACTTGACTTACCCAGAAAAGAGTTCTCATCAGCACCAGGAACAAGAGAGAACTGAGGAACCTGAACCGAGAAGCGGCTAAAATAAACTCCCATGAAACAATTTCCCAAACAAATGAACCACTAACCATGTTGAACAAACCCTTGAAATTTGACCAAACATATATCTATGAACCACTATTTGCAAGATTGATTTCAGGATTCAGTTTACTAATTAACAACTTCTCACCAATCAATGCATCAGACTGGCTACCCAACCTAGAGACTATCTCAAAATCACCCACACTAAAGAGATGATCCTCTTCACGCGAATGATTTCGAATAGCCGAAAACGCCATAGCCTGTAAAAACTTTCCCGATCTGTAGCTCCTACCCAAGTGTTCAAATATCCTAATTTTGAAGGAACGACTAGTGCATCCCAAATACCTAGCCTCACAGCTAGGACAAGTAAATTTGTATACAATATTTGAACACAGAAAGTCAGGCACGCGATCTTTGAAGCTAAAAAAGACCCAATTCTAAACTTATTGGTGAAAATAAATCTTAAGTCACAGCAGGAAAACTATTTTTCAGAACATTTAGTGCAATTTTACGAAATTCATTGCTAATAGATCCATAGTAAGGCATTTTAACATAAATTATCTTCTTTTTTACATCAAAATTTGATTGAACACCCTGAGCTTGTTTTACATACAAAAAATGTCTAAGTATACCATTGAATATATCTTCCTTATAGTTATTAAGCATAAAATATTTCCTTAATTTTTCAATTTCAACATGTAGCGAAACATAGCTGGAGCAAACAGCATAGGCTCTTTCTAATAGTGTCTTTATTGAATTAATCTTAAAAATCTTAGGGCAGTAGCTAAGCCAGTTTAAACCTAATCCTGTATGAGTGGGCTTTCTATAAACCTCAGTAGCTAATCCCTGATCTGTCTTTATCACTTTAACATCCAAAAATGCTAGTGACCCATTCACTTCATTATCACATGTAAATTTAATATTTTGATGTTGCTTGTTCATATATTCAAAAAAACTTATATTATCTTCTACATCTCTAAATATTAAAAATGTATCATCCACATATCTCCTATAAAATATAGGTTTGAATGATAGGGGACACTCATCAAGCCACTGAACCTCTTTATTGCATAAAAATGAACCCGCAAACAATGGACCTAGACTTGACCCAATTGAAACTCCATCAATTTGACTATACAATACTTTGTTAAACAAAAAACAAGATACAAACAAGAACAATTTCTTAACTATATCCTTACTAATATTGAAAAAGTTGTTAGAATCATATTCATCCAAAATAATCTCTAAAGTCTCACTCAGAGGAACGTTTGTGAAAAGTGACTCTACAAAAGTGACTTATTTGTTTTCACCAATAAGTTTAGAATTGGGTCATTTTTTAGCTTCAAAGATCGCGTGCCTGACTTTCTGTGTTCAAATATTGTATACAAATTTACTTGTCCTAGCTGTGAGGCTAGGTATTAGGGATGCACTAGTCGTTCCTTCAAAATTAGGATATTTGAACACTTGGGTAGGAGCTACCGATCGGGAAAGTTTTTACAGGCTATGGCGTTTTCGGCTATTCGAAATCATTCGCGTGAAGAGGATCATCTCTTTAGTGTGGGTGATTTTGAGATAGTCTCTAGGTTGGGTAGCCAGTCTGATGCATTGATTGGTGAGAAGTTGTTAATTAGTAAACTGAATCCTGAAATCAATCTTGCAAATAGTGGTTCATAGATATATGTTTGGTCAAATTTCAAGGGTTTGTTCAACATGGTTAGTGGTTCATTTGTTTGGGAAATTGTTTCATGGGAGTTTATTTTAGCCGCTTCTCGGTTCAGGTTCCTCAGTTCTCTCTTGTTCCTGGTGCTGATGAGAACTCTTTTCTGGGTAAGTCAAGTATAATGATGGGTTTAAACATAAATATTTTTGCTTTTGTCATTGGGAGTGATGTGTTTTTTGTGTTAAATCTCTAGATTGGGTTGAATTTCAGTCTCGTATTGCTATGATATATAAGATTGATTTAGGCTTAGTTTATTAGTGTTTTCATGTTTTTGACTAAGAGTATTATTTGTGTTTGGATTTTTGGTCAGGGGTTATGTAAGTTAATTGCTAGTTATCGAAATATTATTATATAGTTTCCTTACTGATAAATCAATGGTGTTAGATAAATTGGGAGATCGTTTCTTAATCCGTTGTATGGTATTAGCCTGTGTTGTGACTTTGTTTTGAATTTATGGAAACAATGTTTGTATTCAAAGGTTAAAATATGTGTTATGGTTCAATTATGATGGTCTTTATTTTGCTTTTCGGTATCTTCACTGGTTTTACATGGTTAGTGTATGAATTTTAATTTTATATATAGTGAGACATTAATATAGGATTGTTTATATTTAGTAAGTTTAACCTTTTATAGATTCGATAATCATTCCCCTATTTTTTACAAATTGCGTTGTTCTAATAGTATATTACTTATTTTTAGGGAATGTTGTTCCTGATGATGGCTTAAGGTTAGCCGAAAATTTGAAAAATAAAGATGTTGCCTGGCGCCCTGTCAATTCTTTTCCTTTTGATATGGAGGAAATATATATATATATATATATATATATATATATATATATATATATACCATTCATTTGTTTTGACACCTTGTATATATATGTATATATATATAAATATATATAATTATATATATACAGTATATATATATATATATATATATATTCGTTACTTTATTTGCGTGTACAATAGAATTATTTCTGAATGTATTACTTGAAGATAACCTGGCTTTCTTGTTATGTTTTTTTCAATGTCAACCCAGGAGCCATTTCCCTTCTCGTTGGAAAGGGTTGTGGCCCTACCAGGGAAGTAAAATTGACAACCTTCATGACTGACATGTGTTCTTTGAATATTATAGAATTATTGGCAAGGAAAATTATATAAAAGTGTTGTATATTGTGGCAAAGATATACAACTGTATAAACATTCTCATATATTGACATAACCATAATAATGCATGGAAACAATTGGGCATAGCTCGCGAACCAATTACGCTATAGTATTTTGGTTTTCACCATTAGAGAGAACATAATTTTCCGATTACGGTGATATATACAGTTATATACGTATCCGAGCAAATAAAGCAACGCCGTGGTGGGGAACCGCTTGGAACCCGGCTAGCGTAGGCAGAAAGGGAGACGAGTGAAGCGTAAATATTTGCATTTTGGCTCTTCATTTCAAATATTCATAGAGCAAAAAGTATTTGTCGTAGGAACTTCTAGTTTTTGTATTCTCTTCGGCATTATCTTCCGTATTCATACAGCCTAAATTGAAAACCATAGACCTCGAAACAACGAAATAATTCGAACATGTTATAAACCATATCATGCAAAATCATACTTTTTTTGTTTTCGGTCACTGCTTGAAAACTATTGAAGATAAACAATTTCTGTTTTGAGATTTGGAAAGAACAGAACAAATACTATTATTTGAGCAAATCAAAATATATGGTCATCACTCACAGTTGCGAGATAGGACGGTGTGAAGACAATTGAATGGGAAATAATGTTATTCCGGAGTCGTTTACACTTTCATACATCGATTTATTTCATTTTTGGTTTATATAATGTAGTATAGTTCCATTGACATATGATACATCACAATAAACAGCATTCTGGTGGTTGGAAATACAGAAATACACAAGGCTTCTAAAACTCGCCTGGCCGGAATATTTCAGGCCAAACCAAAAGTGTCTTACCATTTCTATCTTTAGAACATAGTCGGATGCGAGAGTGTTAGCTTGCATGTTAGAGTTTCCTGCATTTTCTGTTTGTTAGGATTACTGCATTACTGACATTCTTAAATATTATCTTCACACCATTCGTCCATTTCTTTCCTTTATTCTGCTGCACTGTGAATCATTATTGTATGTGTATATTATTCATTGTTGATATCTATAGTGGTTTGGGTGACTGGTCTGTCCTGTCCAGCTTTTTGTTAGGCCTTTGAGGACCGAGGTTGCTGGGTGAGTGGGTAGGCCTGTATTGCCATATTAGGCTACTGTCTTTTTACCTCCCATCACACAGCATCCTCTAACTCGGGCCTTATTTAACCCTTTAGGGGTGGCAGCCAGTCTCCAACCCACTAAGATTACAACCCTTGTGCCTTGTTTAGTTTTTAGCAGCGATACATCCGGTGCAGTTTGGGACTAGGGGTGGAGCCCGTTACTAGGTGAGGTTGTCCCCATTGCATTCGGGTGAGCTAACCCAAGATGGTGTTGTAAGAGATAGATTATTACATTTTATCCCTTGCAACACCACCGCCGAGTTGTGCTGAAGAGAGCCATTCGGTGTATTATTAGGACATTAGGTAGGGATAATAGGCTTGGCACAGAGGCTTGTTAGGCTACTGCATTGGACTCATTACCATGGTTTTTGCTTCATATTGTTCTCGGTTCCTGAGCGACTGGGCATGATATGGATTGTTCTGGGAGTCTAGCAGTATTTTGGTTTGGCACTTTTGCGTAGTTTAGAATAACTTGAGAAGTACTCTTGACATACTACTAGCACTATCAACCCGAGTCGGATAGGCCCCGACTGAGACAGTAGATATTTTTGTGTTTTCTTTTGTACTGCTTTAATAGAGCAAAGAGGAAGATAACCCCTTTTCCTAGAGAACTTGCATGTCTTAGTGTTGAGTCAGATATTAAGAGTGTGTCACATGCAGGGCTTTTGTAGTACAGTGAGCAGTGTTGGGTGCATGACTACAGCATTGTTGTCTTTTTGCTATGGCGTTTCTTTTTGGACAGTGCTGTGGGCTAAGCTATTGGAGCATCTGCTTTCCCCGAACCCTCCCCGTGTAACAATATATATATATATATATATATATATATATATATATATATATATATATATATATATATATATATATACTTTCGAATCACAGACAGTCTGTATGTATTTTTAAGATAACAGGAGTGAATATATTAATGATAGCACCTTTACTTGGTACCTGAACGTATTTCACTTTATTTGATTATATATTTGATGACACCACCTCCCACTACCCCCTCGTTATACAGACCTTGTGTATAATAATAGCAACAGTTTACCTCAGACTAAAGACTGTATTCAGGACGCAGGGAATGTATTATCTTCGGATGTGAGATGTATTTCTGAAGAACTTAACAAAACAAACGATAATTATAGGGAATAGACTCGCAGCGTTATAATACATAAAAGTGAAGCTCTATGGAATCCTTATAATATACTCACATAGATTCCGTTGTGGGAGAATAGTTTTGATAAGTTTTGTAACTCTCGATTTTGTTGATCAAAATAGAGTCCCGCGCGTAAACAAACTCTTCTTCTTCAGTCACGCAATCTTGAGAGCTCTGCTACGGACGTGTTCAATGTATACAAAAAGTGTTCGGAATGGAGTACACTCGCTACAGTAAACTGTTAGGTTCTACAAAGATGTTACTGTATGTCTAATATACACATTTGCAACATTACATTGTGCTTTTATTTAATTTTCATAGTTTTCGCGGTATTTGTTCAATCCTTTCTGGCATTTTTCTTTCCCATTTCCCTTGTAGTTTTAGTATTATTACATATATTTGCTCTTGCGCACGACTCGGCGCATATTGTTGCCATTCCTTCTCTCAGCTGACAGAAACGTCAAACAGCCCGGCAGATTTGTAACTGTCATGGCCGCTTGTGCAGATTGTAGTCTCTCCTGTCAAAAATTGGGGGACATTTTGCGAACTAAGGAAGCTACATGGGATTTTCTTGTTCAGCATAATTTAGTCTTGGCAACTGGTAAGTGCAATACATGTGGCAGTGAATTGCAAGTGAGCGAAAATAGAGAACAAAAGAAATTCCGATGTGACAAACAGAACAAAGATTACGATCACCATGCAGTAACGAAATCACGCTGTAGGTATAATGTTAGTGCTGTGAAAGACACATTCTTTGAAAATGCCCACATACCCATTCCCAAAGTCCTCAATATTGTGTATTGGTTTTGCATAAACAAATTACCATATCAAGATGTAGTCCTCCAGTGCGATGTTGCCCTCAGTACGTTAGTGGACTGGTATTCGTTTTGTCGGGAAGTGGCTATTTTTTTGCGTGAAAAACGTTCAGAAAAACTGGTGGCCCTGGAAAAAACGTTGAGATAGACGAAGCCAAGTTTGGCCTAAGGAAATACCACCGTGGTCGTGTGATTGAGGGCCAGTGGGTTTTCGGGGGCATCGAGAGGGAGTCTCGGAAACTTTTACTTGTACCAGTTCCCGACAGAACGAAGGACACCCTAGTGGAGATCATAAAGCAGTGAATTTTACCGGGAACACACATTCACTCAGATTGTTGGCGTTCCTATAACACCCTGTCCCTGGAAGGTTACACTCACACTACGGTCAACCATTCCCAAAATTTGTGGACCCTTCTACTGGGTCACATACTCAGACTGTGGAAAGGAGTTGGAGAGAGGTCAGGGCTTCTATCCCAAGGTACGGTCGTCGGGAAGAGCACTTTGAGGGGTACTTAGCCCAACACCTCTTCGAACGTCAATTCCCTGTTTCCACCCAACGCTTTCACCACTTTCTACTCGCTGCTGCTGAACTGTTATTATTTACTGTACTCTCCTTATTCTCCTCCCTCTTCCTCTTCGGAATAAGGTTGGATTTATTTTATTAATGTAATATATGCTGTGGGAGTGGAGGTAACCTGGTCAATATAAAGGAGCCGGACCACAGCTAGCTCGGGAATCTTAATGGGTGATCGCAAAGTAGGCTAATCTAAAGTAAAATATTTTTTTCGCAAAGGTTTAAACTTCCGGAAATTAATGGGTAATACATACAATAATGGATTATTTAAACTAAGGTCCGCCGCCGCACTAATGTTATTGTTGTCAACCTCTCGCTGCCATCGGACGAGTGTGGCAGAGAGCAAGGGCTAGTTTTGTATCTCATGTACTGAGTACTATGAACATGCAGTAGCTGGCGTGCAAGGGCTAGTTTTGTATCCCACGTACTGGGTACTATGCACCCACAGTAGCTGGCATGCAAGGGCTAGTTTTGTATCCCACCAACTGGGTACTATGAACCCACAGTATCTGGCATGCAAGGGCTAGTTTTGTATCCCACGTACTGGGTACTATGCACCCACAGTAGCTGGCATGCAAGGGCTAGTTTTTTATCCCACGTACTGGGTCTAGGTTAGGTTAGGTTGGGTTGTTTGGTTAGGTTATTATACTAGGTCTCGGAAACAAGATTCGTAGTTGCGGTAGTATTTACAAATGCTTATTATACTAATCTTTTAAGCCTCTCCAAATTTCAAACATCCAAGCACAGTTTTTACACATTTTACCTCGCATTTTTACAAAGTGACCTTTTGCGTCTCTGAAATTAAGGCCCCATTAATTGCTCTTTCCATTCACATATGCATAGCCTACGTGAGTTGCAGTTGGGATGTGTGTACATGCTTAGATTGATATGCAGGATTCGAAGTTGCATAATAAATCGTAGGCAGTGTCCACCATTCTTTAACTGTCTACGTGGTGCGATGCATAAGGTGTTGATTTTCGGTGTGAGCATCCTGGATTCGAATCCACGGACTGCCACATGTGTTTGTAAATTTCATTAATCGATTTTAGGAGTATAGTTGGTTGTTGGAAGGAACATAATAATTATGAAAAATCCGAGCCAACTTTGGTCAAAACTTGGCTCGGAGTTTTAAAAAGTGCCCCTGTGTGTCTCTGAATTAATGGAAAATCCGAGCCAACTTTGGACAAAACTTCGCTTGGATTTTTTCAAAGTTACCTTTTGTGTCTATGAAATTATGGAAAATCCGAGCCAACTTTGGGCAAAACTTGGCTCGGATTTTTAGAAAGTGGTCTTTCGAGTCTCTGATATCGAATCCCGGTGGATCATATATACTTTAATTAATTTCATTGGGGGTGTGGTGGTGAGATTAATAAAAATAATATTATGGAAAATCCGAGCCAACTTTGGACAAAACTTCGCTTGGATTTTTTCAAAGTGACCTTTTGTGGCTATGAAATTATGGAAAATCCGAGCCAACTTTGTACAAAACTTGGCTCGGATTTTTAGAAAGTAGTCTTTTGAGTCTCTGAAATAATGGAAAATCCGAGCCAACTTTCGACAACACTTGGCTCGGATTTCGGAAAAGTGCAATTTAGGCATTTCACACATTCCTATTCTTCATTATTTTACTATATTACTTTAACCCCACATTTTCCCTGATCTTCATAGCCCTCCCCACTATCAGGGGGAGTTATCTTAAGATTGTTGGATAATGGGGTTATTTAGGGTTTCTCCCACAGTGGAATTATAACTAATAGCATCAAAACTACCATTTCCAAGAAAAATTGGAAAAAAAACATCGCAAATAAGGCTGCGAGTCTTTTCACTAAAATTACCAAACAAATCTTAGTATCAGCTAGAAAAATAACCAAAAACACAATTGGTCTTTAAAGGTGTATTCCATCAGTAAGCAGACAATTCGGACTGGTATTAAATTCACACACAAGAACATTCAATATGGAGAACTATAGTCAGTTCCTGAGCCATAGACTACAGTAGATCTGGACTTGACACAAAAAATGGAACTTTGCAGTAAGGGACCCAAAATCGGAGAACGAACCCCCAAGTACGAAATCGCAAAAGATTGATACTTTCGCGGTTTCGAGGTTCGAACTTAGGGGTTCATTTTCCGATTTTGGGGGTCTTACTGCAAAGTTCCATTTTCGTGTCAAGTCCAGAAATACTGTAGTCTATGCCTGAACCTATCATGCTAAATTGTGCCATGCATTAAACCGAGGACATTCTGTTCGGGATAGCTTTGACTAGACCCATGAATTTAATGTAATTATAGTATATTGTTGTTATTATTAGGCTCATAATGTAACAATCATATGAAAAAGGCTAGTCGAACTGTGGTAATTACCCCGTAGAATAAAACAATACTAGATAATATTATGACACGAACAAGTACAGTAAGAATAATATTCATATATACAACATATTGATTACAGTATTATATGTCTCAGCTTTTGTATCAAGATATCCATTTTACCTCTTCCTCGAACAAAAATATTTACAAACACATATATACGTGTGCACATAATTATATACATGGTTTGCATATTAGAGAGATGCAGAAGGAAAACACGAAGTGATATGTAAATATAATTTTGTTTTGTATTGTTAAGGCAAGTTATTAATTAATGATTGTAATAATACATTAAAGCTATGTGAGGATACTATGACAAGTATAACAAACACCAAATATATCATGGTTACATGTCTATCACATTCCCTCCAAAACAATACATCATAGTTGCTCTTCCTATCCATAAATTGTTATATCATCGTTGTTAATGCCATCAAACAACTACAACAAGTTATCACACTAACAACCATAACACAACAACATAACCAATAACATCATCCTTAGACTACACTGTACAATGCACATGTCACTAGTAGGCTACAACAGCAATCACCATAATGCTTACCACCACTACCAGCCCCACCAAGTACAACACCAAAAACAACAACATATTACAACCACCAACAACAGTAAAAACGACAAGACAACAGCACAAAACCACTTCTCTAACATGTGCATGTGCAAGAAAAACACAACCAATACCAAGTCGTAACCACTACATCAATAACATCAACCACACCACCCTTTTCAGCAACAACAATAACATACTAATTGCCACTACCACCACCACTAGTATCAGCAGTACGAAAATAGGAAATTTTCCAAAGCCATTTTCGCAGGAGTTCAATACAGACAGCACGCACAAGGCTTCTCATTACTTACCACACCCACATTACCACTGTAATCAGCACTATGGCATAACCATTAAAATCATCACCAACACCATTACAATCACCATCATTACCATTGTAATCAACATAATTACCATATCACTATTGCATCACCACCATTGTGGCATAACCATTACAATCAATATCACGAGATCACCCTTACAATCACCACCATCATAACATCACCCTTACAATCACCACCATCATAACATCACCCTTGCAATCACCACCATCATGACATCACCATTAAAATCACCACTAGCATGGCATCACCAATACCATCACCATCATCACCACTGAGCAACACCACAGCATCACTATTACAATCAATACCACCATGACTTCGCTATCACCACATCATCACTACAATCACCACCATCACCATTATAATCGACACCATTAGCACATCACCATTACAATTATCACCATTATAGGTTCACCATCAGCATTGGACTACCAAGTGCTATAGTGGGATCTAAAACTGTAGGGAGCTTTAAGATAAAATTGGATAAGCATATGGACGAGAAGGGTTGGGTGTGAAGGGGGATCAGCCGGGTTGGGCCAATCAGCGCTCTGCAGACCCCCATAATCCTGCGTTAATATCTAACCGTTTTGGTCAGATGATCCTCAGGGTATTAGAGTGTGAAGCCTATAATTGGGCTTTGTAATTGAATTGGGGTTGTGTGGGACAGGGATCTGCCTTGCTTAGGCCAATCGGCTTTCTGCAGACTCCCATTTTCTTATGTTCTTATGTTCTTATTACCACATTACCAGTACAGTCAACATCTTCATAATGTCACCTTCAACACATCACTATTATACACAGAAGTTACAGACATTGCAAAATTTCACAAACGTATTGCCACAATTTAGCTGTCAACTTTAAACCATTATATCCACTAACACATTATTTACATCAAGAACAATTGGATAACATAAATATAAGATTAAAAGTAGGAAACAAAGCTAATAGGTATTAGGACATGGAAGGAGAGAAGAATGTTGAATGATGGTGACGAAAATACAAATATGGATGACAGGAATTACATGAGTGAGGATGAATGATGGATGATATGAAATGAGGGAAGGTGAAATATATGGAAACTATTTAAATAGATAAAGGTGAGAGTAGCCTGAGTAGGAAGGGAATAAGTAAAGGAAATTATGTGTGGTAATGAAATGTTGGTATTGTTTACAGTACAAAAATACTATTCCAATAATGATGAGGGATGAAGGGAGGATCAGAATGAAACCTTGGAAATGAGGTTAATGGATAGTGGAAGCATTAATAGTGAAAACGGAAGGGATGACTGCAGAGTGAATTAAAGGTGAAAGTATTAAGGGTGTAGAGGAGGGAAGCTGGTGGACGAACGTATTGGGTGAATTATAAACAGTGAATAGGTTGAGAAGGTTAAGGGGTGAGAGAATAATAATGTTGAAGGATAAGGGATAAGGATGAAGAATAAGGGATATGGGAAGCGTGGAAGTTGTAGGGTAAGGGATAAGACAAGTATATGGGGGAAGATCTAGGGATATGGAAAACATGAAGGTTGATACTAAAGGTGTCAGCTGTAGGCTAAGGGATAAGACAAGTATATGGGGGAAGATCTAGGGATATGGAAAACATGAAGGTTGATACTAAAGGTGTCAGCTGTAGGCTAAGGGATAAGACAAGTATATGGGGGAAGATCTAGGGATATGGAAAACATGAAGGTTGATACTAAAGGTGTCAGCTGTAGGCTAAGGGATAAGACAAGTATATGGGGGAAGATCTAGGGATATGGAAAACATGAAGGTTGATACTAAAGGTGTCAGCTGTAGGCTAAGGGATAAGACAAGTATATGGGGGAAGATCTAGGGATATGGAAAACATGAAGGATGATACTAAAGGTGTCAGCTGTAGGCTAAGGGATAAGACAAGTATATGGGGGAAGATCTAGGGATATGGGAAGCATGCAGGTTGATACTAAAGGTGTCCGCTGTAGGCTAAGGGATAAGACAAGTATATGGGGGAAGATCTAGGGATATGGAAAACATGAAGGTTGATACTAAAGGTGTCAGCTGTAGGCTAAGGGATAAGACAAGTATATGGGGGAAGATCTAGGGATATGGAAAACATGAAGGTTGATACTAAAGGTGTCAGCTGTAGGCTAAGGGATAAGACAAGTATATGGGGGAAGATCTAGGGATATGGAAAACATGAAGGTTGATACTAAAGGTGTCAGCTGTAGGCTAAGGGATAAGACAAGTATATGGGGGAAGATCTAGGGATATGGAAAACATGAAGGATGATACTAAAGGTGTCAGCTGTAGGCTAAGGGATAAGACAAGTATATGGGGGAAGATCTAGGGATATGGGAAGCATGCAGGTTGATACTAAAGGTGTCCGCTGTAGGCTAAGGGATAAGACAAGTATATGGGGGAAGATCTAGGGATATGGAAAACATGAAGGTTGATACTAAAGGTGTCAGCTTGAACATTGAACAGGTAGGACAGACTTACTGTAGTAGTAATATAGCATCCAACACTATCCATGTCCTTGCGGAGACTATACAGTATATTCACAAATGATGCAAATAAATACTAAATACAATATGTTAAGCTCAGATCAATTCCCTAGTAATCAAACGGTTTATATGTATCTATATGCTTAAGTATTTGCTTACTACATTTTGTCATATTGGCATTTTGTGAATAATTACCATGATTTAACAGTTTCAGGTAATAATACTGAATTTTAGCGAATTATATTAGTAGGCATTATGTGTGATATCCTCAATCATCAGTGACTGCATTTTAAATAATTATGTTTGTATTCACGACATAATAAGAACATAAGAACATAAGAAAATGGGAGTCTGCAGAAAGCCGATTGGCCTAAGCAAGGCAGATCCCTGAATAGAGACGTTCAATTAATTATTGGCAATATTGGATACCGAATCACGTCGCCAACAAATCTATAATTATTCTGTGTCCTGGTTAAGATGGTGATCTCCCTGTGCAGCCGTTATAAGAAAACGGTTCAGTTCTCCGTGTCTGGTGTATAATAAAAGGATTTGCTCTCCAATAATATACCCTTGTACTGCCACACTTAAGGTCACCGTAATCTTTACTGTCCTCTGTCAACGTTCACGGGACTTGATAACAGAACATTATTTTGATCTCCCACAAATCACTACATGTCTGGACAATATCACAGACCGTCTTCATCTTGACACCAGGGGTATTTCTCCTGAACAGTTTAACATTAAACAGAAGCAGTTTACCATTATTTGACCATCACTTTAAATCTGACTGACTTCCATATACATAAATAGTAAATGTAAATTAACGTTAGGGGGCTTACACTAAGCTGCCTTCAATGCATGGCTCATTTCCGTAACTTTGTCTTTTGCGGCCTATGATGTTTGGGTTCCCAGCCTAGTAGGCTACACTGGGGCCATGTCATATAATATAACGTTTGGTACATTTCAGACTCCGATACAGTACACTCCGCTGCTAAATTTGCTGGAGTGACCCCAGCTCTGTTTACTACTTGTCTAACATTAGTGTTGCATGTCGAGGACAAAGGGCTATGAATGATCGGTTTAGTTGTGGCTGTTATTGTTCTTCCGGTTGTGGTTGAGAAACATGATTTGGAGTCGAATTTAGAGAGATACTGAGCTGCAATTTGGAGCCACTTCTGCATAGCCAACCATGTTAATTATATCCATGGTTGTTTACCCATAACAAAAGTTGTGCTAAATCGTATTTATTGTTACCCTGCTAAAATGAGGTTTGAGCAAAGTATAAATATGAACTATGGAATATTTTCGAAATACATATTATGCTGGAAAAGCATATATATATATATATATATATATATATATATATATATATATATATATATATATATATAAACACCTTGAAACATGGTACAAAAACGACATGCCTACTAATACAAACACAGAATACATAACAATTGACTATAAAAACCACATGTCCTCAGATCACAAGACAGACGAAAACATAATGAGAGACATTATCAGCAACAACGTTAAAACTACGAACTCTGACCAACACCTTAAACTCACCATATACTATAAATCGAGGAAAACATCACAACTAGTCATTCGCAACAGCCTGGCTACCGCTAAGAAACCGTCACAAGAGGACCATGTCATATACCGACACACCTGTAACAGTGAGGACTGTGGACCTCACACTTATGTCGGTTTGACAAGGACTCGTCTGTCACGTCGCCTTACCTTCCACCTTCAAGCCGGAGCTATCAAGGACCACTACCACACATTCTCACACCATCAGGAACTCACCAGACCCGACTTAGATAAACACACCTCTATTCTTGATAAAGAAATAGACTCATGCCGCCTATTCATTCTTGAAGCTATATATATACAAAATACCAACCTACTTTAAACACACAAGCGGAATACAGCCAGATCCTACCCTCGGCACGCCCTTCCACAGTGAGGCCCCCCATGATGCCCCCAGGAATGCCCCCTCCACACACGCAGACGAACGACGCAGAGGCCCCGCCCACTCCTGCGTCCGGCCAGCCTACCAGAGCTAGTCTTAAGTTAGCCAACCAGCGTGCAGCTAGCGCACAATAAACCCTCTCTTGATCTTGTATCGCCTATATAAACTCGGCTTATCACCTTCTAACTTCACTTCTCCTTGATAATGATGGCTGCGCCCATTGAAACGTCGGAACCCTTTGCAAACCTCCTTTACCAACTTCCTGAAAATACCAGAAAAACTGTACGAATAATTGAGAGTATCAATAAAAAACTCAATAATGCAAACTGTGCCTATTATTTTAATCTCACCTGCCTGAAAAAAAAAAAATATATATATATATATAAATATATATATATATATATATATATATATATATACTCTATATATATATATATATATATATATATATATATATATATATATATTAATAAAACAAAAGAACAAGCAGGGGGTTGGTGGTGGGGTGGGGGTTACGTTATCACAACATCACACTGGGTACTTAACCCATAAACTACCAGGGACGTTCTTTTTATCATATTTCGGTAACTGTTAGCCAATTTTATTCGGCTTAGGAAGGATCTCTAACAATACTACGGCTTGAAACTATCTCAACCAAACCTCTTAACTAGCACAGATCCTTCCTAAGTTGCATAATATCGACTAAATATAGCTAGAATACAATATATCACACATCGCTGGTACTCAATGGGTTAATAAAGTGTACAGGACCAGGCGTCGGGTGTGAATTGTACAGTTATCTTACTGTAGATGTACATTCACAAAAATGCTTCCTCATTTTCAAGCAAAACCTTAAACGAACCACATTTTGGTATACCTTGAAATAAAATCCCAGATGTAATTGGTTAAAACTTCCTATACTGGTATGAATATCTCTCGCCGCTATACAGCATTACACAACTTATTCTAGGTTTTAAACTGAAACAACCCAGAGATTAAATTCAATATTGTTAAACAAACAGACACAATAATATAGAATAAGCAGAGTAAGTTAACAAAAAATGCTCGAGCCTCTGTAGTTAATAGCATTTGTGTGGGGTTGTAGCGGTGAACATATTTGTGATATTACTGCCAACTGGTGACAACAGTGCTGCCAAGAGTAACCGTTATATATATATACTTGGAATGGAAACATTACACTGAGTATGTAAAGGTCTACTACTCCAATCGCGATAAAGTATTATGCAACGTTGTTACTGTTAACAAAATATTACCTCACTGAAATGTGGCATATTCACGTCGGAAACCAAACTGTTCTGACCGACCTGAACCCCAATTATATATATTTTTACAAAGTTGGGTTTTGAAATATCGCAGTTTACGAGATTTTGAATGTTGAAAAGCTAAATATGTTTGTATTCAAAAGGACAGGGTAGATAATACAATTTAGGGTGCTCTCTCAAGTTTCTATCGAGAGAGAAAACCGTTTAACTATTGAACCTCTTCTATATTCCTGCCAGGACGCTAAACCCTTTAACAATGTTCTAATACATTTGCACACCGGTAAAAGGAAATTATTTGTGGTTAAAATGTATGAAACACCATTTGTGATGATATATTCGTGCGAACGTTAACTCTGTACTCAATATATACAATTATAATATCATTCAGATGGATTAAAGCACCTTAAGTCATGGATTATTACACAATTCTGGTAATTCTTATATTGTAGTAATGCTAACATATTTGGAATACAAGCTATGTGTGTGTTGATACAGATTGTAATGGTTGTGCAATGATTAGTGTTCATGACTGTGTCACCATTGGGTCTCGTCTAATCGCTGTTCTACATAATACTAAATGCTTTAACTGTTTAAATTTGAAGGAGACACTTGTTACAAACAGCTTTGCCTTTTGTCGCGTTCATACACATAGGAAACAAAATACATTCAATGTTGCTCATAAATGTGTATTTGTAATGTTTACAAATATTTTGAAAGGGAATATATTGAAGTAAATAATGTTTTTGTTTTAAGATAAACTTAGCTGGGATAACTACTATAGTTGTGACCATATGTATGGATGGCCAATATTGGTTATACACAAATACATTGCAGCCGTGGACCCATGTATGTGAATTACGGTAGTAAAACAAAGTTATTTATTCTTCTGTGAGACTTCTCCAAAACATTATAGACAATTTGGTCACAACTCTGCGCCTTAAGAACCCCACACCAGCCCCTGAACGGCCGTAGTACCATAACTAACCATATTCAATTTCATCCATGGGGTCGGGGTCTCGATGCTGGGAATTCCAAAATTTATTAGGGCTCCTTCTCAAGCCCTGGGAGTATTAAATCCCCCCCCCCCCCCTCCCTCTCTTCCCCTCCCTTCTTCTCCCCCTCCCCTTCCTGGTCTGCAGAACAATAACCTAGTAATGAAGCAAGGAATCTACCCCGACTGTGTTATGTTATGCAACCTAGATCAAAGAGTATGATTGTACAGCTACTGTCAAATATTTGTGAGCTCTTGCCATTATATTTATGCACACATATCTATTTAGATTGATGTTCTGATCAAATCAGCTATATGTATTTATTAATATAAACTGTAGTTAATGTTATTTTGAACATCAATCTAAGTTGTGATATATTTTCATAAAAAACATCGCAAGATCTTATGAACATTTGTCAGTAGCTCTACTATCATTCTACTAGTCATATCAATTTGTGGATACCATATGTTTTGATTATGCAAATATATCGAATTGAATATATTTGTGTATGTAACTTTGCTTGATATACATATTATACTGTATGTATACCGTATAACTATATATATATCTATAAAGCTCTATACTGTATATATCTACTATCAAGGAAAAACTATACGCGTCTCCAGCAACCCACGATTGGCGATATTTCTTCCTCTGCCCAGCTACTATTTTTGAGAGCCGGAGCGATAGGTCGTGTTTGTGTGTGTGTGTGGTGGTCGTTCTTGGCAGCATTGTTACCCGAATATTTTAGTGTTCGTCGGTTAACTTATCGTTATGCAGTGTGCATAACCTTACCAGACCCACTTCATTGTTGTGCAGCAGTGTGGCGGCAGCAGTGAGGGTGGTAGCTGGCCAGTGTGGAGCTGTGTGACCCGTGTTTACCGCCTCTATCTTGCCAGACCCACTTCATTGCTGTGCAGCAGTGTGGTGGCAGCAGTGTGGCAGCAGCAGTGAGGGTAGTAGCTGGCCAGTGTGGAGCTGTGTGACCCGTGTTTACCGCCTCTATCTTACCAGCCCCACGTCATTGTTGTGCAGCAGTGTGGCGGCAGCAGTGAGGGTAGTAGCTGGCCAGTGTGGAGCTGAGTGACCCGTGTGTACCGCCTCTATCTTACCAGACCCACTTCATTGTTGTGCAGCAGTGTGGCGGCAGCAGTGAGGGTGGTAGCTGGCCAGTGTGGAGGTGTGTGACCCGTGTTTACCGCCTCTACCTTACCAGCCCCACTTCATTGTTGTGCAGCAGTGTGGCGGCAGCAGTGAGGGTAGTAGCTGGCCAGTGTGGAGCTGAGTGACCCGTGTTTACCGCCTCTACCTTACCAGACCCACTTCATTGTTGTGCAGCAGTGAGGGTGGTAGCTGGCCAGTGTGGAGCTGTGTGACCCGTGTTTACCGCCTCTACCTTACCAGCCCCACTTCATTGTTGTGCAGCAGTGAGGGTGGCAGCTGGCCAGTGTGGAGCTGTGCGACCCGTGTTTACCGCCTCTATCTTACCAGACCCACTTCATTGTTGTGCAGCAGTGTGGCGGCAGCAGTGAGGGTAGTAGCTGGCCAGTGTGGAGCTGAGTGACCCGTGTTTACCGCCTCTATCTTACCAGACCCACTTCATTGTTGTGCAGCAGTGTGGCGGCAGCAGTGAGGGTAATAGCTGGCCAGTGTGGGGCTGTGTGACCTGTGTTTCGCGCCCACTTTCCCACTTCCCTGGATCAAACCCAGACACATAGCTACAATCACCGAGGATGGAACCGCAAGATTTGAAGACTTTGACGAAGAGGAAAATGTTGAAGAGCCAGATATAGTGGAAACTACAGACGACCTGGATTTTGAATCCGCCCCCGTACAAACATAGTTGTCAGAATGGCTTGGGCTCATGAGGGGACAGATCCAGAGAATCTTCCCATCTATAGAAAGATCACTCTAAATGGAGTGAAAGTCCGACTTTTAATTGACACAGGGGCTTCCCGTTCATGTCTCTTCTCTCCTTTCTTCAAACAGCACCGCAAAGCTTTAGGTCTTATCCACCCTTCTTCAATAGTTTTGGTGATTGCTAATGATGACATTATCCCTAACTATGGACACACTCTTCCACTTTATGTTAGTCCCTGTCCCATATCATGGGACAGAACATTCCTTCATGATTTATGATCCCAAAGAGATCAAGTACGATGGATACTTGGGGCTCGATTTGGTCACTTCTCTAAGCGCTTCCATTGATTGCAGAATGAGAACTTTGAAGTGTTCACCCACACTTAAAAAATAAAAATAAAAAATAAAATAAAAAATTATCCTCAGAAGGTTAACAAGTCAAAAGTCACAAGTCACACCCCTCCCTAAAACTTTGAGTAACGTAAACCCTACCACCAAGTCTATGATTACTCAAGAGAAACAAAGTAGACCTACCATTTGTCTCATACAGACAACCCAAACTGTCCCTTCCAAGTTAGTGAAAAAGTCTAAAGTCACAACCCCTCCTAAAACATTGAATAACGTAACCCCTACCACCAAGCCTATGATCACTAAGGAGAAACAGAGTAAACCTACCATTTGTCTCCTACAGGCAAGCCAAGCTGTCGCTTCACAATTAGTGACCGTCCCCCCTCATCATGAACAATGGGTACCTATATTACCCACCTTGCCTGGGGATGCAATCATGACCCCTAACCTCCGAAGCCCTTTTGATAGGGATTGCCTGACCGCTCCAAGCCTAATCTCAAATAAATTAAATTACATTAGAATAGCAAATATCTCCGATCAACCTATCACTTTGCCGAAAGGGTTAGCCATTGGGGAACTTGAACCTTATGCAGAAGAACTATCTCTATATTCAGAAGATACCTCTCAAACTTCTTTTACCCTACCTGATATTCCTTCCCATTTAACTTCTCAACAACAAACTGACTTACGTGACCTAATGACTACCTACCAAGACATATTCGCCACCTCCAGCCGAGACGTCAGAAAAACCAACGTACTGCATCATCCCATACACACTGTAGGACATCTGATCAAACAACCGATCCGGAGGAAAAATCCAATACAGAGACAGGAAGAAGAATCTCAGGTAAAAGACATGCTAGCAACTGGAGTTGTCCAACATTCCACTAGTCCTTGGTCATCTCCGGTGGTACTCGTCCGGAAGAAAGATGGATCCACCCGTTTCTGTATCGATTACCGACAGTTGAATGACGTACCCATTAACCCATAACTGTCGGGGCGCAACATAAGTCGAGTATAATAAATCTGGACTATCTGGCGGCGCTCGACATACAGTAGGTCGTGTTGCAATTTCAGCACGTAATGTTGCTGAGAGAGAGAGACAAGTGGTGGCAGGAGAGTAGCGAGCGTATGACTGATCCAGACCACCGCGGCGAACCTACTGACACGAATCCCACCTCCTCCCTCCCTCTCTCACTCGCTATATACGGAATTGTATGGGGAAAGTGCCGAATTACATGCTTTTTGCACTCGCGTTACACGGTTGTTGCAAGAAAACTAGCCATCATAAAAGGATCGTTATGGTGTCATTGGAAAGCTCTGTTTATGCCCTTTCAGGGATAGATACTTGTTTTACGCTCTGGGTCTTATTTAGGCATGAAAATGATCACGTAAACAGCCCTATTTTGTGTAAAAACACCCTGCTGGCCGGTACATATAAATAAACCGCCTAGGCCGCTCGTAAGGTGTTAAAGACGCCACCCCATTACCCAGGATTGACGACTCTTTAGATTCCCTGTTAGGAGCTAAATGGTTCACCACCCTGGATCTACAAGCCGGATACTGGCAAGTACCAGTACTCCCAGAACACCAACAAAAGACGGCTTTTGCCACAAGTCAAGGGCGATTGTACGAGTTCACAGTATTGCCGTTCGGTTTATACAATGGGCCTGCAACTTTTTCCACGTTGATGGAATCTCTCCTACAAGGATAAACCTGGGACACTTGTCTGGCGTACTTGGATGACATAATTGTGTTTGGGAAAACCTGGGCTGAACACCTACCAAGATTTAGTCAAGTATTTCAGAGAATTCGGGAAGCAAACCTAAAACCCTCTAAATGTACTCTGGCCAAGAAAGAGTTCAATTTCTAGACCACATAGTCTCAGAACACGGAATTGCCCCAGATCCAGACAAATTTGATGCCATCAGTACCATAACTCCTCCCACGAATGTAAAAGGAGTCCGAGTCTTTCTCGGCCTAGCTTCTTACTATCGCCGATTTGTGAACAATTTTGCCACTATTGCCAAACCCTTACATGACTTAACAAGAAAAGAAGAACCATTCTTGTGGACAGACCAATGCCTAAAAGCCTTTCAATCTTTAAAAGAACTACTAGTAGCATCCCCAGTAGTATCTTTCCCAGACTATACCCAACCATTCCGCCTATATACCGATGTCAAAATTCGGTATAGGAGCCGTTCTAGGACAAACTAGAGAAGGGAGGGAACATATTATTGCATGTGTCAGCCGGACCCTAAATTCGGCAGAAATCAACAATCCCGTAACCAAAGCGGGAATGTCTGGGGATAATTTGGGCCTTGCAAACTTAAAGCTTACCTAGCTGGTGTCAAGGTCACCATCATTACCGATCACCACGCCCTCCAATGCCTACGCAAATCTGACACTAAAAATGCCTTAACAGTCAGATGGCGAGAATCTCTAGAAGAATTCAATTTTGAAATTGCACATCGACCAGGAAAACTTCACACTAATGCTGATGCCTTGTCCAGACTTCCACCTTAATCACGGACACCTCTAGCCAAAATACTGACCCTCAACCGATCTTAGCCATTCACCATCAAGACTCATTAGATCAAGACCAGCAACAACTACTTCAACAATTTCAACGACAAGAACAAACAGATTGGATGCCTAGAAATATTTTCTCCCAACTCACAAGAAGAGGAGATAATTTGTATACTCCAGATGGGAAAATTGTGATCACACCTAATTCGGCTCTCTCTGCCATGCAATCCCTACATACCCACAATGGCATTAATTTAGCCTAGAGAAAGTTAACTGCTACTTTCCAGCAAGTGTACTGGACTCCTTCTCCTTACATCACTGCAAAAAGAATCACAGAAGCCTATAGAGCCTGTTCCTTGGGCAAAGACAGGACCAGTACAGCCGGACCTGCAGGAAAATTAGTAGCGTCCAAACCATGGAAACTTTTAGCAGTAGATGTGATGCGACCCATGGAAGGAAATTAAGGGTTTAAATACATTATCACCTTTGTGGACACATACTCTAAATATGTAATTGCCTGTCCAGCAAAGGAACACTCAGCTTTAGCAGTGGCTGAAGTGATGATACAGCACGTCTTCCCCTATTTCGGATTACCTGAAGCTATTCATTTTGATAATGCCCCTGAATTCACCGGTCACATATGGTCACAACTATCTCAGCTGTGTGGATTCAAGATTAGCCACTCATCCCCTTATTGACCTCAGGGGAACTCTATTTGTGAGAGAAGCCACCGCACGATTGCTAACCAAATAAGGACACGCCTGCAACAGATGAACACCACTGATTGGTCCAGTCAAGTCAAAATAGTACAGTGGGGAATCAATACCTGCCCCCAGAAAGACGGAATTTCACCCCATGAACGTGTATTTGGAGTACCACCTCTGCTCCTACCTCTATGTCACCTGTCTGTCCCTTAGAAGCCCTCCTCCAATTTTGACCAGTCTTTAGTCCACCTGAAAAACCGCCTTCGACAGCTTCAGTATATCCAAGACCTGCGACCTGATGAAACAGCAAAAGTAAGTCCCCACCATGTCGGCGATCTTGTCATGGTTGCTCAACTGCCAGTACCATCCAAAGTCAAACTCAGATATAAAGGTCCTTTCGAGATTCTAACTGTACCAAACTGTTACCAGGTTACCATTAATTACTTTGGTGAGTCACACACCTACCGAAATAGATATGTACGTAGGCTTCAACCCATTGATGACAATATGACTATGCTTGCTGACCCCAAAGATAATGACACATTGCCTGCAATTGATAACCAGAATTTAGGATCCACAGAACCATTGACACCTCCTATTCTTCCACCCATCTCTCCTATTTAATTAATGATACAAACACTTGTAACACCACCTGCGCAAAGACTAACTAAACCTGAAAACGCCTATCCAGACCGAGCTCTTATTCCTCCATTCAACCCTTATTGCACCAGCTTTTCTGAAGATCTTCCAACCCCTACTCACATTGTCTCTGCACCTCATCAACTTCCTACACAATCTAACACTACTGTGACTCGGCTAAAATCAACTCATCCTATTACCTCACCTGCCACCAGCCTACCTATTTTTCCTGTCTCACCCTCTCCTTTACCTACCACTCCAGAAATCAATATTGTTCCATCTCTAGAAAGCCAAACTTCCCCTTCTTTATCTAACACTTCATTTAATTCATTCACTCATCAAATCATCAAGCCAACAGGTTTACCTGTTCAGGGAAACTGTTCAACTACACCTAACTCTAAACTTTCCACTCAACTACCTATACCTCTCAGTAAATATCCTCAACCTTCTACGTCTATACATAAATCTCCTACACTTCCCCCTATCCATTCCACAACACCTAAACAAATCTATGCCTCCCCCTATCCTGCTTCACACATGCCAAAGATTAAATTAAGGTCACCTTCGTTATTGCAACCTTTATCTAATCCTACATGTCGAAGATCTGGCCGACGTGTGACTCCACCTAAGCGATGGGCACCCATCTTCAAGCCGACAAACAAAAGGCGGGCTCCCACCAAACCTACCTCCTCGCAATCTACAAAGGTCGCCGCCACACCTGTTGCGAGGTCACCTACCCAACCTGTTCCTCTGGCCACTGTGATGTCACCTGACCTAAGGACAAGCCCCCAAAACACCATTCCCCTCCCACCTGGGCCAAATAGACCAACTACCTCCAGTCCAGTTAGTATTTCACCAGCTCCACTACCAACCACATCTCCCAGTGCTAGTCCTTCTGCTAACATCATGAAGATTAGCAACTTGTTCGTGTCCTCCAACAACACCACTATCGACATCAACTCTCCTGCCCATTTAATTCATCTAGCGAATTCCTCTACTACTCCCCTCCAGCTAACCCTGCAATATGACACCGATGCCCCTAACAACATCCCCACAACAAATTGGTGCTTAATTCTGCAGCACCTCGCACCATATCTTATCACCAAAACCTTCCGAAGATATAAACTTAAGTCTCGCGACCGAGATTTCTTTTTGGAAGACGGTGGTGAGATGACGGGGTTGCAAACTAGGGGCAAAGCAATTCCGGTAGAAACACTGACAGTGCGGGAAGAACAGCCTACCAGAATCAGAATAGCTGCAGTGAAGGAGACCAAGAAAACAAGGAGGAAGTTGTATCAAGGAAGGGAGAGGGAGACCACCAAATTACCAGTTTCCCATGCTCTAATACCTGCCACAGTGAAGCAGTCTACCCAGCCAACAAGACCTACCCATGCTATAATCCCTGCAAATATAGGACAGTCTGCCCGCCAAAAGAGTTGGAGCCTGGGCCAATCACGAGGATACCTGCCCAGCCAATGGCAGAGGCTGGGACAAACATCCAAGGTGACTACTCAGCCCCAGCCAGATTTGCAATACAGTGAGGAATACTTTATGAAAATATCACATCAAGATCCAGTGCAATACCCTTTACCGATGGGAACCCGAGAATCACCTATACAGCACCTCACAGGAAGAATGGAGATAATAGAACAGAATGACAAGAAACAAAAGCATGGCCTGCAAACTAGAAAAAGACAGAAATAGTGATTAACAGAACAACATTTATCATGCAGCCATGCAACCCCTTTATATAAAGAGGGTAATATTGAGAGATTTGAGAATCCCCTTGTGTATGTATTATTAGGATAAAAAAAGAATAATATCCCCATGTCCCTACTATATTGAAACAGACCAAATTGAGTTACAAATATATCCCGAATATAGTCTGACTAAAATTGAGGGAAGGTATGCAAATACAATTACTACCTTCCACTGGTCAAGCTGGTTGTGGATGGAAATTGTGTTGTAGACTCAGCTATATGACAAGACAGTCCCTGTAGTAGAGTCTAAGGTGGGAGGCGAACGAGAAAGTGTAGAGGAGACAGGAACAACCTTCTCAAATGTCCGTGAGAGAGGCAGTTCCCCCTGACATCCAGCCAGAAGAAGAATTACGAGTCCTACGTCGTCCAGATTCTCGTTCATGGCTAGCACTTCTCGTCTACCCCGTACCCTAAGTGTCCCTGTGTTTTATAAGTTGTAGGTATTATTGTGAAGGTAATATATAATATGCGAGTGTTCTATTTAACTTATTTATAGATCTGTGTCTAAGATCTACCTTGTCAACTTCATACACGTGTAAGATATATATAACTTTGATCCGTACAGTGAGTCTATAAGTACAAGATACTGTCAATGTAATTTGTGTTCAAACCTTCAGATCATTACTTGTATATACGTTACATAGTCATTTCTACAAGTGTTACCTAGTGAATGCTCTCAGATTTTATCCTTATGCGTTATTAATCTTTGTGTGTCCAAGTCGAAGTGAAGTGTATAACGTGAGCTATTTTCCTTCTTAAATTTAACATCTTAAACCTACGCTCAAACTCAGGATCATATTTTCCGTCTATTTATTACCAGAGAATACTTATAGTACCATTTCGCCCCCCTTTGAAAGTAAAGAACCCATCCGTTGAGTTAGAATTAATCTATATTCGAGATATCTAATTTCTATTAGTCCTTGTGAATAATCTAATCATATACGTTGCTCGGGTCATGTAATTCTTTCACCACAGATCTACGAATTCAGATTTTACATTCCTTCATCCATTAAGCCTACCTTTTGGCTATTTATTATATTACTGTTTCGTTCGTTAATTTGTTCATTATAACAATTGTATAAGTTATAATACAGCGCTACTAAGTTCTGCGTTCTTTCAGGAATTTGTTAATGCATTCAAACCTCCTTTTATGCCATCATATTTGGATATTTCATAAGTACAACTTTGTTTTGTATTTCCATTCATTATAGCTCATTTTAAGCTATAGTACAGCGCTACTCCATCCTGCGTTTCTTCAATAGTTGGTTAATTTATTCCAATCTATTCTAAATTATATTTATTATAATATAATTATATATATAATTATAATTATAATATAATTATAATTATAATTATTATAATATTATAATATTCCAACTCAGTCACTATAGTTACTGTGAATCTGAATTCCTCACTCAGTGTAATTTGACCTCATCTATGATCGAATATCATTTTTCGTGTCTCGTGTGAGAGAATATTCGCAATAACTCTTAGATAGTTAAATTCAGATTTAAACTATCATTCCTCCTAATCTAAAGTAAAGTTCATATCGTTCTTCCCCAATTTAATATTGCATTAAAGTAAAATAGTATTTCCAATGACAGCAGTCCTACTGACCTGTACCCCTGAGTGGTAACCTTGTGAGTTCGCCTAAACGCGACCCTAATTGTTTTGACTACCGCGCAGCCTTAACCCTTCTTTAGCGGCCTATGCGGTTTATTTATATGTACCGCCCAGCGGGGTGTTTTTAGCCAAAATAGGGCTGTTTACGTGATCATTTTCATGCCTAAATAAGACCCAGAACGTAAAACAAGTATCTATCCCTGAAAGGGCATAAACAGAGCTTTCGAATTACACCATAACGATCCTTTTATGATGGCTAGTTTTCTTGCAATAACCGTGCAACGCGAGTGCAAAAAGCAGGTAATTAGCCACTTTCCCGATACAATTCCGTATATAGCGAGTGAGAGAGGGAGGAGGGAGCTGAGATTTGTGTCAGTAGGTTCGCCGCGGTGGTCTGGAGCAGTCATACGCTCGCTAGTCTCCTGCCACCACTTGTCTCTCTCTCTCAGCAACATTACGTGCTGAAATTGCCACTCGACCTATGTCGAGTGCCGCCACATAGTCCAGCTTTATTAAATACGACTTATGTGGTGAGCCGCTTTTTAAGGGTTAAGGCACAACTGAGTGATCGGCCTCAGTTGCCTTACCTTGTGAGTATCATTATATCTTGCGTTATACACTTCGCCCGCATATATATTGTTGTCAATGTTTATTGTTTGTGTATATATTTCATATAATTGCGTATTTCCTATTTTCATTTACTTTGTGAGTGACAACCATATTCCATTAGAGAGTAAAACATAGTCAACTCTCTACAAGTCACATTTTATATTAGAATCCTACTCCATATAGTAGAGATTTTGATACCCCACACATGTATCTATGTTATAACAATAAATATGAGTGTAATCTATACTGTGTGTTTATTGAGTTGTTGATAGACAGATTATATTCATGAAGCTAGATGTGTTCCTGTTGAGCATATTCCAACTCTAAATATCCGAAACCCGGTTTGACATAGGTTTGACATAGAAAATATAACGAAGCGAGTTGGATTACAACCCGGCATAACAATATTATATATATACATATATACAGTATGTATGCAATATATTTTATATATATATATATATATATATATATATATATATATATATATACTATATAATTATATATATATATATATATATATAATTATATATATATATATATATGTGTGTATATATATATTTTTGTTTTGTGTTATATGTGAGTGAGGGAGACAAAATGTATAAACTGCCTGTGACGAGTGTCTCCCCCAGAGTTGAAAGAGTGGCAGGGGCAAAATCAAGGGACGTTCGAGCCAAAATGCTTGGACACACGGATTTTGAGGCAATTTAAGTCATAGGAAGATGGAAAGACTGATTCTGAGAGAGAGGGAATGAGAGAAAGAGAGAGAATGCAAATTAACCTTCTTCTATAATTATAGTCTAGATTCTGTCATCAGTTTGGATCTCAGTCTTTGTCTGGGGGCGCCGCAAGAGTTTTATGATCACGAATGGAAACAACATTCTTAACTTTGCTCGTCATTATAACATATTCGCTGATTCATCACAATCCGGAAGTCGTAATCACAAATATTTTAATATTTTGTACTACGAACACTTAGTTTGCACCAACATTTTGAGCATATTGTATACCCGAGAAAAGCCCACCACCACTCAGAACACTCCAAACCCTCCTCATCCTTCCCTCGCCATGTCCATACAATATTTAAATTCATGGAATTAACTCATATTACTATGAACGGTCAAAAGAGTTCAAGTTGTCGTCGAAATTGACCAAGCAGCTAACTTTCTGTAAGCTTTCATTATTCACATATAAACTGTAGGTTATGATATGGCTCCTTAACACCTTAGTAGCAGGTCCCGCCTTAAGTCGTATACGATGTTGAGCACATTATCGGCTCTGAGAGAGAGTCCACGCGGTGGGAGGAGTGCAGGCGGGCTCTGACCGTTCAGCGTGCACCTAGTCCCGCCACTGCTGTCACTACCACATCTCAACACATCCCTGGTCCCATGAGAGGAAATTACTGTGTTTTAGGTTTTTTCCCTTCATGTTGCAACATCATTGCAAGAGAACCCGTGGTCGTACAAGGATGATTCAGGTGTCTTTGGAAAGCTCAATTATCGCCCTTTCACGGATACATAATTGTATTATGCTCTGGCTCTTCTTTATGCATGAAAAAGAGCATGGAAAGAAGCTCGTTTAGGGTAAATCTGCCCGCTTGGCAGGTAGTAGGGTTACAAAACTACCCGATTGTTAGGGGTTAAGGGACGAAGATCAAGATACTGTACAGTTCAGATTGTGAATCTTGGACACATCTTTAGAACTAGACTGTACGAGGAGAAGCTCCCATTCCACCGACTCAGCTCTTTCGGAGTAATTGATTGTTATGAGGGAGGTAAGTTTTGGGTGCGACAAGTCCGGTAATGAAAAGTGTGAAGGAATGTCTGTTTCAATATCGGATGCTACGGGCGTTCTGTCACTAGACACAGTTTGTCTTTTGCTGGCATAGTTTCACATCCTCCTAATTGCCTACATCCACATATAATTGCTACCATGTTCTTAAGTTTATATGATATATAATAAGCTAAATGTAGTTTTTGTTATCTGATGTTGTGTTAGGCGGTGCCAAGTTGACGTATATTAGTGTTTCTCATCCGATTGATTACCACAATGAAGTCACACAATGTCAATCTGATGATATCAGTAAATATTATTTGTTACAAGTATGACTGCGTAAAATAAGTTATATGTAGAATATATAAGGTTAGTTTAGGGTAGTTAGATAAACAACGCCAGTGTTCATCTGATTAACATCCGTCGCTTATACACTGTATCACTTTATTGTTATATATGTTATAATGTTACATTTGTTTTTGTTGTGTGTATTTGAAAGAAGTGTGATATGCCTGTGTAGTGTGGTGAATAACTTGTGTGTGTTTACACAAATTATGAATATGTAATAACATGATGGCCCTACTTCCCAGAACAAAATAAAATACAAATGTTAATGCTGTGATTTACAAACCAGTGTTTTTCTCTCGCATGATTGGCTTTCCATATTCGCTCCGTATAATACATAATAACGTTAATAATATAAGAAATTACAGAGAGGGTGTATTTCTGTGAATCTATGCATGTCATATACATTGACTGAAAGACTGAACAATTCTCGGTTCCCACATAAATAGAAAAACTAAACTTACATATTGGAAATGCATGCTTATTGTGAAGACACGACAGTTTCGGTTCCATATGTCGGTATATATTACTAAACTGCATGTGTTTTTATCCACACTTGAAGAGAGCTCAAGCTGAATCAAACTTGTTGAGTCTTTACAATAAAAAGAATCTTCAACATATGTGTTTAGTTATTCCACTAAGACCTAAAGACATGGTATCCAAACGACAAGATAAAATAGTATATACCATATAATATTGTCTGTGACTTTATGTAAATCTGGTGTTCTCCTTTATATTCAGTCTATTTGGTTGAGCGTGACTGGTAGAGCAAGGGAACAGTACAATACACAGTTTTCCCTTTGTTTTAAGTAAATCCACTTGCCATAATATCACAGCTATAATATAACCACATGTGTGTGTGTGTGTATGTCCGTGTGTGTGTGTTGTTGTTCACATTTACTTGGGTATCTGTGTGTGTGCGTCTTCGTGTGTCTGTCTCTTGACTGTGCGTATACTTAAGTGTGGGCGTTCGCTGAGAGTTAGAGGTTAATTAGGAATGACCTTAACAACCTCATTACAGGTCTTGAAGAAGCATTTCATCTTAGCCAGGTGCCAAGAGAGAGAGAGAGATAATAGCCGTAATTAAGTTTGATATTCTTTCTTTTTTCTGTGATCATATACACTTATCCATTGTATGTATGTTCATAATGCTGTGGTTATTCTTATCATTGTAAAGACTGAACGGGAATCTTAAAAGGTTAATTTATGATTGGGAGTTGTATATATATATATATATATATATATATATATATATATATATATATATATATATGTGTTAGTAAAGCCAGGTAATACATTTTCTTTAATACATACGAGGTTGAAAGAAATGGCAATTTCTGCGTTGGAAATTTTATTATTCAAAGTTTCCAGGTCTCTGATGAGTTTTCGCTGGGTGGCAGGAAGTAGATGAAGGAGATGAGCAAAATTCATGGTGGTACAGGGTTACATTAATGTACATGATGAAACAGGATATACGACGCGTTTCACTGGACAACCAGCATTATCATGTAAGGATAGAATGATATAAAAGGTAAACAGGAAGGGTATATAATATAGAGGGTGGAGGATCAGAGGAGGCGAAAATCAGGGGGCAAAAGTCTGCTATTGGTGGAGGGGTATTCTATCTTTCTCTCTCCTAGAATACTCCTCCACCAATAGCAGACTTTTGCCCCCTGATTTTCACCTCCTCTGATCCTCCACCCTCTATATATACCCTTCCTGTTTACCTTTTATAAATTCAGGGGCCTGATTGGTGGCTTCCTACAACCAATCAACACACTGAGAACTTGGTTAGCCACCAGGATTGCTCAGTGGCCATTGGGCAGGCCTTCTCTCGTGTTCGCCTCGTCCCACCCATACGTTAAACTGGGTACCTGGAGTGTAAAATCGGCCTTGGCGTAGGTCGTATCACTAGGGTAAATTTGATTACTTGCTTCACCTTTCCTATATACTTCCGTTTCCCTATGTGTTGTCCGTCCTGTCCCCTCTCGAAAAGTATCCTCAAACTGTCTCTCCAACAAAAACCAGCTCACGCAAGGTGGGGCCAAGCCCCGACGCCTTCATCTCCTACTAAAATTCACTTCCTCACCCCCTACTACTTCCTCTGTACCAACTCTAGTATTCGAAGCATAAGAGTGATCAAATTCACCTTTCCTATATACTTCCGTTCCTTTTATATCATTCTATCCTTACTTGATAATGCTGGTTGTCCAGTGAAACGTGTCGTATATCCTGTATCATCATGTACATTAATGTAACCCTGTACCACCATGAATTTTGCTCATCTCCTTCATCTACTTCCTGCCACCCAGCGAAAAATCATCAGAGTCCTGGAAACTTTGAATAATAAAATTTCCAACGCAGAAATTGCCATTTCTTTCAACCTCGTATGTATTAAAGAATATATATATATATATATATAATATATATATATATACGGTATATATATATATATATATATATATATATATACTGTATATATATAATACTATATATATAATATTATATTCTCTTTTGTTTTGTTTAAGTACACATAATGTATTGGGGTTATATTTTGCAGTGGTGTTGGCAACAATGTTGAGCATCTATTATGTTAGTTGGCTGAATTTCGAAAACAAATCACTCAAACTCATCAAAACCTGAATTACAAACGCAAGGATTCACAGACGGTGTGTATGTGTGTGTGTGTCTGTGGGTGTGTGTGTATGACTCTGATCCTAACCATTCAATACGATGGTGTAATTTCAATGTTATTGAGTCCGTTTCATAAACATTTATGGTAACAAGAAAACAATGTCAACGAAATTATAATGTATGCACCCACCATCCATAATCTTGATTGATAGACAAGGCCCCTGGATCTACTATAAGACAAATTAATAATATATTTTCCCACATCACTCCTACAAGTTCAATACAGAAGTTCACGTTAGTCATTATGTCTGATATTCCCAAACTTGACTACTTCCTTTAACGTGACGATAGTGCGTTGTTATATGTGCGATTACTTTGCTTGGGAAACAGATTAACTTGCTCATGTAGTAATGTACACCCTATGTGGTGGATTGTGTTCTTTTATTTAATAATTTTCATTTTAGTAAGCGTTGTTTCCACATAGCGATTTTGATAATTTAATTTGACTTTATATTGTCCTTGTCCCAATTTTCGTTTGTTTAGTTTGCAAGTTTTACATTTTAATTTATGTCCGATTCGTATGATTTCAGACGGAGCACATTGTTCAATCAATAGTTTGTTGATAAGGGCATCCACAATCCCTACTGCTTTTACCTGTTCATCTTAAATTACTTCAACTACTAAATGTAAGATTCTAGATAGCTTGATGAGCACATGTGTAGCGTTCCAAGCCATTAATCACCTAGTATTGTATTGTATTTATAGTGAGTGTGAAGCGTAGTCTAATTTTGGCTAAAATGATACCCCGGATGTATGAAAGTAAAATATATGTAACCAACCACCATGCACGTATGCGGAAGTACTTCAAAAGGCGGGGCGCGCCCCGGTCAACTGTTATTAACAATTATGGGCAATACTCATCTTATTTAGGTCTAACAATTATATAGGTAACAATTATCCAATTGATGCCTCTAACTTCCACCGGTTTTTACAAACCAGAATAATTGCTTAATACTTCCGATAAATATACCATGGCACATAGTTACATTTTAGTCAAATCAGGGACAATGTTTTATGTTTAACCCTTAAAAAGCGGCCCACCACTTAAGACGAGTTAAATAAAGCTGGACTATGTGGCGGCGCTCGACATAACTCGAGTGGCAATTTCAGCACGTAATGTGGCTGAGAGAGAGAGACAAGTGGTGGCAGGAGACTAGCGAGCGTATGACTGCTCCAGACCACCGCGGCGAACCTACTGACACAAATCTCAGCTCCCTCCTCCCTCTCTCACTCGCTACATACTCAATTATGTACCGAAAGTACCGAATTACCTGCTTTTTGCACTCGCGTTGCACGGTTATTGCAAGAAAACTATCCATCATACAAGGATCGTTATGGTGTCATACGAAAGCTCTGTTTATGCCCTTTCAGGGATAGATACTTGTTTTACGTTCTGGGTCTTATTTAGGCATGAAAATGATCACGTAAACAGCCCTATTTTGGCTAAAAACACCCCGCTGGGCGGTACACATAAATAAACCGCATAGGCCGCTCGTAAGGTGTTAAGACGGGCACCTACAAAGAAAATGCAATCAATGATTACCCCTTTGATAATTAAGACTTTGATTTAGCGAAAATAAATACTACACATGAGCGTGTTTGGACACACCTGGACGGAACTCACAGTAACGGTAAATACTACACATGAACGGGTTTGGACACACCTGGACGGAACTCACAGTAACGGTAAATACTACACATGAACGGGTTTGGACACACCTGGACGGAACTCACAGTAACGGTAAATACTACACATGAGTGGGTTTGGACACACCTGGACGGAATTCACAGTAACGGTAAATACTACACATGAGCGGGTTTGGACACACCTGGACGGAACTCACTGTATCGGTGAATACTACACATGAACGGGTTTTGACACACCTGGACGGAACTCACAGTAACGGTAAATACTACTCATGAGCGGGTTTGGACACACCTGGACGGAACTCACAGTAACGGTAAATACTACACATGAGCGGGTTTGGACACACCTGGACGGAACTCACAGTAACAGTAAATACTACACATGAACGGGTTTGGATACACCTGGACGGAACTCACAGTAACGGTAAATACTACACATGAGCGGGTTTGGACACACCTGGACAGAACTCACAGTAACGGTAAACACTACACATGAACGGGTTTGGACACACCTGGACGGAACTCACAGTAACGGTAAATACTACACATGAGCGGGTTTGGACACACCTGGACGGAACTCACAGTAACGGTAAATACTACTCATGAGTGGGTTTGGACACACCTGGACGGAACTCTCAGTAACGGTAAATACTACACATGAACGGGTTTGGACACACCTGGACGGAACTCACAGTAACGGTAAATACTACACATGAACGGGTTTGGACACACCTGGACGGAACTCACAGTAACGGTAAATACTACACATGAACGGGTTTGGACAACACCTGGACGGAACTCGCTGTAACGGTAAATACTACACATGAACGGGTTTGGACAAACATGGACGGAACTCACAGTAACGGTAAATACTACACATGAGAGGATTTGGACACACATGGACGGAACTCACAGTAACGGTAAATACTACACATCAACAGATTTGGACACACATGGACGGAACTCACAGTAACGGTAAATACTACACATGAACGGGATTGGACAAACATGGACGGAACTCACAGTAACGGTAAATACTACACATGAGCGGGTTTGGACACACCTGGACGGAACTCACAGTAACGGTAAATACTACACATGAGCGGGTTTGGACACACCTGGACGGAACTCACAGTAACGGTAAATACTACACATGAACGGGTTTGGACACACCTGGACGGAACTCACAGTAACGGTAAATACTACACATGAGTAGGTTTGGACACACCTGGACGGAACTCACAGTAACGGTAAATACTACACATGAACGGGTTTGGACACACCTGGACGGAACTCACAGTATCGGTGAATACTACACATGAACGGGTTTTGACACACCTGGACGGAACTCACAGTAACGGTAAATACTACTCATGAGCGAGTTTGGACACACCTGGACGAAACTCACAGTAACAGTAAATACTACACATGAGCGGGTTTGGACACACCTGGACGGAACTCACAGTAACAGTAAATACTACACATGAACGGGTTTGGATACACCTGGACGGAACTCACAGTAACGGTAAATACTACACATGAGCGGGTTTGGACACACTTGGACGGAACTCACAGTAACGGTAAACACTACACATGAACGGGTTTGGACACACCTGGACGGAACTCACAGTAACGGTAAATACTACACATGAACGGGTTTGGACACACCTGGACGGAACTCACAGTAACGGTAAATACTACACATGAACGGGTTTGGACACACCTGGACGGAACTCGCAGTAACGGTAAATACTACACATGAACGGGTTTGGACACACCTGGACGGAACTCACAGTAAGGGTATATACTACACATGAACGGGTTTGGACAAACATGGACGGAACTCACAGTAACGGTAAATACTACACATGAGAGGATTTGGACACACATGGACGGAACTCACAGTAACGGTAAATACTACACATGAACGGGTTTGGACAAACATGGACGGAACTCACAGTAACGGTAAATAATGCACTTGGAATAGTTTAGCGATGTTCGATGGTTGGCGTTAAAACCTTCCCATCGATGCATTATATTTTCTCGTGATTTTGTTTTGCTTGTGCTCTATACAGATTCAACATAATAGATTTAATGACTATTCGCGTAATATTAAGTAATATTTCAATATGCAAGTAACATCATTAGCTAATTTAAGTCTTTCATATACTGAGTGTACCAGTATCCAATAACAATACAAAAAGTTCATACCTGGAAATACTTGAGTGCGTATAATTATATTTGTAGATACCTCAACCTAGATGCTTGAACACGCGTGAACATACCTCAACGGACCTTTATATACTGTGATATGTTTACCTCCTATTTTCCGGCTTGCCTGAAAATGTCTAGTCACATTTGAAAAACAAAATAAATACAACAAAATAAAAGACAAATACAAATACAAAGGAAGACAAGCACCAATTGACGTATTGGTCTTTTCTAGGCTACTTGTTAGAACAATATATGCTACAGTAATCAACCGGAAGGCTCAGGTTCAGACAAACTGTTATGTAGCAAACACAATTATAGTACTATGAACGATATTGATACGTTCACATTACTCGGCCACAAACGCAGTATTGTATATATTCTGCACCAGAATATTGCATACAAATATATCACAATATAAATTATAATTTAAGAGTTTCTGATTTAGCACGATAGTCAAGGACTACTTGCTGCTTTTCAGAATATAAAGTAGTACTATTAATGTTATAGTGTGTCATTAAATAACTACGATACGAGATATGCCATATAAAATTGCATTCGAGCATACAAATAACGCAATATGAATATAAATGAAACATTGAATAACATTTTAGGTGTATATATATATATATATATATATATATATATATATATATATACCGTATATATATATATATATATATATATATATAAGCAATTGACACTCCGGCAGGGAATCGTAGGCGTACAAGGAAGAGCAATACCAAAGCGTAAAGGAACATCTTTATTTTTCTAGAACATGTGCGACGTTTCGACACCAACATGTGTCATTTTCAAGCCTAAAAAGGAAAAAAACAACCTAAATTAAAAAGTTTGCAATCAAATATACAATATGTAAAAGTAGGTTAAAATACTATAAAGTACCAAGAAACTGGGTGATGGAAGGTAGAAAACAGGGATAAAATACTGAAATTTAAGTTATGAGAATAAAAAATGAATAACATATGGACAAAGATTTTTTTTTTTATAGATAAGCTACATTTTAGTGAATAACATACCAATTACTAAACACAAAGTAAAGGAGAGGAGGACTCATGGGTGCCTAGGGATGGTGGGTGAGGAGAGACTCAGCTGTTACACTGGACATGTCGTCTTTGTAGTGAATAATATGGACAAGTTTTGAGTATCTATAGCATGGCCTGAAGATTCACTATGATTTCTGATAGCCGAAGATGAAGGTTTTGATATGGGAAAATGTGTGCGGTATGATCGACCCCTGTGTTCGGCAATCCTCGTTGCTAATTGGCGCTTCGTGTGACTAATATAGGTAGCACTACAGCTACTGCACTTGAACAAGTAAACAACTGAGGATTGCAAAACGCAAGGGATATGATCTTTAACCTTGAACATTAGGGATGTTGTCATTTGTGGTTTGAACATTATTTTTAACGAAACCTGTGGATAGAATTCTGAAATTAATTTGCGAAGTTTGTGTTTCAATGTTAGGCTTTGTTTTCCAAGATAAGGACAGGGTAAATATAGGGGGGTTTTACTGACAGGTGTGATAGCGGGCAAAGGAGAATATAATTTCTTAAGTTGTCTGCCTATACAATCATGTATCAATTAGTAGTGCTGGGAAACCGTTAGCCTTTAATGTTTTCTTTTAAAATTCGAACTTGTGATGCATGGTGAGATAGGTGGAACAAATTCTGTAGGCACGGGTTACAAGGGTATATATCAAATTAAGTTTATATTGAAGAGGGATGTAAGAGTCGAACTTAGTCATGAGACCTGTGAACGTGGGTTTGCGGTACACTGAAGTAATAAAGGAGTTGTTTGACTTTTCAATATTTATATCTAGGAAGGATAGTTTATTGTCGCTTTCCAGTTCACATGTGAATTCAATGTTTTGGTGGCGGGAACTGAGATAATATAAAAATAACTGGACATGATCTGGGGAGTGAAATGCAAGACAAAGATCGTCGATGTACCTCTTATATATTAATGGTTTAAAACATTCGGGACACTGGTTAAGCCATTCGGTCTCATAGTGGCAAAGGAAAGCATTAGAGAGACAACAACCCAAAGGATTACCCATATAAACTCCATCTTTCTGCTTATATAGAGATTCGTAAAACAAAAATATGCACTCTTTAGCTGACAGAGAGAGTAATTTATGAAATTCAGATTTAGTGAAACCATGAACTGAATTCGAATCCTTAAAGAGATTGTTAGTGCAAATATCAATAGTCTCTTCAATGGGTACATTAGTAAATAGTGACGTTATGTCTTTAGCAAAGTAAATATATTTATATATATATATATTGTGTTTGCGCATATGTATGTGTTCCGGTCCGTGCGTTTTGCATCAAACTAACAATTGTATACAGAATAGGAAGAACCAGTGAAGGTACAATAGTTATCATAATCACTGCTTAGCTCTCAGGACAATAATCAAAGAGCATATGAAGTAAATAGTGATAACGTGGACCACTTTGATATATTAGTTGTATACAACATTCCAGTGCCAATATTAAAGTACAAAAGTCGCCAACTTATGTAATAATACAACATTCGTTTGTGTTCTTATATATTTATCAAGTTAAGTAATATAAGCTACACAACATTATTATAAACGATTTGTTGTCAATGTTATTATCACAAACTGGTGAACGATCAAGAAATTAAGTCTTCATAGTTTTGTAGGAATTAACATGACACTATTATTAGGATAGTTGTTCAAGGTGATGGTGTATGTCATGTTTAACCCATACAGTACCAGTGACATCCTGTTTTATATATTGTGGCAACTATTAGATTATTAGGATAGTTGTTCAAGCTGATGGTGTATGTCATGTTTCACCCATACAGTACCAGTGACATCCTGTTCTATATATTGTGGCAACTATTAGATTATTAGGATAGTTGTTCAAGGTGATGGTGTATGTCATGTTTAACCCATACAGTACCAGTGACATCCTGTTCTATATATTGTGGCAACTATTAGATTATTAGGATAGTTGTTCATGGTGATGGTGTATGTCATGTTTAACCCATACAGTACCAGTGACATCCTGTTCTATATATTGTGGCAACTATTAGATTATTAGGATAGTTGTTCAAGGTGGTGGTGTATGTCATGTTTAACCTATACAGTACCAGTGACATCCTGTTCTATATATTGTGGCAACTATTAGATTATTAGGATAGTTGTTCAAGGTGATGGTGTATGTCATGTTTAACCCATACAGTACCAGTGACATCCTGTTCTATATATTGTGGCAACTATTAGATTATTAGGATAGTTGTTCAAGGTGATGGTGTATGTCATGTTTAACCCATACAGTACCAGTGACATCCTGTTCTATATATTGTGGCAACTATTAGATTATTAGGATAGTTGTTCAAGGTGGTGGTGTATGTCATGTTTAACCCATACAGTACCAGTGACATCCTGTTCTATTTATTGTGGCAACTATTAGACGATTTTAATCAGATTAAGCAAGACCTGCAGCAATAATAAGGCTTCAAACTATCTCAACCAACCCTTTTAACTACCGCAGATACTTCCTAAGCTGCATAATATCGTCTAAGCTAGGAACAAATATAACATGCGTCGCTGGTACTCATAGGGTTAAAGTTAAACAGTGCATCAATGTATGGAAACCACCAAACTTAACACTGTAAAACAAACTCAAGGGCATTAAAAAGATATATAGAATTACTGAACGATTACCTTTCGTTGCTTTTATATTATGAGTGTTTTACTACCAATACCTTCATAAGGATATAAATATGAACAATTTCATTACCCATTCATACCTTTTTTGATTACATATTATTTGATAGTGTAGTCAAAGTAAGTAATGCAAGCCCTATGATTTAAACAAAAACATTGTTAATATGTGTTTGTAAATATAAGTGACCATTCATATGTGTTATGTGTATGTGTATTGTGTGTGATGGTTCGTCTGTATGCATGTGTGTGTAAATGTGAGTGTTAGTGTGTATGTGTGTTTATGAGAGTGTGTGTGTTTGAGAGAGAGAGAGTTAGTGTGTATCTGAATGTGCGTGTGTTAACTGTGTGAGTGTATGTATGCATGGCGTGTGTGTAAATTAACTAGTGTTCCCCTTGTTTAATATAGATGTTATCGCTGAAGATTTAAGGTTTGTACGTTGATACTCGTCAAAACCTAGCCGATGACGCAACACGTGGACTTACAGCAGCGGAACTAGTTAAGGGTGGAAGATGGACTTTGGGCCCATGATTTTGGGGGAAGGATGAGATTTACTCGCCAGAGACACCAAATTCGGTTAATTACTTTCCTGTAGATAACCCAGAGGTAAACAGGGATTTGTGTGCTAAACCTTCAGTCATACACTCAACTTTGAATTCATCAACTAAATTGCTACAAAGGTATTCTGACTGGCATCAACTACTATATGTAAAGTGGTAGCATGGTTAAGAAAATGCATCAATTGGACAAAGGACAGAAGAGGACTTTCATCTACATGTACTAGGGGAGACCTTACTGTAACAGAAATTCGTAATTCAGGATTAGCTATACTTCGCTTCATCCAAAATATGGTGTTTGAGACCGAGATAGCGGTTCTTAGATCTGAAGGAGAAAGGGTACCTAGGCAAAGTTCCGTGCATCATTTTGAGCAGTATCTAAATGAGATGAGTATCTTAAGGGTAAATGGAATGCTCCAACATGCACCAATATCTGCTGAGAGCAAGTGTCCTATACTGTTGCCAAGAGATCATCATGTCACGGAGCTGCTGGTACGTGATGTGCACAAGATCCAAGCAGGACATTCGGGAAGAGAACACACAATTTCAGTAATGAGACAGAAATATTGGATTCCGAAGTGCTGACCTCTAGTAGACAGGATTATAAAGAACTGCATAATATGTCGTAAAGTTAATGAACAACCAGGAAAACAACGCTTTGCTCCACTTCCCGAAGACAGAGTAACACCAGGTAAACCACCCTTCTATTACACTGGTATTGATTGTTTTGGTCCTATATCTGTCAAACTAGGTAGGAGTCGCATTAAGAGGTATGGATGTCTGTTTACTTGCTTAAGTACTAGGGCTATTCATTTAGAAGTTCTTGTGGCATTAGATATAAATGCCTTTCTCAATGCATTGACAAGATTTTCAGCTCACAGAGGTTTTCCTGGAAAGATTCGGTCAGATAATGGAAAAAAAATTGTAGGTGCAGTAAAAGAACTAAGACAAGTAGTAACAAAATAGAATAATGATGAACGAATAAGAGATTAAATGCTTCGGAAGGATGTATAATGGGTTTTCAATCCTCCTGGGGCATCTCATATGGGAGGTGTCTGGGAGAGGCAGATAAGGACTGTGAGGAAGGTACTGATGGCAGTTGTAGGCTCCCAAGTGTTCGATGATGAACGACTTAGTACTCGGTTCTGTGAAGTTGAGGCAATAGTCAATGGCCGCCCAATAACTACAACATCTGAGGATGTCCGTGATCTTGAGGCTCTTTCTCCATCACATCTTTTACTTCCAAGCTGTGGTCCAGCACTACCTCTAGGTGGTATATCTGAGGCGGAGATATACTGTAGGAGATGGAAGCATGCACAGTTACTGGCAGATCAATTTTGGAAGCGTTGGGTAAAGGAGTATCTACCGTTTTTGAGACAACGTCAAAGGAGGCTGGTACTGTTACGACTGGGGTTTAAATATATCAGGGCGCTTATTCATTGGACTAGTAATGGCATAAATGCTACAACGGAAAGCACTAGCTCCAACCTCTGATGTATATTCCCAGTGAACAAAGAACACAAATACTCTACAGAGTTCTGTATGCAATAATAGGCTATCAAACTCTCAATAAATGTGCGTCTACTCTAGGCTTAATGTTATGAGAAAACAGCCTATTACTACCTATAACCGAAGGTGCTTGGTCATGGTATGCAAAGTAAGGTGGTAAGAGAAGTTACAGCTTACGTTACTTTAATCAATAAATGTCAGGCACTCCTGCATGAAAGAAAGTGCTCTAAAGTCCTTCAACACTAACAAGGAATCTTCTTTAAATGTTAGATGCTATAAAGATGCTCGTATTGGAAATGGAACCCAAAAAGGCAGGCAGCGGAACAATGCTCGTGCAGGCTATGCACACAAAAAGGCAGAATATATAATGCCGTCGGAGCCAAGAATATCCTAAACACTACAACAATAATAATAATCGCCACGACAATGCAGTATTCCTATCAACAAAAAGAGCCTAAGTCGTTTGTCTCAATACATCAAACTAGGCTGCGAAATGCTTGTGTAATCATAAATGGGTATGCATAAAAAGAGTAATTGGTTTAATATACTTAATGTCTACTGTGACTGATAAAGTCTAGCTAGAGTCAATGATACGAGATACTGGTTCGCATGGCATGCCGCATAGTCTAGTGCAAATCTCAAGTCTGTGCGTCAAATATTACGTTATAATGAAGGGTAGCTCTCTTGAGAAACCTTAATACCGAAGTATTAAGCGTTCTCCTGGCGTACCTCAAAGACAAACAATCGAGACTAGAACAGTGCAGAATGGTATAGGCAAAAAGCCCTCATTCGTGCATACTCTACTCTCAATGGCACACAGACTAGAATTTACTCAATCAACTCCAGTTCTCAGGTATGTCGTGCAGCTTTTAACTAAAGCCAGCACTCATAGGAAACAATACCTTATAATATCAGACTCCTAGTCTAGCATTATCTAATCCAGCAGAACACTAA
Organism: Paralithodes platypus; assembly: GCA_032716605.1. NCBI lineage: Eukaryota > Metazoa > Arthropoda > Malacostraca > Decapoda > Lithodidae > Paralithodes > Paralithodes platypus. Next base: position 18,831,865 of record CM064578.1, read on the forward strand.
TAAGTATAGTACGCGGTACTTAAACAATATAAATGCCAACCAATGCTTCGTGATCCACTTATCTTCACAACTAACATACATGGGTTATATCAGACCTTAACGCACAATACAACTGGCCAGCATGAAGCTGATTTTGCAGAGTTAACCAGAGGGGATATAATGTTAATAAAAGGTGGTGAAAGATATGGAAAAAGAGAGAGGTAGGCAGAGGAAAAGATTCTCAGGTGCGGAGCGGGAGACAGATAGCAAGGGAAAAAAGATGGATGCGTTCTAGAAACCAGATCTGAGGGAGAGAGTGGCGAGGAACTGTATATATACCCGCACTAGCTCAAGCCGCGTGGGAAAAAAACGGTTACAAGTCCTCTAGCCACTAGCAGCATGGTAAGGACCTCTCTCCACCAACCCCCACGAGGCAGCCAGCCGTGACGTCATCGAGCGGGACAAAAGCACTGCGCGCTCCCTCTCACTCTGTTCTACTCTCTCTCTCTCTCCCAGATCCCATCATTACTAGTTAATGATAAAACATATACTTTACAATTAAATATATAAAGCCTTGACATGGGTGAAAACAAAGAGCCTTTCTGGACTGCCCATGACACAAGCTTTCATATGAAATAAAGCACACTCTAATACATAAACTGTAGCCCCATCCACTGCCCTGGCGATCCTAGCGAGTCACTGTAGGACAAGCCATGCGGTTCTAACGGAGTGGTTAACGTCACACCCCCCCCCCCCCAAGATTTTTCTCAGAGGCCCCAAGGCTCACAAAATCTGATGGTTAGAACCCATGCTATATCTCCACTTCCCATCACCCAGCGGCAGAAAAATCTCTGGCACAGTTCTTCAACAAAACATTTTGCAAAATTATAACCCTCCCCAACACCATAGGTTAAATTATATGTAGTTATGCTCCTCAAGAGCGAGCTTCTCTAGCCCAGCATTCTGAGAGGAGTGCAACTCAGAATTACTGCTATAACATACTAAAACAAAACAAAAATATCAAAGAAAGAGTTTTTATTTGATTTTTATGTTTATAATTTGTTTATTTCGGCTGCACTATAGGGGCAAGCCTAGTTTTGTCTTCTATACCAAACGCTCAACTCCTGCTTTACGACCCAATACGCTGGGCTACAACCGCGAGCCAACAAGCACCAAGCGCAAAATACTATTCAAACTAAAGCAGGAGGCTACCCGTGTGTCAATCTACCCAGGATCATATACCCTTGAACGACCATCTGCAACCACGTTGTCACAACCGGCAATATGGCGTATGTCCAGGTTATATACCAATAACCTTAGTGACCACCTGGTCAGCCTCATATTCCGATTGTGAAACTGGTCCAAGAACTTGAGAGGGTGATGATCTGAGTAAACTACAACGACCGGACCATAGGCTGGAACATAGACCTCGAAATGCCCCAGCGCAACCACAACCGCCAGCAGCTCCTCCTCGACAACAGAGCAGCTCCCCTGGGCCGAATTGTACTTCTCCGAGCAGAAACTAACAGGATGCTCCAGCCCATCATCGTCCTTTTCCACAAGGACGGCACCAGCCCCCACACCACTAGCCTCCGTTGCTAGTTGGAAAGGTAGGCTAAAGTCAGGGGCCCTGAGGATCAGGTGAGTGCACAACAGGTGGTTTACTTCTCTAAACACCTTCTCACACTCAGGCGCCCATTTGAACTTCTTATCCTTCCAGTTATCCTCCACCTGAGCTTGACTGTCCCGTTCTCCTTCTCCACCTTGACTGCTAAACGTCATCACAGGCACAGTGAGAGGCTCAGGGGGGTGCCTCCCATACTCCTTCATGGGATTAACATGACATAACTGATTGCGCTTCCGTCTGTCTGGAGTGGCTACCAAGTAATCCAGGTCTGATAGCTCCTCAACCACCCTATAAGGACCAGCGTACTTCGCGGATAAGGGGTGACCTACAAGGGGCAGTAGAATCAACACCTGACCCACGTGAAACTCCCTGAGTTCAACCTTGAGGTCGTACCTGTCCTTCCTGAGGGCCTGAGAGCTAGTCAAATTACGGCCAGCCAACTCCAGACTGCGCAACATCCGTTCTCGACTGTTGAGGACACGCTTGAGCATAGAACAAGGTTTTTCTGCGCCGCCCTCCCATACTTCTTCAACCATATGGAGAGGCCCTCTAACACGGTGTCCAAAGACGAGCTCATTAGGGCTGAATCCCAAACTCTCCCCAGGCACCTCCCGCACAGCAAACAAAACACATGGCAGGCCAAGATTCCAATCCTTCCCACTCTCAAAGCAACAACAACGAAGCACAGATTTCAAGGCTGAGTGCCATCGCTCTAACACACCCTGGCTCTCCGGATGATACGCAGATGACACAATCACAATAATCTCATGCTGCGGCATTGCTTGAACAAAGAGGCTAGAAGTGAAGTTGGGTCCCTGGACTGACTGAATCCCCTGCAGGTAACCATACCGGGAAAAATACACTAGCAAGCTTCGGACCACCGTCTTCGCCGACCCATTTCTCATAGGGTACGCGTCAGGGTACCTTGTTGCTACATCTCCTGACTGTGCATCACTGTCCTCCTTCAACTCTTTCGTCTTTTTAAGCCCATCCTCTGCCCCTTCAGGAACAGTTACTGGGTCTTCTCCAGACTCGAAATGTGGTCCTAATAATGAGTCCCCGAGAAGGTCCGTTGACACTAAACTCTCAACCGCATCAACTTTCAACCCCTTCTCGGTACCCTTCCTCCGCTGATCTAAAGATTGTTGACCAGAATGTGACTCCCTGGATGCAGAATCTCCGGTGACAACACACGCCATAGGCTGCCCCGGACACTTCTCAACCCACTCCTGCTCCTCCCTACTCACATCGGCCGGCTTCTCGACAACGACTAAGGGTGGAGCCTCAGAAGTAGGCCCCGCAAAGTCGTTGCCAAGAAGGAGGTCGACGCCCCCAACAGGTAACTTCTCCACAATTCCTACATCCAGGTCACGAGTCACACCATCTACTTCCACCTTCATTCTTACAAGCGGGTATGACCTTGTCGCATTAACTCCCTGAACCACAACCACCCTCGCCGTATTGACAGGTTTACCAGTGAAATTTCTCAACAGTGTTTGCGATGCCCCAGTGTCACGCAAAATTCTCACCTCATGTCTTCTACCCCCCCACTCCACACAACCGAGTCCCCTGTGGTCACTAAAGGCATCACGGACAGGGAATAAGCCTTCCGGATCCTTCTGCACTGGCAGTATATTTACCTCGGAAGAAATGCCTCTAACAAACTCTGATGTCCTCTTGAACACTCCAATGCCGTGAGCAAAAGACACGGCTGCCGGAGGAGGTCGACTAGGGCACTCATTTGCCTTATGACCCTCCTGGTGGCACCTAAAACACATAAATTTCGGTTTCGGCTTATACTGTGATGTAAAAGGCCCCTGACTTTTCACATACTGTGTGGTGTTAGGTTTGGATTCAGTTTTAGTTTCATGGCTCTTCTGTTTAAATGTGTCATTGTTCCGGGGAGGGGGAGGATAACGGTCCTTAGCACTTACATCGTACTTCTGTGAGGACCCGCAACCCCGAATCAACGACAGCCGTCGATCAGCCATTTCTGCTGCTTCGACTAGAGTTCTTGGGTTTTTCTCCTTTAAGTTCAAAGTTAGATCACCGCCCGTGCTCTTAAAGAACTGCTCCAACATCATTAACTGCTTAATTTCATCAAATGTTGTGACCTTCTCAGATCGGAGCCAGTTCCCCATAGCATCGGACAAGTCCCGGGCATGTTCCAAAAAGGTGCTATCTCTTCCCTTAGTTACACCCCGGAACTTCAAACGGTACGTTTCTGGTTGCAGTTCGTAAGCCCTCAGGACAGCCTCCTTGAGATCCTCGTACACAATACATAACTCCAAAGGTAACGCATTGTAGGCTTTAAGACCCTTGCCTATTAATCTAGAGGATACAAGTGCTGCCCATTTATTCTCTGGCCACTGGTGTTCCTGGCACTTCTTCTCAAAGCGTGTGAAAAATTCTGTTACACCACTCTCATCAAACACCGGAACCAGTTTCAATAAGTGCGAGAGAGACTGCTCATGAACACGGTTACCAGCCCCAAGTCGCTGTCCCGTTGCCTCTACTCGCGACTTCTCTACGTCCATGTCGGCACAGTACCTAGTCGACTCTAAATCCGCTTGGATTTTTGCTAGCTCTATGTGCTGCTGATGCTGAAGCTCAGATACCCTGATAGCCTTTCTCTCTTCGATCTTAGCTAATTCGAGCTGATACAATAATTCTGGAGTTAACCCTGGAGGAGGTGAAGGTGCTACAATGTTTGAAATTACCGGTGGTCCCCCCAGGGACAACCCACCCTGCCAGTCACCACCCAACTGTGGACGCGTACTCGGGGTCGGCAAACCACTGGGATGGCTAGGAGTCGAGTGTAGGGGAAGCATGGCCGAAGGGCTCTGAGCACTCAACCCATCTCGCTCACCAGTCACCCTGCCCAGTACACACGTTATCAAGTTATCCCTGGTCATGCTGCTAGTAACCGCATGACCGATAGCTGTGGCCAGGCATTGAAGACCGTACCGATTCATACCCTCCAACCGCTCGGCAGTAACAGGCCATTGCATAAATATCCTAGCATCCTCCTCACAGTTCACCTGATTAACCATTTCATCATGCTGCTGTTCCTCCGTTTCGACATGACGTACTGTGTCTCCATTCTCCTCTGATACGGTATAAGACATGATGCTCACAAAAAATTCTCACCACAATATTCAGAAAAGAAGCACCCCAAACTCTTATACCTCGATATACACACAAAAATTCTCGGAAATACTCAAGGGCTATACTATGTTGCAAAACAAAAACTATTCTTGCTGATCCCCGCAAAATATTCCCCAAAACAACAAATGTTCCCTGCTAATAAATGTAGGTTCACCAAATCCTAGGCAAGGTCGCCATTTGTTACGACTGGGGTTTAAATATATCAGGGCTCTTATTCATTGGACTAGTAATGGCATAAATGCTACAACGGAAAGCGCTAGCTCCAACCTCTGATGTATATTCCCAGTGAACAAAGAACACAAATACTCTACAGAGTTCTATATGCAATAATAGGCTATCAAACTCTCAATAAATGTGCGTCTACTCTAGGCTTAATGTTATGTGAAAACAGCCTATTACTACCTATAACCGAAGGTGGTTGGTCATGGTATGCAAAGTAAGGTGGTAAGAGAAGTTACAACTTACGTTAATTTAATCAATAAATGTCAGGCACTCCTGCATGAAAGAAAGTGCACTAAAGTCCTTCAACACTAACAAGGAATCTTCTTTAAATGTTAGATGCTATAAAGATGCTCGTATCGGAAATGGAACCCAAAAAGGCAGGCAGCGGAACAATGCTCGTGTCGTGTATACAGGCACTGACATTGACGTACCGAAAGCCGCTCCCGGTGACCCCATGGGCATGTCAGATGCCATAGTCAGGAAAATGTTGGCACCTTACCTGGGCAAAGGCCACATCATCTACACTGACAACTGGTCTACTTCTCCTGCTCTCTGCCTGTTTCTTCATGACATCCAAACGGGGTCATGTGGGACTGTCAGAAAGACAAGAAAGTTTATGCCTAAGTTCACAGGTGATGTCATTCCTCTGTCAGATGCCTCCTCCAGTGACACACCTTCTGAAGACGAACTGGCCCAGGAACACCGCGAGAGGCATGTCCGAAGAAGGCGACGAAAGGGGCAGAAGTACAAGCAACTTGAAAAGTCCGGGAAAGTGGTAGCCCTGAAGTGGAAGGACAAAAGAGACGTCCACCTGCTTTCCACAGTCCACATAGGTGCCCAGATGGACTCTGGTAAAATCCACTACAGAACCAGGAAGACCATCTATAAGCCCGACATGGTAGTGGACTATACAAAGAACATGCGCCTGGTGGACAAGTCTGACTGTCAACTGTCAGGCGTTGAGTGTCTGAGGAAGACTGTGAAGTGGTATCACAAGCTCTTCCTCCACCTAGTTGACATCACGATGCTCAACGCCTACAACTTGTGGTTGGTGAAGAGAGAGATGTCCCCAAACCAGAAGCTAAAATTCCGGGAGTTTGTGTATAACGTGGCATATCAACTCCTGGAGAAGTATGGCACCACCACTCACAGACGTACGGCATGGCGTGGGGATCACGTTCCTGACCGCATCCAGCTGGGTGTCGAAAGACACTACCCAACCAACACCGAGCTGATTGGCACTCGTCACAGGCAGGTGCAGTGCCACGTCTGCAGCTCCAGTGTCAGAAAACCCCACATCACCAAAAGAGTCACCTCAATGTGCGCGGAGTGCAAAGTTGCACTCTGCTTGGGTGACTGCTTCAGGGACTACCACACGTATAACAACTACTGAGTGCCGCCCCCTGCCCTGCCCTGCCCTGGACTCGCCCCCTGCCCTGCCCTGGACTCGTGCCCTACCTTACCTGACCTGACCCAATTGATCACGCTACCTCATAATGTTACATATACATTATATAATGTATAAGTTCCAAAGATGTCCCAGTGATTATAGTTTTTACATTATATAATTGTATGTTTCATTATTTAGTTTATAAGTTTCAAAGATATCCATGTAATATGCCTTCTTTTTTTAGTATATCAATATATAATGTTTGTTATAGCCTAAGTAATGTGTATATATTTTCTTACCTCAAATGAATTGTACCAAAATAAATGTTTCAATAAATCCTGTCAAACCTACTAAGATAATAAAATAAAACAATAAACAAAACTAAAAATACAAGGTCATGTCATTGTATGCTTACAATATGATATATTCTATGAATATTTCATATTGTTTGAATACAATGGCATGATCTTGTAAAAAAAAAAAATATATAAAAATGTATCTAAACCGTATAAAACCTTCCCCATATTGGATTCGATCCCACTACGCTACCACACTTTGAGTTTTCCAGTCCGCGACCTTACCAACCATGCCACAGGAGCTCATACCAAATGTCACTCAAAACTTCGTGTCTACAATCGAAATAACAATATACAAAAACAAATTAATTATCCCACCAATTTACGCTTGTAAATTGATGGGATTATCAATTATATCTTGCAAAGGTTTATAAAAGTTTGTCTCTGTCAAGAATTAGTAATTATATAACTTTATTCAGTCAAAAATTGCCCAAACACTCAGCAAAATTGCCCCTCTCAGTGTGACTCCAGTCATTATCACACGGTCAAGCGGTCACTGGGTGACCCTTGCCGCTCCCTCCAGCCACAGCAGCTCTCTCTGGGAACAAAATTTGTATAAATAAAATAATGCATAAAATACTCTTCACAAATACATTTGTATTGTATAATATTGTAAATAATAATGAATAAAAACTGTGTGGGTGTCGAAAATTGCTCAACCATCTTTCTTATGTCTCGCCTACGCCTTTACGCGCGTATATTGGATTATAAACATAGTCATGACTGTCATACAAATACTTGCAGTAGGTCTCGAATATACATTTAGATTGCATATTACTTGGAAATAAATAAATATAAGTTTCTCTGGTGGCAATCTACCCTTTCGCAAGTGTAAGGCGACACCAGTCTATATTTAGCTCTCTATCTAAAAAAGGTTAACTGCCGAGGTTTACTGCCCACCCTCGTTCCTGGTCTATAATATAGTACTTTATTTACAGTCAATGGCCTACATATTTCTGTGGTACTTCACATGTGTCTAAAATGCAATGTCTGCTTGCATAAAAATGCAATTCTGAAGTCCATTTATACGTACGGCATACGCATGTCTCACTTTCTCTCTCTCTCCATTCCTGACTCATGTTATTGTAGACCTCTTGGTGGCAACGAACCCCAGACACCTGCTAGACATAAGGTTCAAAATCCCAAGACATCCATACGCCTGGGGCGCCTCCACAATTATCACACAGCTGCATATGTTTCCTGGTAGATCTCCCTGCCTTCACTCTCTCCACGACTCACTCCCTGCCTCCCTCCCACCCACCCACCCTTTTAGGCTTCCGTCTGCTAGAAACTCATTGATAATGTGCGTAAATATCGCATGAATTGGTCTATATGCGGTATATATATTGTTATATGGCACGTCTACATACGTACAATTCTGTATTATAGCATGACAGTGCTCTAAGTACGAGATATACGTAATATTATAGCGCAAACAACACTCTCATCTCATAAATCGCTGCCAAACCTCCAACCCATCTTCATTCCCGCCTAAATATTCATTGATAATTCCCTTATATATTGCAATTTTTGTTCACTATGAGGCATATTCATTGTTATATGGGTGGCCTTCACACGTATACGTACTCTACATAGCCTAAAAGGGATAAAAAAAGGAGATATACGTGATATTACGCGGTAACCCACCCCCTCCTCCCTCAGGTTCTATCCCCTGGGCGCGTGAAAATTCGTCCGGGAAATCTCGCCACTCGATGACAATCTAGCCGCGCGGTGCCATTCGCTCCACATTTTTCAACTACGGACCGTTCCGCCCCCCCCAAGACATTTTTTGGGGGGTCAAATATATATGGGCCGATGCACGCAAACATTCCCTACACGCCGATATACTTTATATCGAAATTGGCAATGGGTCCCAAAATCATCATACATGCGCACAGTATGTACCTGTAGAAACCCCCTGTGCGACGCGGAGAGGTTAATGGAAAAGGTTCACTTACAGATTATTAGTTTAGCAGTAATGGTATATATGTTTGGTTGATATTTTTTGACTTATTAATTGTGCAGTATATGATTAAATTAATGGAGCATTATGTTACGCTAAATTTGAAGTTACCTATATTTTCATTTGACTACTATTTGGCGGGGTCTGTATGAAGTTGTTTATATTCTCATTTGACTACTATTTGGCAGGGTCTGTATGAAGTTGTTTATATTTTCATTTGACTACTATTTGGTGGGGTCTGTATGATAGGGAGTGGTTGGTCATTGTTCAAGAAGGCATTGTAGTGTTAGGTGGTGGCTGGCTCCCGTTCATACTGTTTAACTGTAAAGGCTGGGGTGGCAAATGTTTGTAGTGTTCACGTATTGTTTAGGCTTTAAGGAAATATACACATTCTTAAGAGTTTCGTAAATTTATGTTCGATCGTATTATACAAACATGTGATAATTTATTTGTGTTGGAATTTATGGTGGAATAACTGTATAATAAGAGTTTGATAATATTGAAATGCATAATGTGTGTTGACTTCATGGCATTACATTTTAATTGTTAGTTTAACCATATGGAGGAATGACTTAAGGGTTTTAGATTATTTGAGTCTGTAAATTATTCGCATTTTATAATCAATGTGTATTTCAATGAGGTTATGGATTGATAAGAGTATGCTTAAGTTAGGAATTCAGTTTTTCATTATTATAATTATTTATATATTCCATATATTTGTTTTTGTTAATATTATTGTTGATATCATTGATCATTATAACAAGTATTTATCCATTTATTATAGCTGCAAAAATAGATATTTATGTTTTGTCATATTAGTAAATGTATGTAATCTTGCAGGTTTAACCATTAACACCTTACGAGCGGCCTATGCGGTTTATTTATATGTACCGCCCAGCGGGGTGTTTTTAGCCAAAATAGGGCTGTTTACGTGATCATTTTCATGCCTAAATAAGACCCAGAACGTAAAACAAGTACCTATCCCTGAAAGGGCATAAACAGAGCTTTCGAATGACACCATAACGATCCTTTTATGATGGCTAGTTTTCTTGCAATAACCGTGCAACACGAGTGCAAAAAGCATGTAATTAGCCACTTTCCCGATACAATTCCTTATATAGCGAGTGAGAGAGGGAGGAGGGAGCTGGGATTCGTGTCAGTATGTTCGCCGCGGTGGTCTGGAGCAGTCATACGCTCGTTACTCTCCTGCCACCACTTGTCTCTCTCTCTCAGCAACATTACGTGCTGAAATTGCCACTCGACCTATGTCGAGCGCCGCCACATAGTCCAGCTTTATTTAACTCGACTTATGTGGTGAGCCGCTAATTAAGGGTTAAAGAAGTCATCAGTAACGGGCGTTTCCTTGGACCAAGTACCTAGCCACCCCAGCCTTTACAGTCGGGATGTGGCAAATGCTAGACATGCAGCAGCTGTGTGACGGATGACAGGTCCGTGACAAGTGGCAGGTGAGTTACAAATGGCAGGTGTGACATTTTACAGGTGTGTAGCAGATTATAGTCGTATTACAAAATGGTAGGCGAGTGACACATGGTAGGTGTGTGATAGATCTTTGACAGAGTTGTTATCGTGATTGAAGGTGGAGGAGTTGAAAGAGGTGAAGGGTTGGGTACAGGACAAGGAATGTTGTTGTGGTAGTAATACTACACCTTCTCTTACTCCACCACGCACTACACCATCCCTCAAGTGTTTACTACCAAGACCTTCTCCTATACCCTACTTGTCCACCGTTTTCTCCTCCCATGCGTGAATGTTTTTGATATGTGTATGTGGGAGACACAAAGGCTGCATTACTATAGTTGTGTGTATTGACTATATACATAAACTAAATCATTCACAAACAAATATGCACTACGTTCCTCTGTCCCACACACGCACTCAAGGCGAAGAAAATAGAAACACATACACAGATGCTTACGCTCAGGCTCACAGTATAACCACACACACACACACACTCAGTATAACCATGCAACAACACTCGGCACATATCACTGGTTTCCTTTCTGCTTCAGTGCCTTTAAGGAGGCATTCTTTAGAATTCTCCGTCACTCTCTCTCTCTCTCAGCCATTGCTTAGACGGAACCAACAACACCTGAGAAACCAAACTGGAGCAAATGGTGGCAGCCGAGAAATATGTGGAGAGTGTAAACCAGGAGTAGAAGAAGGAGAATATTGTTCCTTTGGCAGTCCGCCGTGAAGTGTGGAGGAAAGGAAAAGGAAACAAAATAAATGAAAGAGAAACGGGAACAAATACTGTATATACAAACACTCAGTTGCAAAATAAACAATTAAAGGACACACACACATACATACAAAAATATACGCTGAAGGAAAAGCCATACGTACGAGAAAATGTAAACAGGTGTTAAATTAACAGAAAACAGGCTGGTGGTAAGACGATGATATCCATATATCAAATCATATAATAAATTTGAGTAAGGTAAAACTACCATAATACAGAATCCCCTTTTACCTTTCAATATCTGATATTGAAAGGTAAAAGGGGAAAAGTGAATTAATATGTGTGTAGTATGATATAATATTAACCCTTAATTAGCGGCGAGCAACATAAGTCGAGTATAATAAATCTGGACTATCTGGCGGCGCTCGACATAGGTCGTGTGGCAATTTCAGCACGTAATGTTGCTGAGAGAGAGAGACAAGTGGTGGCAGGAGAGTAGCGAGCGTATGACTGCTCCAGACCACCGCGGCGAACCTACTGACACGAATCCCACCTCCTCCCTCCCTCTCTCACTCGCTATATACGGAATTGTATGGGGAAAGTGCCGAATTACATGCTTTTTGCACTCGCGTTGCATGGTTGTTGCAAGAAAACTAGCCATCATAAAAGGATCGTTATGGTGTCATTGGAAAGCTCTGTTTATGCCCTTTCAGTGATAGATACTTGTTTTACGCTCTGGGTCTTATTTAGGCATGAAAATGATCACATAAACAGCCCTATTTTGGGTAAAAACACCCCGCTGGGCGGTACATATAAATAAACCGCCTAGGCCGCTCGTAAGGTGTTAAACATAATTAATGTATACAGAATTCTAAGAAATATCAAACTAGCTAAGCGTAAGCAGGGGAAAAAGAAAGCAAGGAAAAAAGAAAGTTGTATAATTATATACGGTTTAAATAATACAAATGCATAATATACTACTTGTCATAACAGGAAGGATATGTACCATTTTCACAGTTTAACCCATAACTGGCGGCGCGCAACATATGTTGAGTGAAATAAATTTGGACTATGTGGCGGTGCACGACAGCTGTCGAGTGCCATTTTCAGCATGTAATGTTGCTGAGAGAGAGAGTTGAGCGGTGGAACGAGCGTAGTAACCTTATGACCGCTCCCCACGACCACCGTGGACCTACTGAACTGTATTCTACCTTTCTCCCCCCTTTCTCACTCGCTACACAGGGAATTATGTACGGAAATTACCTTATTTTAGTTTTTTTGCACTCGTGTTGCACGATCGTTGCAAGAGAACCAGTGGTCGTACAAGGATGGTTCGGGTGTCAATGGAAAGCTCTGTTTACGCCCTTTCAGGGATAGATACTTGTTTTACGCTCTGGGTCTTTTTTATGCATGAAAATGAGCACGGAAACAACCCTATTTAGGGTAAAAAAAAAATGCTGGGCGGTATATAGAAATTACCGCCTAGGCCGCTCTTAAGGTGTTAATGAGATCAATGAACCCCACACACGGCAATATAATAAACCAAACATTCGAAACCATCGAGTTGGAAATATCACATAATGCAATTGACCGACAATATGGCACCATCTCATTCACTGATAAGTCCACAGTCTGTCAACATCCTTTCTTTGGAACGGATACAGCTCCCATATTTAACATTTCCTGTGCCCATATGTGTATGTTATGATGATTGTATATTGATTTTTAGTTTGTGTTAGTGCTATATACAGGGTTACGGTATTTCAGTTTTCCAATATATGCTAGGTGCATTATCAGTATTTATTTCATCTTTTACTTCCCACACACCCTTTATGCTGTCCTATAGTGCATGTTCCCGTCACTTACCCTCTCCCGCACCACCACCATTAAACCATCCTCGCCCATTTTGGGGACAGCCGTACCAAGCCCCTCACCCGAATATAATAACAATGGGACAAACGTATATTCCACGGTGCCTGGTGTAATGAATAGTATATCCATTGATAAGAAAAGTAGAGACGGGGTGAGAATGCCGAGTGTTGAACCCCAAAGGACGTACCAGTACAAAGGACATCAACTGACAGCTAAAGGACATCTAAGGACGTCCAGGGATATTGGTTCCTCTGAGCTCTGTATATTATTTCTTTTTGCTGAGGAAATGTCATAACCTGGTGGAGAAACTGAGGGATGACGGTCAGCGATGTGTGTGTGGAGGGAAGGATCAGGTCGGACTTTGGGGGTGAGGCAAAGATGGGGGAGCTAGGCCGAGGGAGAAGATGGATAGGGTTTTACGATGGATGCGATAGAGCAGACAGTATATGACAGTATGTACTACGTGTGACTATTTCGCAATATTAGTTAGATTTCCTTTTCTCCCATATTGTTTGTTAATGCACAGAAGTCCACCCCTGGAGATGTTTCAAAGATTGCATTCTGCATTATATGTCATCGAAAAGTTTTGGCTGACATATCCCTTTGCATCAGAGTACAGTTAGATACTTAATTGATACTGAGGTTTTGATTTGTGCATATAACCTATTTAGCCTGTTTTCGAACCTGAATCATGGGTCTCTCAAGATAGTTTACGTAGCGGTTTGGAGCACCATTTGTTGGGGTTATGACCGGAATGTAAAAAATTAGCCTCTTGGCTGAACTCGGTTCAGGGTTTTAAACTTCATTACTGAAACAGACTATAGAGAGAGAGAGAGAGAGAGAACATACCCATACTTAAGGGTCAAGGCAATAATGTTTTGATCGTTTAATGAGATTTTGTACAATATTATAAACAATATTATGCAAGTAATCAATTCCGATCGAGATTAAATATTACACATACAGAACGATACAGATATATAAATATATTATGATGATGCAAGTGTACAATTATTATGTTCCTTCCAACAACCAACCATACTCCTAAAATCGATTAATGAAATTTACAAACACATGTGGCAGTCCGTGGACTCGAATCCAGGATGCTCACACCGAAAATCAACACCTTATACATCGCACCACGAAGACAGTTAAAGGTTGGTGGACACTGCCTACGATTTATTATGCAACTTCGAATCCTGCATATCAATCTAAGCATGTACACACATCCCAACTGCAACTCACGTAGGCTATGCATATGTGAATGGAAAGAGCAATTAATGGGGCCTTAACCACTTAGGGAAGTCCTCTCGATAAATTACTCCTGAACCAATATCAATTATTATGTTCCTTCCAACAACCAACCATACTCCTAAAATCGATTAATGAAATTTACAAACACATGTGGCAGTCCGTGGACTCGAATCCAGGATGCTCACACCGAAAATCAACACCTTATACATCGCACCACGAAGACAGTTAAAGGTTGGTGGACACTGCCTACGATTTATTATGCAACTTCGAATCCTGCATATCGATCTAAGCATGTACACACATCCCAACTGCAACTCACGTAGGCTATGCATATGTGAATGGAAAGAGCAATTAATGGGGCGTTAACCACTTAGGGAAGTCCTCTCGATAAATTACTCCTGAACCAATATCAATTATTATGTTCCTTCCAACAACCAACCATACTCCTAAAATCGATTAATGAAATTTACAAACACATGTGGCAGTCCGTGGACTCGAATCCAGGATGCTCACACCGAAAATCAACACCTTATACATCGCACCACGAAGACAGTTAAAGGTTGGTGGACACTGCCTACGATTTATTATGCAACTTCGAATCCTGCATATCAATCTAAGCATGTACACACATCCCAACTGCAACTCACGTAGGCTATGCATATGTGAATGGAAAGAGCAATTAATGGGGCCTTAACCACTTAGGGAAGTCCTCTCGATAAATTACTCCTGAACCAATATCAATTATTATGTTCCTTCCAACAACCAACCATACTCATAAAATCGATTAATGAAATTTACAAACACATGTGGCAGTCCGTGGACTCGAATCCAGGATGCTCACACCGAAAATCAACACCTTATACATCGCACCACGAGGACAGTTAAAGGTTGGTGGACACTGCCTACGATTTATTATGCAACTTCGAATCCTGCATATCAATCTAAGCATGTACACACATCCCAACTGAAACTCACGTAGGCTATGCATATGTGAATGGAAAGAGCAATTAACCACTTAGGGAAATCCTCTCGATAAATTACTCCTGAACCAATATCAATTATTATGTTCCTTCCAACAACCAACCATACTCATAAAATCGATTAATGAAATTTACAAACACATGTGGCAGTCCGTGGACTCGAACCCAGGATGCTCACACCGAAAATCAACACCTTATACATCGCACCACGAAGACAGTTAAAGGTTGGTGGACACTGCCTACGATTTATTATGCAACTTCGAATCCTGCATATCAATCTAAGCATGTACACACATCCCAACTGCAACTCACGTAGGCTATGCATATGTGAATGGAAAGAGCAATTAATGGGGCCTTAACCACTTAGGGAAGTCCTCTCGATAAATTACTCCTGAACCAATATCAATTATTATGTTCCTTCCAACAACCAACCATACTCCTAAAATCGATTAATGAAATTTACAAACACATGTGGCAGTCCGTGGACTCGAATCCAGGATGCTCACACCGAAAATCAACACCTTATACATCGCACCACGAAGACAGTTAAAGGTTGGTGGACACTGCCTACGATTTATTATGCAACTTCGAATCCTGCATATCAATCTAAGCATGTACACACATCCCAACTTATAATAGTCGCTATCCAGTCTCAGATAAAATAAATAGTAGTGTAAGTCATGTACTTAATGGATCTTTGGTAATAATATAACCAGTGTCAAGGGTACAGAGATGATGATAACAATCCTTGGTAATAATATAACCAGTGTCAAGGGTACAGAGATGATGATAACAATCCTTGGTATTAATATAACCAGTGTCAAGGGTACAGAGATGATGATAACAATCCTTGGTAACAAAATAACCAGCGTCAAGGGTACAGAGATGATGATAACAATCCTTGGTATTAATATATCCAGTGTGAAGGGTACAGAGATGATGATAACAATCCTTGGTAATAATATAACCAGTGTCAAGGGTACAGAGATAATGATAACAATCCTTGGTAATAATGTAACCAGTGTCAAGGGTACAGAGACGATAACAATCCTTGGTAATAATATAACCAGTGTCAAGGGTACAGAGAGCAGTGGAAATGAATTACTTAAGGAGAGCATGCGGAGTTACATGGAGGGATAGACAGACTAATGAGGAAGTAAGAAAGAGGTGTGGTGTGGAGGTAGATGTGCTGGAAAGTGTGAAAAGGAACAACTTGAGATGGTTCGGCCATATGGAACATATGGAAAGTGAGAGAATGACTAAGAGGGTGTATGAGAGCGAGGTGGAGGGACAGAGAGGGAGAGGTAGACCGAATGAGAGGTGGAAGGATGGAGTGAGGAAGTACATGAACGAAGGCGGTGCTGGTTGGGGGGAGGGGCGTCGACTGACTGGGGACAGAAGTGCATGGGGGCAGTTCGTTCGTGGCCACCCCTTCGGGGATCACGGCGTCAGGCAATATATAGATAGATAGAAGGGTACAGAGATGATGATAACAATCCTTGGTAATAACATAACCAGTGTCAAGGGTACAGAGATTATTACAATCCTTGGTAATAATATAACCAGTGTCAAGTGTACAGAGATGATGATTACAATCCTTGGTAATAATATAATCAGTGTCAAGGATACAGAGATGATGATAACAATCCTTGGTAATAATATAACCAGCGCCAAGGGTACAGCGATGATGATAACAATCATTGGTAATAATATAACCAGTGCCAAGTGTACAGCAATGATGATAACAGTCCATGGTAATAATATAACCAGTGTCAAGGGTACAGAGATGATGATAACAATCCTTGGTAATAATATAACCAGTGTCAAGGGTACAGAGATGATGATAACAATCCTTGGTAATAATATAACCAATGGCAAGGGTACAGAGATGATGATAACAATCCTTGGTAATAATATAACCAGTGTCAAGGGTACAGAGATGATGAAAACAATCCTTGGTAATAATATAACCAGTGTCGAGGGTACAGAGATGATGATAACACTCCTTGGTAATAGCATAACCAGTGTCAAGGGTACAGAGATGATGATAACAATCATTGGTAATAATATAAGTAGTGTCATGGGTATAGATATGATGATAACAATCCTTGTTAATAATATAACCAGTGTCAAGGGTACAGAGATGATGATAACAATCCTTGGTAATAATATAACCAGTGTCAAGGGTACGGAGATGATGATAACAATCTTTGGTAATAATATAACCAGTGTCAAGGGCACAGAGATGATAATAACAATCCTTGGTAATAATATAACCAGTGCCAAGTGTACAGCGATGATGATAACAATCTTTGGTAATAATATAACCAGTGTCAAGGGTACAGAGATGATGATAACAATCCTTGGTAATAATATAACCAGTGTAAAGTGTACAGAGATGAAGATAACAATCCTTGGTAATAATATAGCCAGTGTCAAGTGTACAGAGATGATGATAACAATCCTTGGTAATAATATAACCAGTGGCAAGGGTACAGAGATGATGATAACAATCCTTGGTAATAATATAACCTTTGTCAAGGGTACAGAGATGATGATAACAATCCTTGGTTATAATATAACCTTTGTCAAGGGTACAGAGATGATGATAACATTCCTTGGTAATAATATAACCAGTGCCAAGGGTACAGAGATGATGATAACAATCCTTGGTAATAATATATCCAATGGCAAGGTTACAGAGATGATGATAACAATCCTTGGTAATAATATAACCAGTGTCAAGGGTGCAGAGATGATGAAAACAATCCTTGGTAATAATATAACCAGTGTCAAGGGTACAGAGCTGATGATAACACTCCTTGGTAATAACATAACCAGTGTCAAGGGTACAGAGATGATGATAACAATCCTTGGTAATAATATAAGCAGCGTCATAGGTACAGAGATGATGATAACAATCCTGTGTAATAATATAACCAGTGCCAAGGGTACAGAGATGATGATAACAATGCTGTGTAATAATATAACCAGTGTCAAGGGTACAGAGATGATGATAACAATCCTTGGTAATAATATAACCAGTGGCAAGTGTACAGCGATGATGTTAACAATCCTTGGTAATAATATAACCAGTATCAAGGGTGCAGAGATGATGATAAAAATCCTTGGTAATAATACAACCAGTGTCAAGGGTACAGAGGTGATGATAACAATCCTTGGTAATAATATAACCAGTGTCAAGGGTACAGAGATGATGATAACAATCCATGGTAATAATATAACCAGTGTAAAGTGTACAGAGATGATGATAACAATCCATGGTAATAATATAACCAGTGTCAAGTGTACAGAGATGATGATACCAATCCATGGTAATAATATAACCAGTGTCAAGTGTACAGAGATGATGATAACAATCTTTGGTAATAATATAACCAGTGTCAAGTGTACAGAGATGATGATAACAATCCTAGGTAATAATTTAACCAGTGCCAAGGGTACAGAGATGATGATAACAATCCTTGGTAATAATATATCCAATGTCAAGGGTACAGATATGATGATAACAATCCTTGGTAATAATATAACCAGTGTCAAGGGTACAGAGATGATGGTAACAATCCTTGGTAATAATATAACCAGTGTCAAGTGTACAGAGATGATGATAACAATCCTGTGTAATAATAAAACCAGTGCCAAGGGTACAGAGATGATGATAACAATCCTGGGTAATAATATAACCAGTGGTAATAATATAACCAGTGTCAAGGGTACAGAGATGATGATAACAACCCTTGGTAAATATATAACCAGTGTCAAGGGTACAGAGATGATGATAACAATCCTGTGTAATAATATAACCAGTGCCAAGGGTACAGAGATGATGATAACAATCCTTGGTAATAATGTATCCAGTGTCAAGGGTACAGAGATGTTAACAATACTTGGTAATAATATATCCAGTGTCAAGGGTACAGAGATGATGTTAACAATCCTTGGTAATAATATAACCAGTGTCAAGGGTGCAGCAATGATGATACCAATCTTTGGTAATAATATAACCAGTGTCAAGGATACAGCGATGATGTTAACAATCCTTGGTAATAATATAACCAGTGTCAAGGGTGCAGCAATGATGATACCAATCTTTGGTAATAATATAACCAGTGTCAAGGATACAGCGATGATGATAACAATCCTTGGTAATAATATAACCAATGTCAAGGGTACAGAGATGATGATAACAATCCTGTGTAATAATATAACCAGTGCCAAGGTTACTGAGATGATGATAACAATCCTTGGTAATAATGTATCCAGTGTCAAGGGTACAGAGATGATAACAATCATTGGTATAAATATAACCAGTGTCAAGGGTACAGAGATGATGATAACAATCCTTGGTAATAATATAACCAGTGTCAAGGGTACAGAGATGATTATAACAATCCTTGGTAATAATATAACCAGTGGCAAGGGCACAGAGATGACGATAACAATCCTTGGTAATAATATATCCAATGGCAAGGGTACAGGGATGATGATAACAATCCTTGGTAATAATATAACCAGTGTCAAGGGTACAGAGATGATGAAAACAATCCTTGGTAATAATATAACCAGTGTCAGGGGTACAGAGATGATGATAACACTCCTTGGTAATAGCATAACCAGTGTCAAGGGTACAGAGATGATCATAACAATCATTGGTAATAATATAAGTAGTGTCATGGGTATAGATATGATGATAACAATCCTTGTTAATAATATAACCAGTGTCAAGGGTACAGAGATGATGATAACAATCCTTGGTAATAATATAACCAGTGTCAAGGGTACGGAGATGATGATAACAATCTTTGGTAATAATATAACCAGTGTCAAGGGTACAGAGATGATAATAACAATCCTTGGTAATAATATAACCAGTGTCAAGGGTGCAGCAATGATGATACCAATCTTTGGTAATAATATAACCAGTGTCAAGGGTACAGATATGATGATAACAATCCTTGGTAATAATATAACCAGTGTCAAGGGTACAGAGATGATGAAAACAATCCTTGGTAATAATATAACCAGTGTCAAGGGTACAGAGATGATGATAACAATCCTGTGTAATAATATAACCAGTGTCAAGGGTACAGAGATGATGATAACAATCCTTGGTAATAATATAACCAGTGTCAAGGGTACAGAGATGATGATTACAATCCTGTGTAATAATATAACCAGTTCCAAGGGTACAGTGATGATGATAACAATCCTGTGTAATAATATAACAAGTGTCAAGGGTACAGAGATGATGATAACAATCCTTGGTAATAATATAACCAGTGTCAAGGGTACAGAGATGATGATACCAATCCTTGGTAATAATATAACCAGTGTCAAGGGTACAGAGATGATGATAACAATCCTGTGTAATAATATAACCAGTGTCAAGGGTACAGAGATGATGATAACAATCCTTGGTAATAATATAACCAGTGTCAAGGGTACAGAGATGATGATACCAATCCTTGGTAATAATATAACCAGTGTCAAGGGTGCAGCAATGATGATATCAATCTTTGGTAATAATATAACCAGTGTCAAGGATACAGCGATGATGATAATAATCCTTGGTAATAATATAACCAATGTCAAGGGTACAGAGATGATGATAACAATCCTGTGTAATAATATAACCAGTGCCAAGGTTACAGAGATGATGATAACAATCCTTGGTAATAATGTATCCAGTGTCAAAGGTACAGAGATGATAACAATCCTTGGTATAAATATAACCAGTGTCAAGGGTACAGAGATGATAACAATCCTTGGTAATAATATATCCAGTGTCAAGGGTACAGAGATGATAACAATCCTGTGTAATAAGATAACCAGTGCCAAGGGTACAGAGATGATGATACCAATCCTTGGTAATAATATAACCAGTGTCAAGGGTGCAGCAATGATGATACCAATCTTTGGTAATAATATAACCAGTGTCAAGGGTACAGATATGATGATAACAATCCTTGGTAATAATATAACCAGTGTCAAGGGTACAGAGATGATGATAACAATCCTTGGTAATAATATAACCAGTGTCAAGGGTACAGAGATGATGATAACAATCCTGTGAAATAATATAACCAGTGTCAAGGGTACAGAGATGATAACAATCCTTGGTAATAATATAACCAGTGTCAAGGGTACAGAGATGATGATACCAATCCTTGGTAATAATATAACCAGTGTCAAGGGTACAGAGATGATGATTACAATCCTGTGTAATAATATAACCAGTTCCAAGGGTACAGTGATGATGATAACAATCCTGTGTAATAATATAACAAGTGTCAAGGGTGCAGCAATGATGATACCAATCTATGGTAATAATATAACCAATGTCAAGGATACATCGATGATGATAACAATCCTTGGTAATAATATAACCAGTGTCAAGAGTACAGAGATGATGATAACAATCCTTGGTAATAATATAACCAGTGTCAAGGGTGCAGCAATAATGATACCAATCTTTGGTAATAATATAACCAGTGTCAAGGATACAGCGATGATGATAACAATCCTTGGTAATAATATAACCAGTGTCAAGGGTACAGAGATGATGATAACAATCCTGTGTAATAAAATAACCAGTGCCAAGGTTACAGAGATGATGATAACAATCCTTGGTAATAATGTATCCAGTGTCAAGGGTACAGAGATGATAACAATCCTTGGTATAAATATAACCAGTGTCAAGGGTACAGAGATGATAACAATCCTTGTTAATAAAATATCCAGTGTCAAGGGTACAGAGATGATAACAATCCTGTGTAATAAGATAACCAGTGCCAAGGGTACAGAGATGATGATACCAATCCTTGGTAATAATATAACCAGTGTCAAGGGTGCAGCAATGATGATACCAATCTTTGGTAATAATATAACCAGTGTCAAGGGTACAGATATGATGATAACAATCCTTGGTAATAATATAACCAGTGTCAAGGGTACAGAGATGATGATAACAATCCTTGGTAATAATATAACCAGTGTCAAGGGTACAGAGATGATGATAACAATCATGTGTAATAATATAACCAGTGTCAAGGGTACAGAGATGATGATAACAATCCTTGGTAATAATATAACCAGTGTCAAGGGTACAGAGATGATGATACCAATCCTTGGTAATAATATAACCAGTGTCAAGGGTACAGAGATGATGATTACAATCCTGTGTAATAATATAACCAGTTCCAAGGGTACAGTGATGATGATAACAATCCTGTGTAATAATATAACAAGTGTCAAGGGTACAGAGATGATGATAACAATCCTTGGTAATAATATAACCAGTGTCAAGGGCACAGAGATGATGATATCAATCCTTGGTAATAATATAACCAGTGTCAAGGGTACAGAGATGATGATAACAATCCTGTGTAATAATATAACCAGTGCGAAGGGTACAGAGAGGTTGATACCAATCCTTGGTAATAATATAACCAGTGTCAAGGGTACAGAGATGATGATAACAATCCTTGGTAATAATATTACCAGTGTCAAGGGTACAGAGATGATGATACCAATCCTTGGTAATAATATAACCAGTGTCAAGGGTACAGAGATGATGATTACAATCCTGTGTAATAATATAACCAGTTCCAAGGGTACAGTGATGATGATAACAATCCTGTGTAATAATATAACAAGTGTCAAGGGTACAGAGATGATGATAACAATCCTTGGTAATAATATAACCAGTGTCAAGGGTACAGATATGATGATATCAATCCTTGGTAATAATATAACCAGTGTCAAGGGTACAGAGATGATGATAACAATCCTGTGTAATAATATAACCAGTGCGAAGGGTACAGAGAGGTTGATACCAATCCTTGGTGATAATATAACCAGTGTCAAGGGTACAGAGATGATGATAACAATCCTTGGTAATAATATAACCAGTGTCAAGGGTACAGAGATGATGATAACAATCCTTGGTAATAATATAACCAGCGTCAAGGGTACAGAGATGATGATAACAATCCTTGGTAATACTATAACCAGTGTCAAGGGTACAGAGATGATGATAACAATCCTTGGTAATAATATAACCAGTGTCAAGGGTACAGAGATGATGATAACAATCCTGTGTAATAGTATAACCAGTGCCAAGGGTACAGAGATGATGATAACAATCCTTGGTAATAATGTATCCAGTGTCAAGGGTACAGAGATGATAACAATCCTTGGTAATAATATAACCAGTGTCAAGGGTACAGAGATGATAACAATCCTTGGTAATAATATATCCAGTGTCAAGGGTACAGAGATGATGTTAACAATCCTTGGTAATAATATAACCAGTGTCAAAGGTGCAGCAATGATGATACCAATCATTGGTAATAATATAACCAGTGTCAAGGATACAGCGATGATGATAACAATCCTTGGTAATAATATAACCAGTGTCAAGAGTACAGAGATGATGATAACAATCCTTGGTAATAATATAACCAGTGTCAAGGGTGCAGCAATGATGATACCAATCTTTGGTAATAATATAACCAGTGTCAAGGATACAGCGACGATGATGACAATCCTTGGTAATAATATAACCAGTGTCAAGGGTACAGAGATGATGATAACAATCCTGTGTAATAATATAACCAGTGCCAAGGTTACAGAGATGATGATAACAATCCTTGGTAATAATGTATCCAGTGTCAAGGGTACAGAGATGATAACAATCCTTGGTATAAATATAACCAGTGTCAAGGGTACAGAGATGATAACAATCCTGGGTAATAATATATCCAGTGTCAAGGGTACAGAGATGATAACAATCCTGTGTAATAAGATAACCAGTGCCAAGGGTACAGAGATGATGATACCAATCCTTGGTAATAATATAACCAGTGTCACGGGTGCAGCCATGATGATACCAATCTTTGGTAATAATATAACCAGTGTCAAGGGTACAGAGATGATGATAACAATCCTTGGTAATAATATAACCAGTGTCAAGGGTACAGAGATGATGATAACAATCCTTGGTAATAATATAACCAGTGTTAAGGGTACAGAGATAATGATAACAATCCTGTGTAATAATATAACCAGTGTCAAGGGTACAGAGATGATGATACCAATCCTTGGTAATAATATAACCAGTGTCAAGGGTACAAAGATGATGATACCAATCCTTGGTAATAATATAACCAGTGTCAAGGGTACAGAGATGATGATTACAATCCTGTGTAATAATGTAACCAGTTCCAAGGGTACAGTGGTGATGATAACAATCCTGTGTAATAATATAGCAAGTGTCAAGGGTACAGAGATGATGATAACAATCCTTGGTAATAATATAACCAGTGTCAAGGGTACAGAGATGATGATACCAATCCTTAGTAATAATATAACCAGTGTCAAGGGTACAGAGATGATGATAACAATCCTGTGTAATAATATAACCAGTGCCAAGGGTACAGAGAGGTTGATACCAATCCTTGGTAATAATATAACCAGTGTCAAGGGTACAAAGATGATGATACCAATCCTTGGTAATAATATAACCAGTGTCAAGGGTACAGAGATGATGATAACAATCCTGTGTAATAATATAACCAGTGTCAAGGGTACAGAGATGATGATAACAATCCTTGGTAATAATATAACCAGTGTCAAGTGTACAGAGATGATGATGATAACAATCTTTGGTAATAATATAAAGAGTGTCAAGGGTACAGAGATGATGATAACAATCCTGTGTAATAATATAACCAGTGTCAAGGGTACAGAGATGATACAATCCTGGTAATAATATAACAAGTGTCAAGGATACAGCGATGATGATAACAATCCTGTAATATATAACCAATTGGATACAGAGATGATGATAACAATCCTTGGTAATAATATAACCAGTGTCAAGGGTACAGAGATGATGATAACAATCCTTGGTAATAATAAAACCAGTGTCAAGGGTACGGAGATGATGATAACAATCTTTGGTAACCAGTGTCAAGGGTACAGAGATAACAATCATTTGTAATAATATATCCAGTGTCAAGGGTACAGAGCTGATGATACCATGCCTGAGTAATAATGTAACCCGTGTCAAGGGTACAGAGATGATGATAACAGTCCTGGGTAATAATATAACCAGTGTCAAGGGAACAGCGATGATAACAGTCCTTGGTAATAATATAACCAGTGTCAAGGGTACAGATATGATGATAACAACCCTTGGTAATAATATAACCAGTGTTAAGGGTACAGAGATGATGATAACAATCCTTGGTAATAATATAACCAGTGTCAAGGGTACAGAGATGATGATAACAATCCTGTGTAATAATATAACCAGTGTCAAGGGTACAGAGATGATGATAACAATCCTTGGTAATAATATAACCAGTGTCAAGGGTACAGAGATGATGATACCAATCCTTGGTAATAATATAACCAGTGTCAAGGGTACAGAGGTGATGAACCAATCCTTGTTAATAATATAACCAGTGTCAAGGGTACAGATATGATGATAACAATCCTGTGTAATAATATAACCAGTGCCAAGGGTACAGAGATGATGATAACAATCCTTGGTAATATTATAACCAGTGTCAAGGGTACAGAGATATTGATAACAATCCTGTGTAATAATATAACCAGTGCCAAGTGTACAGAGATGATGATAACAATCCTTGGTAATAATATAACCAGTGTCAAGTGAACTGAGATGATGATAACAATTCTTGGTAATAATATAACCAGTGCCAAGGGTACAGAGATGATGATAACAATCCTTGGTAATAATATAACCAGTGTCAAGGGAACAGAGATGATGATACCAATCCTTGGTAATAATATAACCAGTGTCAAGGGTACAGAGATGATGTTAACAATCCTGTGTAATAATATAACCAGTGCCAAGGGTACAGAGAGGTTGATACCAATCCTTGGTAATAATATAACCAGTGTCAAGGGTACAGATATGATGATAACAATCCTTGGTAATAATATAACCAGTGTCAAGGGTACAGAGATGATGATAACAATCCTTGGTAATAATATAACCAGTGTCAAGGGTACAGAGATGATGATAACAATCCTGTGTACTAATATAACCAGTGCCAAGGGTACAGTGATGATGATAACAATCCTGTGTAATAATATAACCAGTGTCAAGGGTACAGAGATGATGATAACAATCCTTGGTAATAATATAACCAGCGTCAAGGGTACAGAGATGATGAACCAATCCTTGTTAATAATATAACCAGTGTCAAGGGTACAGAGATGATGATAACAATCCTGTGTAATAATATAACCAGTGCCAAGGGTACAGAGATTATGATACCAATCCTTGGTAATAATATAACCAGTGTCAAGGGTACAGAGATGATGATAACAATCCTGGGTAATAATATAACCAGTGCCAAGTGTACAGAGATGATGATAACAATCCTTGGTAATATTATAACCAGTGTCAAGTGTACAGAGATGATGATAACAATTCTTGGTAATAATATAACCAGTGCCAAGGGTACAGTGATGATGATAACAATCCTGTGTAATAATATATCCAGTGTCAAGGGTACAGAGATGATAACAATCATTGGTAATAATCCTTGGTAAATAAACGTGAAATATGCATAATATATGGAATATATATATAATAATAGATGGAACAAAGCCAGTGGACTAGCAGTCCTTGATTATTTGTATTGTATTGTATCATCTTAATACAACACAACACTACAACTGGTATCTCAGGAGTGCTTGTCCTTCAAAATGTATGGACAACTATGGTTTTTCAGCTTACGAGTAAGACATTTATCAGTAATAATCAACCGAAATTAATCAGTTTTCAGTTTAATTTTCGAAAACAATGCAAAATCTCCTTTAGATGTTGCAGTCAAAATTATGTTATCGAACATTGATGATATAATGTTTCTTTCTTGTAACACTCCCGAAAATTAACTCCATGTTGTAGATTAGGCCTACTGTATGTTCAGTTGCTCAACGTATCGGTTGTTTGATAATATAATAAATAGTACTAAACTTGGACTATTAGACATACATTGTACAAATAATTGATTATACAATTATTGACTCTTTATGTGAACACACTACACACAGCACAGCAATTATATGTGTGTTTTATTAAATTGTTAAGTTATTATACTGTAAATATATACCATGTATGAGTCTATGCTTTAGGTAGGAAAGGCTAGGTAATTAACTTGATTGTTTTAAAGTTGTTGTTGTTGTTCCCCAAGCTGCCTGGCCGAACAGCCCCAAGGCCCAGAGCACGGCCAAGGCCATAACCGAGCGCCCCCACAGAACCCCTCCTGCCGACCACAATAAAGCCTGGGTGACCGAAGCCACTCCATGGCGGGGAGCTGAGGAGGGTGCAGAAACGCCCGGGAAACCAAAGCTCCACCCAGGGCCCTGTGCCCCTTAGCAATTATGAAGAGAACGTTGAGGGGCAAAGGAAAAACGTGACGCTTTGGCTTCCAATCTTGGTAGATTGGGAGGTCAATCCACGGAAGAGATGCCGTCACTCGAGATCTAGAAAATATATAAGTAAAAGGAACAATCAGAGTAAGCTATGGGTATGGCAGAGATCGCTCAGTTCTCACTCTGATAGACCAGCCCATAACCACTGTTTTAAAGTAAAGGTATATAGTATATGGCGCTCTAGCAAAATATCGTTTATAATTATTTAGTCGCAATGGCACTATGAGCCAGTAATGTTGTCGATAAGTATGACTTTATTTTACATCGTTGTATTTGAAAGAGTACCATTAAGCTATTTGAACGAATTGGATATCCTACCAGTAAGTTAATGCTCGCTCTCGCACTCTCTCATTCTTCCTCTCGCTCTGTGTAAAGCCTTATCTTGTAATGTCCTTGTCTTACCTCAACACCTCCTTATTTTCTATATTTAAGGCCAGGCTGCTTGATGAGGAGGGTAAAGTTTGTGTTTTGCCCATGATGAAAATAGCAGCCATCAGCAGCACCAAAAACACCATTCCAGAAGGACTCCAAATCACCAGGACTAGAGGACCAGCACAGCCTTCATCAGCGCAGGTGCTCCCACGTGACCAGACCATTTCCCGGAGGGCAGTCAGAGGGCCCGAAAACCCAAACAACAATCCACCTTGCCCCTCTAGTCTACACGGGAAAGGACCAGGACTCACCAGAAGGAGGAGAGACTATCCCCGCCAAATTGACTAGGATAAGCCAGGTAGGTCCAAAGACCAGTTAGGCTTCCCTTAGTCAAACAACGAGAACATTATTTAATTGTTTTGGTCAGCCAGCTATGTACGAGACTATCCATTCTGGTCCTAAGACAAAACCGCTATATGCAACACCAGCAACTGTTAAGGACAGGAGAAATTTAAGGCTCGAAACTCATTCTTATCAGCTACATCCTGCATGTGAGCCGATACCAGGTGCTACTAGTGGTTCAACACCTATAGTCCAGTAAATCTAGCAATCATTTAACTGGACCTAGAACAAATTGCAATAGAAGGTTTTTTGGCTTTAACTTGTTTATTAGGTCCCTCTGATGAACATATAAAAAGTCTCCAACTTTTGGACACTGGGAAAGTGGTTAATTTGCATAAATTCAAGATGGCCGCCGTCCAAAGCTTCAATTTACAGATAACTTTTTTCTGGTTGCTCCTAGACCCTATAAATGTATTACAAACAACGTTTTTTGGCTTTAACTTGTTTATTAGGTCCCTCTGATGAACATATAAAAAGTCTCCAACTTTTGGACACCTGGAAAGTGGTTAATTTACAGCCGAAAAACCTTACAGACAGGCTGAACTGTCTCTTTCACAAGGGGTGACACAGGCACTTTGTGCTTGTATGGGTTTTTTGACCTGTTGTCCCTCTTTTTTATAAAAAAAAAAAAAAAAAACCATGACGTAGTATGACGTCATTCAGAGCCAATTATGTAATTCATGATAGGAGTTCGTATTCACTTGGATCATCGGTGCTTGCATCAAAGTTGCTATTTTGACAGAGTCCTTTACATTGACCACATGCACTGGAACATTCAAGCTCATTCCGTTTGCAACTACAGCGTTGAGTGTCACAGTTGCCCTTACACTGACATCTGACCAATTTCAGTAGTGAATCAGGAGCCACTGGCGAATCCATCGTCTTCGGTTCAAGCTCTCCCTTCCGCAGACACCAGCCCCATTTCTCGGGGTCCACACAGTTCCCCATCCATTCCTGGACCTGACAATAAACTCGGAACGAGTGGTATTTGGCTGCATCGGTTGTTGGGGGAAGGCTGTGAACTTCAACGGTAGTTGAACTTTTTGCCACCTTGTTGCAAAACTTTGTCTTTCGCAGTCCGTCAAGGGTGTCATTTCCTTTTCCCCCGTACAAATAAACCAAGGCCTTTTCACCAGCTGATGATATCGCGTCTTTACTTCCACTTTGGCAACAGAATGCTTCTATACATTTCAAGAAACCGTTGTCTTCCCTTACTTTCCTCAAGGCAGCCCCTTTACCAATACCATACAGTCGTGAGGTTGTGTCACATCCACAGAGTGCATGGACAACTGGCAGGACACGACAGATGCTTTCACCGAGAGCTTCTGCTACTGAGTTAATATGCCAACATTTCCCACCTTCCTTGCTCGACTTGAAGTACAAATCATTCATCCCTCGTTCCGCATAATGACACAACAGCACCAACAAGTCTGTGTCCTCACCTATCACATATGTCACGGTTTCCCTTGCATGCTCAATTCCCTTCTTCGCAATCATGACATCTGCATCTGCTGGCGCATTGACACAGTCAATTCCATTTGCCTTGAATGTTTCACACAATAAGTCAATGAAGTTTTGCTTATTGTCCGAGTTTGACAAGAAGTTTTCCTTTTTTGACCGAAGGGGCATGGTTGGAGTGAACATCACCTTTTGACCAAAGACTCCTTTTGATCGTCGATTGTGTGTCATGTCCTTGGTAGTAGGTCCTGATTTATAACCGTCGAATACAACCACCGGGTTGAGAAAGTTTTTGGAAACATGCTTCACGTACATGCTTGCAATGTCCTCAAATGTGTCACCCTTCTTCCATGGAATCCTTTGCAATAAGGAACCACCATCCAGAACATGGGTCACAGTCCTTTCTTCCTCAAATGATTCCAATGACGACTTGGGAACAACAGCAGCTATCTCATCTCCTAGCTGTGGTTTATTGGCTTCCCTGAGCCTCCCCCACTTATCGAACAGAGCAGTAGGGTAGCTAGACAACTCATACGCAAAGACCTCTTCAACACCTAAGTCCCTGTTATTAGCAAAGATGAGGAGCCTCTGGAAAAGGAGCTGTGGGTCGATTGGTACTTTTTCAGCACTGATTGTAACCTTTGCACCCAACGACTCAACTTGATCTTTCTTCCTAAATGAAAAGTCAAAAGCATTGCTACCTTCCATCTTCTGCACAATGTTCATACCAACCTCATACAGTAAATGAGGATTGGCCGAGGCTGGTCCTGTCACACCGTTGGCAATATTCCTGAGTTCATTTGATTCTTGAAATGGATCATAATCCTTGAAGAATGCGAGAACCTTCTCTGTGTCCTTCCTATCTCGTTCACGCCTTGCTTCAGTCATTTCTTTGTGCTGCTCAGAGGTGTGGAAATGCTTCCCTGTCAGTTCTTGCATAACTTCACTCACCTCAGCGCAGGCTGGCATAGCAAGTAACCAGCGCAGGCATTGCGTTTCCTCCATGCCCCTACCACGTGTCAATCCACCATTCGTTTTCAAAGAGCGCATCAAAACCTGCTCTATAACCAAGTCGCTTGGCAGTCCTGCCCACAGCCGATCACTTCGGCGGATCACAAATAGACCGGAGTTCAATTGACAGAACATGTCGGGGTTGAGCTGCTCAAGTTCAATCATGTCTTGAATGTACACATGGGCTGACTTGGCATAATTGTTATGACCACACGCTGCAAAGTACGGCAACATCTCCTGGAGTGTTCCGAGGTACAGTAGGAAATCGCCCATTCTCAGTGCCCTCAGGAAGCGACGCAGCAGGTCAATCATGTCCATGTATTGAATCCATAGCTTTCCCATCTTATGCTCTGCTAAGGAGCTCTTCTCAGCTTTAAGTTTTTCAGAAATTCTGTTGAAAACGTCTTTACTGCAGACTTCATCCGGTGAAACGTCTTCACGCAACAGCTTATCCAAAAGATCTGCAGCCTCCTGGAAGTCCTTGCATGCGTCACTTTCCTCATCTACCATTGAGAGGTTGACACCGTATGCCCTGCCTAACACAATCGAACTCAAGGCTGTGTCAACCAAGAAGTGGCCTCTGATTGCTCGTGCATAGGCTTTCCCACTCAGCATTTGGGTCACAGCATTTTCAGCGTATATAAGTTCCAAAACCTCCTTAAGCCCAGATGCTTCCATAACATGGCCCATGCATCCCAAAAAGCTCATCACAGAGTGAAAGCCACCCAGGTTCAAAACAATGGGTTTCAGTTCGCTTCCTTCCTTCTCATGAACAATGATCGTCTTCGCTTTCCAATAAAGCGGTTGGTCGAATGTCAGCATTGGCGTCGTTCCCTGGCGATGGCTTTCCGCAGCAACGAAGTGAAGTGTTGAGTAAATACAACTCATGTCCGTAGGGTCCATGTCAATCATGGGCAAGAAATGGACGGATGATTTCCCTGGGTGTGGTCCATGGCACACTCTGCATTAAGCCGGACCAGCCTGGTCGTTTTGGTCGAAGCAACCATGACGTTTTCCACAGTATGTCCAGATTTTCAAGCTTGTCAGATGCTGAAATGGGGTCAAGCTTTCTAAATTCGAGAGGCCCACCCTTCTTGCGAACACTGCGGTAGTATTTGATTTCAATTTGAGCTGCCGTGAAGTTGTTTTCAGGTGACTGCAATCTTGGTATTGATGTTGTGTCTCTTACTTCAGGGGTGACAGCAACAATTATACCCATACCATGGTATGTTCCTCGCCCATCAAGCGTACGCAAGTTGTGATCAACATTGTCTGCAACGAACTGTCCAAACCTGCCTGCAGTGGATATGTTGGTGCCCCTGAAATTGGCAGCACACTTCGAAAACCTCAAAACTTCTGCGTAAGGCAGACAGAAGCCGTGGCTGTGTAAACTGTCCACAAGAAAGCGGGAACCAAAGTGCTGGTGCATTTGAACCGCCAATCCATACTGAATGGGTGCTACAATGGCCCTTGGTCTGGTAAGTTGCACGATACTTTGTCCAATTGATGCAACTTCAAGATCACATGACTTGCCACTGAACGTCTCTTGCAGCAATATACGAAGGGACTGCGGAACGTACGCCACATTCTTTTCCAGCGACCGGAGTTCAGAAGGATCTGGATAGAAATCTCTACAAGTATCAATGTTCTTTATATCTGCTTTGATCAACCGTGCCGCAGCCCTGACTATCTTTCTTTGTTCTGCTTCCTCATCATCAGTCTGTGGTGAGTCTTTGAATTGTTGCAAAATCTTTGCAGCACTTTCTTTGACAGTTACAACATCGCTGCGTCCATGCACGTTACTAATAACCAGTTCATCCCCAAAATATGAAATAAGTTTCTGTTTCATGTATTTTACACTATACGCTTCAACATCAGGGCACAACTGGGACATTCTATCAACGAGATCAACCACTGTAGTCTGTTCATCATCATTGCCACTGACTAGGTCCTCGATTGCGAGTAGAAATGCTTCCTCTCGTGAGGCATCTACTTTGCGACCCTTGCGAGGAGGTTCACTGTCTGCGGAATCACGATATTTGGAGGGGATCTGCCTATGTGTCTGGAAATTTGAGCTGCACTGCTTGTGATATATTGCGTCAGCTGCTGGAAGATCGCGTGCAAAGTTAATTCGGCCTCTAACAGTGTCAGCCCACTCATCAGCCCTGGCATCACATGCAGAAAGTATTGTCCTTTGAAAGTTGAAGGTGCGTACTGGATACACTTCTTCTGAATCATGCTTTGTGTCCAAATAGATTTTTGTACCACAAAAAAAGCAGTTCTCTGTAAAACAAAAGTCTGGTGTCTGAGAACGAAGAGCAGGTTTTTCAGGTCGTTTCTTCTGCTTCCCAGGAATTCTATTTGGCTTCGTATTGACATGCTTCTTTCGGCAATCAATGTGCACTGTTTGGCCCTCGGACACGGTAATTGATGGCGTTCCACGTTCAGTACTGGCCTTGTTGATAGTATCTGATCCCTTCGCCCTCAGCTTGACTGTTTCTCCTTCGTCTAACGTGTTTGAGCAAATGCCGCAGGGATTATGCACCACCTCTTCTTCCATGGCTTCGGTAGATGTCGCACCAATCTGTTGAAACAAGAAACAAGATGATGGGATTAGTATAGGCCTAGGCAAAATGTAATAGACAATAATGTGCAGTAAAGGTAGGGCTTGACCTAGAACAAATTGCAATAGAAGGTTTTTTGGCTGTAAGGTTTTTTGGCTGTAAATTAACCACTTTCCAGGTGTCCAAAAGTTGGAGACTTTTTATATGTTCATCAGAGGGACCTAATAAACAAGTTAAAGCCAAAAAACGTTGTTTGTAATACATTTATAGGGTCTAGGAGCAACCAGAAAAAAGTTATCTGTAAATTGAAGCTTTGGACGGCGGCCATCTTGAATTTATGCAAATTAACCACTTTCCCGGTGTCCAAAAGTTGGAGACTTTTTATATGTTCATCAGAGGGACCTAATAAACAAGTTAAAGCCAAAAAACCTTCTATTGCAATTTGTTCTAAGTCCAGCCCTACTTTGACTGGTCTACTAGCCTCCAAGCTGTACAACACGCCAAGAAGACAGGAACCCCTCTGTAAGCGAAAATCCAAGTCCAGCCAGAAACGATAGAGAACACCAAAACAAATAATTCGAGTAGAAAGGCCATGAGAAAAATCAGTAAGTCTCCCTCCGATACCAGGGAAAACACTTAAGTAAATGATAACGATTTAATTTGTCTCTAACTGAGAGAACCTTCTTGCCTCCTAGTAATTTTTGCCCTATGGGAAATCAAAACACTTATCCCCTATCCTTGTATTCCTGCTATTAAATGTGAATAACATTTTAGCTGGACATTCTGGTTCGATATAAAATAAATTAGATAATGAGAATAATATTACCATCATTCCAACCACAGCTCGCAGACACACTTTAGTACTTAGTGATTGTTTCAGATTGTCAAGACTTAGGATCGTATAGTGGATTTAGGAATTAGTTACAAGACAACTAAAGGGATTGGATTATCTGCCTAAGGGGGAAGCATTTAGATTGTCTCACCTTTGTTGTTAATTCACATGCTGTGTATTGTCTACATATATTATAATGGCCACCAGTGAATATATATAGACTTAGCTGGTTAATAGAGCATGTTGATGGATAGTAGGTGCTGGGATGTTTTATATATTGGACGATAGATGTGGCCGATCGCCGGTGTTGATGGTGAGGCGTGTTGTTATTGAATGGCACCCTTTATAGGGAGATATCTTAGAACGTCAGCTTGGTAACAAGTGAAGCTAGACATGCGCAATCATTCTCGATGCTGCTAACGTTCCTCATATTACTTTAATTACTATATTAAATAGTACTTAATACTTATGGAATACTATATTCTCGAATTAACTCTTTATAGAATAAATGTACACCATAGCCTATACCTTAATTACCCCTTATATATTACTCATCTGATATACACACCCAATTAACTTTACATGATACTTTGTGTATATACAGAATTATAAATTTCCTTTTAACCAATCCCAACTGGAAATAGAAAGGTCTATCGTGGACACTCGTAAGTCACGATATATTCCCGGCCACCAAATATTTACAAATTCTACAATTTGGACTTAAACTAATGTGGAAAATTATAAGGCTCCACCACCTATCAATGATTGCCAGAGTCGCGTGGAACCCAAAGCAGCCTGCCGCTGAGGACGATGATTACTGTCATCCCGACTAGCAGCAGACTGCGCTGGTGCGTCCGCACCGGTAATACTATCTGCAATAATCTCGCCCACATCTTCACATTCCTGTTCAATATGATACAATTTAGCAATCGGACGAGTGGTAATACCGGTAGAGGTTTTGACCTGCGCGACTCTAACAAGCTGATCTAGGCCTGGAAATAATTTTAGGACGAGACCTAATCTCCAAAACAAACGAGGACCCTCATTGTGTATCAGGACAGCGTCACCTACTTTGGGCCAAGATTTATTAAATTAGCTTGACTTTCCCTTAGAGACAGCAGGTAGTCAGTCGTCCAGCGCTTCCACAAATCATTTGATAATTTACAGACATAATTATATCGCGCAGAGACGTTGTCTACAACGTACAATGAGGGATCCGTGATTTCATCGTCGTTCATCGGTTCAGGAAACAGTCTAAGTCTACGTCCGCTGGCTAACTGTGAAGGGGTAATAGGTACAGGATCCTCTAAATCTCCGGACACATATTCTAAGGGTCTGTCATTCACAGCCGCCTCCAGTTCTGTTAGTATCGTAGTCAACTCTGTAAGTGTGACTGAGGCACGACCCAGTACCTTTTTAAGTCCTGCCTTAACTGTGCCGATTGTTCTCTCCCAGATCGCTCCAAACCATGGAGCTCTAGCTGGGATAAACCTCCAATCACATTTAAACTTACTCAGATGTTGTTTGAGTTGAGGATCATCTAGTCTTGATTTTAATAATTTGGCAGAACCGACAAATGTGGTGGCATTATCGCTGAGTATTAATTGGGGATAACCTTTACGAATACAGAACCTTCGGAAAATGTGCATGAAGGTTTCGCAAGATAAATCAGGAGCAACTTCTAAATGAATAGCACGCGTTACAGCACAAGTGAACAATACTATATAAACCTTTTCAATAGTACCGCCCCCACCCCTCACAGCCAGTGAGCCAGAGTAGTCCACGCCTGTGACCTGAAATGGTTCCACCCTGTTAACGCGGAAATCAGGTAGTGCAGGAGATGGCTGCAACCCATGGCTTTTGCCCTGAAAGCGCTTGCACACGACACACTTCCTAGTTACTGACTTCACTGTTTACCGTATTCTCGGAATCCACCATCTCGTTCTCAGATACGAAACCACATATGCCACCCCATAATTGAAGCACAATTTATGAGCATTTTTCTATCAACAGTGAGGTTAACCTGTGTTTGTTTGGAAGAAGGATTGGAAACTTAGTATTATAATCAATCTTAGCCCTTTGTAGTCTCCCTTTACATTTAATGATCCCTTGATCCAAAAATAACCCCAACTGTTTAATAATGCTACTCTTAACCTTATTGCCAGTGGTGCTAGTGTCAAGTTCCTGTCGCTCCTATGGTAAACTTCCCTCTGTTGTACATCTATTAAAGTGACTTCAGCTGCTCTTAGTTCCAGTACTGTAAGTATGCCATGATTCTGATCCGACCCCTTTGATTTGGATTTCAGATTACCCACATAGTGCTTCACCCACGCCATGATGCGTAATAGTCCCTCATACGAACTATACCGAGGCCATTCTATTACATGGGTCTCGTTCGAGGGAGTGTCCGTAGAGGTTGCAAACATTTGTTGAACCACAGGACCTTGTTCCTCCCCATCTGGCCATTGTTCAGGATGGGATAGCCATGATGGCCCTTCCCACCAAAGCCGAAAACTGTGTAGGGAGGAATGAGTAATTCCCCTTGTGAGCAAATCGCCTGGATTAACGTCGGTAGGGACATACCTAAACTTAGTGTTCGTACATGACGCTAAGATTTCGTCAACTCTATTACGAACAAACACCGGTAACACTTTCTTACTTGCAAGCCAACATAAACTTATTTGACTATCACACCAGATGACTTTTTCTTTGATTGACAGCTCAGATGCGTAGGCCTCCTTAATGAACGTGGCTAACCTAGATGCAAGTACGCAAGCTGTCAGTTCAAGTTTAGGGATAGTTAAACATTTAATCGGGGCCACCCTAGCCTTAGCCATAATCAAGCGGCACGTATCCCTGTCATCACAGAAATACGCAGTGGCTCCATAAGCAACTGTACTAGCATCACTGAAAACGTATAAGGTCATATATCTTGAAAAGGTAACCTGTCTAGGTATTTCTAAGTCCATGCAACTCCAGAGATCAGAACCAATGTCACACCAGCATTGCCTAAGCGTGTCTGAAAGAGGTTC
The DNA here is from genome assembly GCA_032716605.1 of Paralithodes platypus. NCBI lineage: Eukaryota > Metazoa > Arthropoda > Malacostraca > Decapoda > Lithodidae > Paralithodes > Paralithodes platypus. The sequence continues at coordinate 18,869,042 of CM064578.1, forward strand.
GTCCCACCCGCAATTTACTCGCCAAAGCTCCTGTACAAAAATGCGAGCCCTAATAGTGACAGGTAACAAAACCCCCAGCGGATCAAAAATGCTAGCAGTGACACTGAGCGCTTCTCTTTTTGTACTAGATTGTAAAAAACTTCTGGAATGTAAACATATCAGTATCAGTTACCCAAGTCATCCTGAGTGTCTTCACCCTATCCTGTACTGTACTTGCGACATTATGTGAGAATAAGGTATCACGGAGATGCGGACTATTTGTGACCCATTCCCTGAGAAAGAGATGCGCTCCCGAGAATATGTCCTGGGCGCTGTTGTATATGCTCAGAAGGTCCTGCTCACTGTCATGGGTCGCCTGCAAATTATCTATGTAAAGATAATTCACGGTCACAGACCGTGAACATGTTGAGTATGTATATCTACCAGTGACAAATGATTCAAGATAGTTGCATTCAACAAAAACTGTGAGCAGGTCGTGCCAAAATGAACCACGCGAAACCTATAGACCGATACTGGACTGTCGATATCCAGCGGATCATCGGGCCACAGAAACCGCGTGCAATCCATGTCATCCTCGTGCAACTTGAGCATAAGAAAGGCCTTCCCAATGTCGCTGACCCAAGCATATTGGTTCAATCTGAAACCTAAACAAGACCTGGGTTAGGTCAGCGACAAGAGAAGGTCCTGTAAACAGACAATCATTCAAGCTCAGCTTATTTGTGCTTGTCTTTGCTGAACAGTCGAAGACTACCCTCACGGGTGTGGTCCGACTGTCCTTTTCAACACCATGATGAGCCAGATAGTGAGTCTGGTTAGTGCTGTCAAGGTTATCTACCGGCACTCTCTCAATGAAACCTCTTGCTATCTGATCCCGAATGACACTTCCATATTGCTCGCAGTATTCCGGGGCCCGTATGAACTTACGCTGAAGACCTCTAAGTCGTCCCAAGGCTAGCCCATAGTTGCTCAGAAGTAAGTGCTTGTTGTCTCTCCAGGGCAACTGAACAGTGTACTGATTATTAACACGGGAGTACTGTATTGACTCATTGAATTTTGACATGACTAATTTAGCCTCCAAGTCTGCTTCCTTAGAAGCAATGCCAATGTGGTCCAATTCCCATAGTGCACCAATATCTTTGTGTTCCCAGTGGCCCCCACTGTCCTGTAAGTAGGTATCCACCGGGCTGGTAGCAACTTTCAGAACTGTGACCACTTCGACAGTGGTTTCTGAACCTTGGGCGTGGAACGATCCACTCAAAGCATATCCGTAAATTGTGGGCAGGAGAACTATCTCATTTACCCTTTTAAAGCCTGGGTGTATAAACTTATAGTAATTCTCTGCTCCTATCAGCATATCGAGTTTGTTTGAATGAAAATCATTGTCCGCTAATTTCAACTTTTGAGCAGTGAGTTTGTCAGTGATACAAGTAAGTCCCTTGTGAGCACAGTAACTAGGAAGCTGAACAACAACAATGGCTTTCATTTGGCGCCATCGCCCTTTGTGTCGATAGTTTAGTGCAACAACATCATAAGTTGCATCCCCCAGCGAGCCTGTGAACCCCCTTAATTGTAGAGTCTCTTTACCAACTACTGTATGCTGTATTAACTCCAATGAGGACTTCAATATAAAGGACTTGTGAGCACTGATCTAGTAAAGCACGAAGTTGTGTAACATAAGTCTCCCTACCTTTTAATGGTACCTTTATTGTGGGGAGTAATGCCATTTCTTTTTGAGTAGTAACCGACATAGTAACTGGGTGTTCCGAATGAGCCTGCGGCGACTCCTGCCCCCTATTTGGATAAAGACTATGGTAATGCTTGCCCTGACAATGTTTGCACGGCTCCACCTTTGGTGTGGTGCAACCATTTCGACCATGGTCTCTATCTAAACAGCCAACACACACCTTTAACCCTGGAGAGGAAACGCCGTTGCCAATGCACACGCGAGGGTTGCGCGAAACACGTTATTTGGTCGGCGCGCAGCCCACATGGCCGTTGCCCGGGATATCGGCCTGCCGTTAGGCAGTCTACTGGTACCTCCAGTGATGAGCGGAGCTCCTACGCTCTAGCTCTATGGCAACAGGCTCAAACAGGAAACCATCGTTGCCCACAGGCACCGACTTAACCTGGTAAGTAACTTTATTTATTGTGCATATTGTGCCTAATAGGCAACTTAGCCAGATAACGGACCATCATGCTCACACAAGCTAGCCTGTCTCATGTTGCCATATGAGGGCCTCGCGTGCGCATATGCAACAGCGTTATCTCTCGAGGGTTAAAACTTGTGCCCTCCATAAATAATGTTTTTGGTAGTATTTATATTACTCCGATTTGAATTATTACACTTTGGGGTCATACTAGGATCATGTGGCAAGCACTGTGTTGAATTTGGTATAAATCCAAGAATATTTAGGTACCCTCCCGAATATTTCAAAATGACCGTATTTTTTGGTGGATTTTTTTTTTTTTTTTTCAACTTCGCAGTTCTCTCAGTCTGCAGGGCTGCCACTCCCACTCCAAGCTACCTCACCATTGCCGTCCACGCCCCCAAAGTGCCAGTCCCCTGAAGAGTTCATGAGTATTTTTTTTATATATTTAAGTACCACCTACTCAAAACTTCCACTTATTTTTTTATTAAATTCTTTAAAAATACTAATTACCCTTCAATATCCACCATTTACTAATAAAATATTAAGGGATCCTTATATTATTTTTAGCAATGTTCAGAAAATCTCTAAGTTTTTTGGTTTGGGAGATATTTGAGGTCAAATTCGACGTTGCATATTAACAACTATCAAACCTAAAAAATTACGTTTTTGAGCGTTACCTCTCCAGGGTTAATACCTTCGCCCTCTTTATTTTGGTTTGGGCATTAGGATATTTGAAACATTTAAACCAGCAGTGCCCTGGCTTGCCACACAGCTTACAGCCCTTATCAGAGCCATTGCTTCCTGCCTTGTAATGTGCTACCTTGTTTTGTTGAATAGTAAAAGCAGCAGTAGGTTTATATTTTTCTTGTGGAGGCAGGCCAGCCCCCTCCACATTACAAATCTCCTCGTAAAGGGTCCGAGTGACCGCACCAACCTTTAACCAGTCATCCTTCAGTTCTCGCCGAATAGTCTCTCGCAAAGGAGACGGAATCTTATTATACAACATTACGGCACAAATTTCCTCCAACGTTACATTGCAAGATTTAAGCGACTTTAGTGTGCATTCGGCAGCCGCATGGAAATGTCTAAGGTCCTGCGCATCATATCGAGGACTAGGAATCTCACAAAAGGCAGTAACGTGGGCAGACTTGATGCGGTCAATCTGTCCGTAGGTCTCGAGGAGAAGTGTTACGGCAGGACCATAACTTGTGGTCTCTAAGCTAATTCCGGCTATGAGCTGCGAGGCCTCTCCCTCTAGCTGACCCCCCAAATATGTGAATTTCTGAATATCTGTTAGGTCCTGACGCCCATGAAACGAACATTGGAATAAATCCCAAAATCCAGTCCACCGGGCAGGATCACCACCAAACTTCGGGAGGGTTAAGGCTGGCAATTTTACTACCGACTTTACAGCCTCTCTGTGAGAGACCTCTGTACGTGCCGGTCTACTATCCAAAGGGGCTAATAAGTTTTGTACCTGTTCCTCATAAATCATATCATTAGCCACTTCTTCATTTAAATTCTTCCTCGGACTCTTGACAATAGATATATTTTCTCATTGAAAGAATTGATGTTGTGTAAAGCCTTGTTGATACTGATTTTTTAGCAACTATTTCATCGTTTGTGGCTTCGTTGAGGAAAGTGGTGAAATCCTTAGTTAATTTAGTAATGCCTCCTTTGGCCGCAGCCCTCAACCTCTTTAGCTTGGTGATGTCCATGTTGAAAGGGAACCCAACCTGTTACCAGTCAATTCACAGATTTATAGGGGATAGGTGAGTCAGGATGGACGATGAACGACGATAAAATAAACTATTAGCCTAATAAATTGAATTAAATATAGGCTAGCCTATTCCTCTTCAAAATATACTGACGATTAGGTTATAAACCTTGTGCGTCCCCCAAGGGCCTAAATGGACACCATCATATGCCAAGTCCTCCTTACCCATCTCCATAGGGTTGCACCTTGACTTGGAGAATGGGAATTTCTGACGTAAATGTCTGTTGACGTCATTTTTTATTCTGTTATATTGTTCTGCACTGAGGCCCCTGGGGGAGGTACGAGACTCTATTCCCACGATTTTACAATGCCCCCTGTTCTATCCTCTATATGTTTAGCCAAATCATTTATTTTACTGGCTAACTCATTAACTACCACATCGCCAAAAATATCGTTACCTCCGACTATCAAGAAAGTGAGATCCGGACGAAACTTTACAAAATTATCGAAGGCTGGCGAATTACGGATTGAATCAACTGTGGCCCCACTTTGTGCCAGAAAGTTCAGCTGGAAGCCTTCACGGAGTATACGAGATGGTGGCGGTTCAAATCTATTGACATACGAGTGTCCAATCACCGCAACTTTAGGTAACAGGTGTTTATTATGCGATGGTGACGGCTCAAAATTTTCGCCAATACCGCCCCAACCCCGAGCTGCTTACCCAGACCCTCGAATCATTGGCTAGTGTGTAAACTATAGCCTAGCACTAGAAAGTAGAGAGCAGGGATGGTAAAAGCAGGCCCAAGAAGATGCCCAGCCACAATTAGGCCTTGGTTAAACACAAACATGGGGTACAGTATATTAATTGATAAGGCATATAGGCTATACTTAAATCCTGGTCACGGCACCATACTTTACTGTCAAGACTTAGGATCGTATGGTGGATTTAGGAATTAGTTACAAGACAAGTAAAGGGATTGGATTATCTGCCTAAGGGGGAAGCATTAGATCGTCTCACCTTTGTTGTTAATTCACATGCTGTGTATTGTCTACATATATTATAATGGCCACCAGTGAATATATATAGACTTAGCTGGTTAATGGAGCATGTTGATGAATAGTAGGTGCAGGGATGTTTTATATATGGGATGATAGATGTGGCCGATCGCCGGTGTTGATGGTGAGGGTTGTTGTTATTGAGTGGCACCCATTATAGGGAGATATCTTAGAATGTCAGCTTGGTAACAAATGAAGCTAGACATGCGCAATCATTCTCGATGTTACTAACGTTCCTCATATTACTTTAATTACCATATTAAATAGTATTTAATACTTATGGAATACTATATTCTCGAATTAACTCTATAGAATAAATGTACACCATAGCCTATACCTTAATTACCCCTTATATATTACTCATCTGATATACACACCCAATTAACTTTAGATGATACTTTGTGTATATACAGAATTATAAATTCCCTTTTTAACCAATCCCAAGTGGAAATAGAAAGGTAGACACTCGTATGTTACGATACAGATAAATACAAATGTTCTTCTATGATACACTTAAAAAGTAGATAACATCGTTAAGAAATATAATAAAAAAACGTGAACTCATGAGAAACAATAATCAGACTCACTTCGCTAAAACTCTGACTCTATGATATAATAAGCCTAGACAGCCGGTTTACCGTTTCCATATGTATGAAACTATTTAACACATTCAACCTTGATTTAATGTTATAGTTTGCTGAACATAGAACATACAAATTCAAGTGATTGCATAACTACCCTTGACCATGTGTATCTCATAGACATTGTATTAGCTATTTCAGTTTATAATAAATGTAAAATTACTTCAAATTAATTATTTGCCAAGTCTATGAACCCATAATAAATAGTAATTGTATAAAACCATCGACCATGTGTAGTACTCACCTAATATATTTTTAGAGAACATACTCAAAAGAAAACGTGTGACTTTACCTTTTAACTCAGACTTAAGTAAAGTGAAATTCTAGTAATTTTGTGACTTGCATCTTGCAGATTTCAGTTGTAACTTAACTAAACATAAACTATGCTATTCTGATGTTGATGCCGACGCGCCTGATGTAGTCGATGATCGCTTGTGGAACAATTGGTAGCTTGGGGGTTGTCAGTTGCAACATTAACAGCAATCTTTCTGACTGAAAGATAATTATGTTCGCATGTTGTCGTCGAACAGTCGATGAGCGTTCCTGGACAACTTGAATATGTCCGGAAATTTCAAAAAATTGGCCTGACTGGAATAATTATGGAGTCGGGCATCCTCCGATTACGCCTGTATCACCACCCGAACTTTCGGAGACCATAAAATTATACGATAACTAAAAAACTTCATCCAACAACGGTTTCATATTTGAAAATTTGCCTAGTCGTATCTTGCCATGGACTGATTTCGTGTCTGTGTGAAAACCCCTTGAAATGTACAAGCGCATATAGTGAATATGTGTCACTACTTCTTTATTATTCTGCAATATTATGTCATAATCTGAAAGATTCTTCCCATGTGTCCTCGCCTTACTCCTCCTACACTATTCCATTTTCGTTTTCTTTGTACTCTATCACCACGACCTACTCAAATAATTTATCTTCTCCTTTGTCTCTCATCTTTACCGTCTTGTTCCTTCACCAGTTCTTCTCTCCCTCGACGATCATTGTTCTCTTCGCTTTCTTTCTCTTTAATTTTTTTGGTCTCTATTTTTCCTTCACCTTCTTCTACTACGTTTTTCCTTCTTGACCCTCCCATCTAAAATCTTTGTGTTATATATATTATATATTTCCCAGCCTGTTTATTTTAATCTTTACTCAACATGTTCCTCCCTCCTTACATTTTACAGTATTTCATATTTGCTTCTTATAAATAATATTTACTTCCATATTATTTCACCATTCACTATTTGTTTCGTATCTCGTATCGTTTATAGTCATCGCAGCTGTGTTTTACTGCTTACTCTTCACCTAAGATATATACTCCTGTCCTCTGTCTACCGTGTTCTCGTCCTTGGTTTTCTCTTCATGCCTGTTTTCCACCAGCTCATCTCTTATTGATCAGTTACTTACCTCTTATAGTTTCTTCTTTCGTCCGATCACTACTCTCTCTCTCTCTCTCCAACATGAATATTTACCGACCGACTGGAAGACAGCGAATATAACACCAATATTTAAAAAGGGTGACACAAAATTACCTAATAATTATAGGCCTATTAGCTTAACTTCCGTAATTTGAAAACTGATGGAATCAATCATTAAGGACGAAATAGTATTTTTCACCGAAAGCAACAATCTTATCACCAATAGTCAACACGGATTCAGGGCAAAGAGATCATGCCTAACGAACTTAATAGATTTTTATGATAGACTATTCAATATAAATTAATTCACCATTAGTCTCGACATAGTGTACTTGGACTTTCCGAAAACCTTCGACAAGGTCCCACATTCAAAATTGCCTCAGAAAGTCCAGGGATTAGGAATACAGGGCAAAACCTATGAATGGATTAAAAACTGTCTAAGTGAAAGAAAGCAGTGAGTAGTCATTAATGGTGTCGAATCATCATGGACTCCAGTGGCTAGTGGAGTCCCTCAGGTTTCAGTGTTGGGACCGATTTTATTGATAATATACATCAATGACGTTGACAATGGTATCAATAATATACTTTCTAAAATAGCGGATGACACCAAGATAGCAAATGCAATAATTTCGGAAAGCGATAGAATCAGTCTACAAACAGATCTAAATACAATCAAAGAATGGTCGGAGAATTGGCAAATGCCCTTTTATGTAAACAAATGCTAGATATTGCAAATAGGCTCCAAAAACAACAAATATGAATATTACATGAACGGGGAGAAAGTTAATAGTGTAACACAGGTAAAACACCTAGGAGTGTTTATAAATGAAAACCTAAAATTTTCAAACCAATGTACGGCAGCAGCTAATAAAGCAAACGGAACATTAGGATTCATCAGAAGAAATTGTCATTATCATGGCAGAGACATAGTTATGCCATTATATAAAAGTATAGCGAGACCGCATCTAGAATACGTTGTGCAGTTCTGGTCTCCCTACCTCATAAAGGACACTGTAAAGCTGGAATCTGTGCAGCAAAGAGCACCTAAATTGATCCCTTCTCTAAGAAATAAACCATATAATGAGAGATTAAGAGAACTCGATCTATTTTCACTTAAGAAACGGAGGCTAAGAGGACAACCGATAGAGTGTTTTAAGATTTTAAAAGGATTCAGAAACATTAACCCTGATAAACTATTTAAGATAGCCAAAGAGAGTTCTACAAGAGGAATCAAGTTAAAATTAATAGGTAAGAAGGAAAATATGGATACAACAGAAACATTCTTCACTTACAGTATAATTAGTGAGTGGAATAAGCTCCCAAATAAAGTAATAGATAGTATCTCAATAGATGCATTTAAAAGAAATCTAGACTCATACCACAGAGAAATAGGGATGGAGTAGGCAATAACCAATGATAGAACGATGTGGTAGTAACGAACACTGCTTCCAGTTGAAGAGAGCTAACTGAGGAAAAAAACAAAATTTATATATATATATATATATATATATATATATATATATATATATATGTATGTATGTATGTGTATATATATAGTATTACAGGTGAAGGTTTGCATGCAACTTCCTTTCCATTTCTAACTTTCTATAAATTCCTTCAGGCGGTTTTCAAACTGTCTTCATGTACGGCAATTGCCGGAGTAAACGGAGGGTGGGAGAGAGTCTTCTTCTTTGCTATCCTTTCCTTCCACTGTCCCTTATTCTCGGCTTAGCTATCTCTGCTAGAATTAAGTCCTGACCACCTCGCTGGGATCGTAAGGTCTGTGTGGCCAGTGTATCTATGTAAATCTCTCTCTTGTATACATTTACCCCATTTACTTTCAGAACTTCATCTGTTGTATTATTTAATGAAAATTTTGCTAATTTTATTATTATTAGTTTAATTGTTGTATTAAAAATATGATTGTAGTGGTTGATGTTGATGTTTGAATCAGTATATGCTATGCTAACACTGTTAAGAGATATACCTGCATATGTTATATTATATTTCACATCTTGGACAACTAATTGCATAAAGGATAAATATAATAGCAAGGAACCAATAAGATTCAAGCTAATATTATATGTACTGATATTCATTATAGAGAGAGAGAGAGACATATTTATGATTGACTTCCGTATCTTCTAGTATAAACAATTGAGTCATCTGTATAAAGTTTGGATAGGGAAGGAAGGGCGACAGAGGACAATGAATGAGAAAATCATGAGGGTGGAACAGTGTAGTGGGAAACTGTGGAACGTGACAAAAACGAGTTAATAAATATAAAATAGCAAGGGAGGTGTGGAAGGACTTTGAAGTGTCAAAAATAATGTACGGTATGGATGTGAGAGGGACTACAGGGGGAGAAATTAAGAGACTGGAGGTGGGACAAAGCAAAATAGGAAGAATGGGGCTAGGAGCAAGGTGGACAGCCAATGAAGCAGTGAGAGGGGAGATAGGGTGGACTACACTTGAAGAAAGAGTGGCGAAGGCAAAGTTAAGATATCAAATTAGATTGGAGGAGATGGAGGATGATAGGTGGCCAAGGAGAGTGTATGAATTGGGTGAGGGGAAGAGTAGATGGGCAAAATAGTGTAGGAGAAAACTGAAGAAAATAGGAGTGAAACAAAGAAGGGTGGGAGAGGAGTGAAGAGATATAGAGATAAATGCAGGACTAGGTCAGGGAAGGAGGTTGGAGAAAGAGATAAGAACGAGAGTGAGGGAAGTAGGAAGACAGGAATGTAAAAGAAATATGGAAAAGAAAAGTACACTGAAAAGATATAAAAGTAAGGGGAGATCGAGAAAATAGGAGTTCTACGATGGAAGTTGGTGAGCTGAATTATTATATATTTAACACACAAAGAGCGGGTGGTAGGGTATTTTACACTGTGCTGCCCAGCGTTTTTTGTTTACCCTAAATAGGGTTGTTTCCGTGCTCATTTTCATGCATAAACAAGATCCAGAGCGTAAAACCAGTATCTATCCCTGAAAGGGCGTAAACAGAGCTTTCCAATGACACCCGAACCATCCTTGTACGACCACTGGTTATCTTGCAACGATCGTGCAACACGAATGCTAAAACCCTAAAAAAAGGTAATTTCCTTACATAATTCCCCATGTAGCGAGTGAGAGGAGGGTGGAATACAGCTCAGTACACCCACGGCGGTGGTGGGGAGCGGTCATGAGGTTACTACGCTCGTCCCACTTCTGAGCTCTCTCTCAGAGCAACATTACGTGCTGAAAATGGCACTCGACATATGTGGTGCAACGCCACATAGTCCATATTTATTTAACTCGACATATGTCGTGCGCCGTTGGTTAAGGGTTAAGGCTAGGGCAGGGGCATTGGAGACAAATAGAAGAACATGGAGGTGGAATGGGGGAGTGAGTATCTGAAGTATGTGGTGGGAGGGAGGAGAGTGGAAGAGACGATAGAATATATAGTGACAGAGTGCCAATGGTATGACGGGGAGAGATATAGGTTGGAGGAAGAGTTTAAACGGTTGGTGGGAACGGTTGGAGGGAATGGGAAGAACAGAAAGAAGAGGAGGAGGATGGAGTAAAGTTTGTGTTAGGTCTAAGGACAGAAGATGGGGGAGACGAGGAAGTGGAGAAAAGAATGAAGGTATTGAAAAAGTTCCTGGAGCAGGTGTGGCAAAAAAGAAAAATAAATAGATAAGAATAGGGTGAGGGGGGAGAAGGTCATCAGAGGAGGGGAGCAAGATTAATGAGATTAAATATTAAAGAGGTGGGAAAGAGGGACAGTAAGGAGACTTTAATAAAGACAATATTCCGCTTAAGCTTTTTCCTTAATTACATTTCTTTAACTAGCCCTTCTATGACTACTAATTTTCTAAACTATATCTTAATCTAGCTGTCGAGACTCCTAGACATAAATTCTTCTTCTAGCAAATAATGAATATGAGGATCTGTAAATAAAGATATAGAGATTAAGCCTTATAACTATTAGAAATATAAATATATATATATATACCGGTATATATATATATATATATATATATAGGAATTACCATTAAAACTAGAGAATAAGTGAAATAATGAATGTTTATGGGAATAGAGAGAACATTGATGATAGTATGAACTAGAGAGTCCATGTGTATGTAATCCCCTCTCTACAAACCTTAAGCTATAAGCACATTACGAACAATGAGTTATCTCTCTCAATACGTGCTACCAGAGGGACAGAGAGATTACCATTGCTATACAGACCTTACAAACCTACTCAGACCTATAGGTAGTCATATGATTTGTAAAGATATGTTTGTCATCTCACCATGAGTCTATATTACATAGAGTCACTGTAGATTGCATAGAAGTTCACCTAATATGCTATTGAAAAAGTAAGTAGATTTTGTTATTAAAGGAGGATATTGAATTCAAAGTCAGTACCAGACCAACCACCACAACACAGCAACAGCTTCCCGTAGCTGACAAAGTCCTATCATGGGTCTCTTCATAATCAGGAGTCCCTGTCACAGACACACACGACATGTATTAATAGTGAGTACCAATTAAAATATAAATAAAACCGATGTTAGCTGTGGTTGGAATAATTTATTTAGGAAACATTTATTAGGAAACGGTGTTTTGAGATCATACTATATGTGTTAAATATAAACAAAAGATTGATATCATACAATACTTGTTATAACAAAACCAAGTCGGTCTTGGTAATTATTCAGTCAATTAACAAACTCTGTGAAACTATTATTTTGAAAGTGTAACAATGTATAAACTTTAATTAAAATAAAAAGAAAACAAAAACATTATAAACAACAAAATTCATAATTGTGTTTTTATAACCGAAATATATTCTTATAAATATATAAAGATACTCCAAGTAAATTACTTCTATCATGATTCTTATGTCTCAATAAATATAGCAATTATAATGACCTCTAGAGTAAACAACGATACTTAAATATACCATAGATATGTGTATACATCTACAGAGTTTAGAGTAAGATTCTCAACATATAATTATACCATAGAAAAGAGATCCTTTATAATCACAGGAGCATTACTAACTGTAGTCTATTTGTTATTTCCTTTATAAGCCTTTTGGATATTGATAATAAAGTAATTAGCATTGAAGCTACCAACTGAGACTTATATAGTAATAAATGAAAGATAAAGGAAGAATAGAAATACGACAATGGTGGCAGCGATTAACAAGACTTACGATAATTATAACAGCGATAACCAATAAGTACGATAATGATAACAGCGATAATCAATAATTACGATAATGGTGGCTACGATAACCGGTAATTACGATAATTGCGATAATGGTGGAAGCAGACACTCGTTTTATAGTAGCACCTACGTTAACCGATAATAGTGATAATAGCAACAGTCGACGATGGCCGCAGCGGTAACTGATTTTTTTATTTTTGCCCTGAAGACTATATATTTTGTTTTTTTCATTCACCCTGTCGACAATAGTGACAATGGTAAACACACGTTAATCTTAAACTACTTTTGTTTTTGCCGACTTGCCGATGGTAGCGAGCGATTCACCACAGTGATTTTTGTGTTGCCCTTTAGTACCTCGAGACAACGGTGTCTGTCTAACTGTTTATTTTTCTTGCCTATCGACATAACGCCAGTGGATTTTTGTTTATAGTATCCAACATATCGAGTGATTTTTTTATATTACCAACGGCTATGGTGGGTGAAACTTTGGGTAAACGGAATGTTTGGGGAAAACTGGGAAACTAAGATCTTTTGTGCAATGATTAATGTCTGAGTTTGCAAATCTTTCTCTGTCTGATTCTCCTCTTAGTGGTGATAATAATACGGATTCTGAAGGAAGTCTGTCCACTTCTGATTTAACTTCCAATAGTGATACTAGTGACGGTGAAGACGAAGCCATGACGGAACAGGTTATTACTCAATTAGCAGAGACCATTACAGCTGGTCTCTCGCTAGCTAATACAAATAATTTTTCCAAACTCACGAATGTTTCATATTTTTCTGGTGGTCCCGTGAGCCATTCTGATAAGCCAGAGGTTAAGTGTAATCCTTCTGCAAGGAACTGGATAAAGGATCTAGATTCCAAAACACCTGTCCCGTTAGAATGGAGTGTTCAGGGTAAGCTGGAAGTTGCAAGACTTTACAGCTTAGGTCCTGCGAAGACTATAACTCAAACACTCCTTGATGATTTGGGCACTGTTCCTGACGATCAAACAGAATGGGATGTGTTCAGGGATAAATTGTTTGCTTTCTTTCCCCCTGAACGTACCTTAGATCGAGTCATGGGTGATCTAATGAAGGCAACGAAAACTGCCGATGAGACGTATCTAACTTTCTTTTCTCGTTTGAATAAGTTTGCAGCAGAGTTACAAAAATTGAATTCTGATGCACGAACAGTAAACTCATTAGTGGTGGCTAGTTTCCTCAATAGCGCCCCCACTGCTTTCGTCATTCATATTAAGGAGTCGGATAGGGAGGATTCACAGACAATCTGGAGTAAGTTTTTGAGGTTTCAGGAACGAGATCCGAAATTATCAGCAGCAGAGAATGAAGGAACTGGTGTGGGAGTTAAGCGTTCGGTGTTAACCATAGGTAGGTCCGAGGGTGGTCTACACACTGACGTCCGTAAGCAAACCCAACACAGACAGTATAACACACCCAGTAATGGTAGGCAGGCTGTTAAAATACTTTGTAACAGGTGTGGGAGGATTGGGCATAAAGCGAATCTTTGCCGCATGCCTTCACACAAAATAGCTGGTTTTAGTAGGGGTCTGAGGAAAGGTCCTGATATCAAATGTTCCCGTTGCAAAGGCGTAGCACATTTTTCAAAAAACTGTTCTACACCTTGGGAGGCTATAGGTCAAAGGAATGGAGGAATAGCTAGTGCTAGACCTTATTGGCAATATACAAGACAGTCCTATGCTACATCCGTGGGGTATCATTCAGACCCCCTGGAATTGCCATATCGCCCGCAGGTTATGAATAGCCCGCACTATGGTGGATACAGTCAGGCACCCCCTCAGTTACAGTACTATGCCCCCTACCAACCCCCACCATACTTGTCACGTTGTCCTAGGAATATGCCGGCGTGCTCGGAGTCAGGTTATGTAAACACTGCTTTGCATGCACATCTTTTGGGAGAATTGGAGAAAGAAGAAAACTCCAATGTAACTATCAGAGTCCTTAGCTCATCTCCAACAGTAGATTCTAAATTGATTGCCATTCAAACTAACGTAAATGGAGAGGAGATGGTAGCTATGATTGATACAGGTGCGACTACTAGCTTAATTTCTGAAGCAAAATTGAAGGAATGATCACATTCAACTGATTTAGTAATAGATACAGCAAAGCCTTTGTATGATGTAAATGGCCAGCCCCTTTCTGCAATAGGGTCTGTTAAATTGAGGGTATCTATTGGAGGTTTGGTCATACTTCAGGACTTTACGGTAGTAAAGAACATGTCTATTCCTACAACCATCCTCCTAGGTACTGATTTTCTCTGTAGTAATAACATTTCCTTAACTACAAACCTCTATCTTTTTGTATCAATGGAGTAGAGGCTAACATTTCTCATTTGGACGAGGAAGCCATACAGTCAGTACACACCCAACCAGGTAGGACGATTAAACCGCTTAAAGTTACTGTAAGGGAGGTGACAAAACTCTGCCCTTGGGAATATGGCTCCGTACTGCTATCATGCGAAAGAGGGAACCAGGTAGAAGAGGTTGATGATACAGTCTATGGAGTTTACACGCCATTTGAAGGAGTGACACAAGCATCTGCATTTTTTCAAGGTATCATTGCATTATCTGAGGGTACATTTGCAATGAAATTTGGCAATTTCACTCCAGATGTAATAGAAATTAAGCCAGGTGATTCATTAGGATATGTAGAAGTTTGTGAAAAGGAAGAGTTAGATGTCTCGGACGAGATATCTCCTACACAAAGAGATAATATCTGTACTTTGACTCCTAACGAACGAAGTGAAGGCTTAGTAAAACACGTAGAAGAAAATTTTGCACATTTATCAGTGGAACAGAAAGAAGCTTTGAAAACCATGGTAAGGGAGTTCTCTGACCTATTTTCTTTGGAAAGTGATCCCCTGACAATCAGTCCGTATTTTGTTCATAATATAGAGACAGTTTCGGACCAGGTTGTTTATAGACGTCCTTATCCTATACCTCATAAATATATTCAGGATGTCAAGGACCAGATTCAAACCTTAATGGAACAAGGAATAGTACGACCATCCCGTTCTTCTTTTAATAACCCGGTAGTCCCAGTAGTGAAGAACGAAGGAGGATTGAGATTGTGCTTGGATTTCCGTAATTTGAACAAGCTAATAAAGGATGATAGATATCCTTTACCTAACATAGACCGTATTCTAGCTCAGCTTGGGGAAAGTCAGTTTTTCACTTGTCTTGACTTACGCTGGGGATATCACCAAATTCTCTTGATGGAGGCAAGTAAGCAAAAAACTGCCTTTTCAACCCCAGATGGTCACTATGAATATAATGTGTTGCCTTTTGGATTAAAGGATGCACCCTCTAGTTTTCAAAGGATCATAAATCAGGTGCTGATGGGTTTAGTGGGAAATAAGGCACACGTATATCTAGATGACATAGTTGTACCTGGGAGGACCTGGGAACAACATATAGACAACCTGACCACTGTCCTAGAGAGACTACGAGAGTCCTCTCTCAAGCTAAGGCTAGATAAATGTAGTTTTTTCGCTGAGAAAGTACATTATCTAGGTCATGTTGTAGGTACCGACGGAATCAAGCCACAACCTGCAAAAATTCAGGCTATAAAACAGCTAACTCCTCCGCAAACCATGCATGAACTACAGAGTTTCCTAGGGATGTGTAACTACTATAGGAAGTTTATCAGATCATACTCTGAAAAAGCTGCACCTCTTACGAAATTAACAGGAGGGAGAACAAATAAGAGGAAAGATAACACAGTCATTAAATTCACGGAAAGAGAAAATGAAGCTTTTAATGAGCTCAAACATATATTATCAGATGCACTGGTATTAGCATATCCAGACTTCACCAAGCCTTTTGTTCTTACCACAGACGCGTCAGATATAGCAATAGGTGGAGTACCGCAGCAGGAAGATAATCAGAATAGGCTTAGACCTTTAACCTACTTCAGCCGTAAGTTAACCCCTGCTGAACAGATATTTTCTACAGTAGAAAAGGAGGCATTAGCTATTGTCTATGGATTGAAATAAAATCGTAGTTTAATACTAGGATATCAGATAATAGTCAATACGGATCATAGACCTTTAATTTGGCTTCTAACTACATCTAGTCCTAGTGGTAGAGTGGCAAGATGGCAACTTATAGTAATTGAATATGATATAGAGCCAACATATTTACCTGGCAAGGATAGTGTTGTAGCTGATGCACTAAGTCGCTTAAGAGTCGATACAGAAATAGAAGATAGAGTACAAGCAATTACAGGTATGAGAGTTCGTGATAGTCATCGCACAAAGCCCACAATCGCGGCTATACAAAATGCAACCCCGTTAAACACGAGTCATACACAAGTACATGACAATAATACACCAAGCAATGAGACGTTGGTAGACGACCACAGAATTGAGTGGAATTTAATTGATATTGCACGTGAACAGAAGCTTCACCCTATAAATGGCAAAGTTATTTCCCTACTACAAAGTAAACCACTGGCCAGTGTCACTACAAAGGAACGTAAATATTTAGAGTCAAATCTCAAGGCCAAACTTGAAGATCTAATTCTTCAAGACGAGACAAATCTCTTATATATTCGTCCGTTTAACGGGAACGAGAAAGGTAGCTCACATAATCGAGTTATTTGTCGGGATACACACATATTAGCGGCCCTGTTTCTAACCCATGATCATCCAATGGCAGGACATGGTGGGGTTAGAGCAACGATGCATCGGCTTCAATCATTTTGTTATTGGCCCAGTATGCGCAAGAGTGTCACAGCATACGTTACCGCATGTCGGAACTGTATCCTTTATAAGGCCCCAGTGAATGCACAAGGTCCCTATAAAAGATACCCAATACCTGATGCACCATTTCAAAGAGTTCATATTGACTTAATTGGGCCCCTGCCTGACTCACATGCCGATTTACCAGATGAATCACATATTTCTACAGGATATAAGTATATCATGACTATCATAGACGTCTTTACACGTTATCTTATAGCAGTGCCTTTACGTAACAAAACTGCTCAATCCACTGCTCAAGCATTTGTGGAACAAGTCATATTAAAACATGGTACCCCTATGTGGATTGTATCAGATCAAGGAAAATAATTCACAAGTACTTTTAATGAAGTTGTAACGCTCTTAAAAATGAAACATACCTGTACCACGGCTTACCGACCAAGGGCAAACTGCGTAGTTGAACGAGTAAATCAAATTGTTGTGAGGATTTTGAGGACACTCGTAGATGATAATTCAGGAATATGGCCTTCAATGTTGCCATATGCAGTTTTTGCTTATAATTCTGGATATAATCGAGTGATCAAAGACTCACCATTTTTCTTATTGTATCATCGTGATCCACAGATGCCATACCAAACGATCTTGTCAAATCAAACTTTCAGTTACAACCTCGAAGACAACAAGAATGAAGTAGCAGTCAAGATGAACGGGACATATGACAGATGTAAGAAGTACCTAGAAGAGGGTCAAGAGGAAAACGAGAGAAACCGAAAGAGAAATAAAGTCAAAGCTATCGAGCCGGGACAGAATATTTGTCAAAGTTGTTCCACGAAAAAATAAAATAAAAAAATTGCAACCGAAATACAGCGGTCCGTATAGATTAGTGGAGAAAGTAAGTGATGTAGTAGTTAAATTACGTCGCATTAAAGATTATCGCGCATTGACAATTCACACTGATCGTGTCCGAGTTGTGCCGGAAGAGGCATTGCTAGCTCGCGACAATCTGAATGTAAGAAGTGCTTATCCAATACACTCGGATATACCCAAAACTGATAGTTCTAGCAATATGAATGATCCTCACTTAATTCTCGATGACAGTGAGAGTGAGAGTGAGTGTGAGGATAATAGAATAGGCTACTTAATAGCACTCGCAATATCTTAAACATTGTCACACGAGTTGGAAATGAGTTACAAGAGTTGGAGGATGAATCCGATTTAATTGGTAATTTATTATCATTACAAATAGTATTGTCTGATATTTATGCTGACGTAAATAACGTTAAAATTGGATTGGATCAGATGTTAGAATCTAAAATATCTCCATATTTAATGCCAACAGATAAATTGCTTGAAATTTTATCAGAAGCTTCATTGAATTCACCAGGATTATTTTACCCCGCAAGACCAGAATATTTAAGTTTCTATAGAGATACAATAATAGTTATTTCCAAGCCAACCATTGCTAATCACATATTTTATTTTAATTTAATTGTACCCCTTCGTGGACAACCAGCACATACCTTTGATGTTTTTAAAATACATACTTTACCTTTTCCGGCTTGTACTTACAAGTTGACATAAACAATAAATGTTTAGCCATTTTTGAAGACCGGAATGCGTATGCAATGTATAATTTTGTTTCCCCTTGCAAGGCACATAACACATTTTTTACCCCCAACCGGTCCTCTTTATAGTATTTACACCCCTAATTGAGAAGTTGCTACATTTCTTAATGGAAAAGTACACCCGACACTATGTCATACTAATATACTTTATAGTTTCGCTCCTATTTTGATTAAACTAAATGAAGGATGGATATCTTCAACCCCTATTCAAATTACTTGTACACTTGCTTGTCCATCCCATACACTTGCAATACAGAAACAGATAACACATAATCTGGGACTTCTCAAGCTGAATGATGGTTGTGGAGCACGTAGCCCAATTCTTCAATTACCGGCTATGGGGAAGAGACGGCGAGAAGAGACATATATAAGAGCCACACCTATGCAGGTGTCTCTTCATCTATCCCAGCACACCCACAACATACTTCGAGACGTCAACAGGACCATTCTACAGCTACGAGATCTACCAACTCCAAGCATCTCTACAATGGATCTACTGCAACTCGCCGTCATATCGAAAAGGATCGAGGTACGGCATCCTCAGCGACATCACGTCATCCAGCATACAACCCTAGTAATAGCTGTTATGCTATTACTAGTCGGCGCAGCCTACATAATCTACACCGTCGTGGTAGCCCATACACATCGAGCAGAGGAGATCAAGAAGCAGCAGAACTCTGAAACAACGCTACCGTCGCCGGTGATCAACTTCAACCAGACTACAGCATCTCCACCCATCACTTCCGTTCCTGCACTGTCGCCCCTCTCACCAGATGTGGGTCTCCAATTTCCTACAACGATTGGCCAGCGCGGACGCAGGCTAAATCCCCCGGGAGTCATGTCGAGACTCCATCTAGACATAAATTCTTCTTCTAGCGAATAACGAATATGAGGATCTGTAAATAAAGATATAGAGATTAAGCCATATAACTATTAGAAATAGAAATATGTATATATATATATATATATGTATATATATATATATAGGAAATAACCATTAAAAATATAGAATAAGTGAAATAATGAATGTTTATGGGAATAGAGAGAACATTGACGATAGTACAAACTAGAGAGTCCATGTGTATGTAATCCCCTCTCTACAAACCTTAAGCTATAAGCACATTACAAACAATGAGTTCTCTCTCTCAATACATGCTACCAGAGGGCCAGAGAGATTACCATTTCTATACAGACCTTACAAACCTATTCAGACCTATAGGTAGTCATATGATTTGTAAAGATATGTTTGTCATCTCGCCACGAGTCTATATTACATAGAGATACTGTAGATTTCATAGAAGTTCACCTAATATGGTATTGAAAAAGTGAGTAGATTTTGTTCTAAAAGGAGGATATTGAATTCAAACAGTCAGTACCAGACCAACCACCACAACCACAGCAACAGCTTCCCGTAGCTGACAAAGTCCCATCATGGGTCTCTTCATAATCAGGAATCCCTGTCACAGACACACACGACACGTATTAATAGTGAGTACCTATTAAAATATAAATAAAACCGATGTTAGCTGTGGTTGGAATCATTTATTTAGGAAACATTTATTAGGAAACGGTGTATTGAGATCCTACTATACTGTATGTGTTAAATATAAATAAAGGATTGATATCATACAATACTTGTTATAACAAAACCAAGTTGGTCTTGGTAATTATTCAGTCAATTAACAAAATCTGTGAAACTATTATTTTGAAAGTGTAACAATGTATAAACTTTAATTAAAAGAAAAAGAAAAAAAACATTATAAACAACAAAATTCATAATTGTGTTTTTATAACCGAATATATTCTTATAAATATATAAAGATACTCCAAGTAAATTACTTCTATCATGATTCTTATGTCTCAATAAATATAGCAATTATAATGACCTCTAAAGTAAACAACGATACTTAAATATATGATAGATATGTGTATACATCTACATAGTTTAGAGTAAGATTCTCAACATAAAATTATACCATAGAAAAGAGGTCCTTTATAATCACAGGAGCATTACTAACTGTAGTCTATTTGTTATTTCCTTTATAAGCCTCTTGGATATTGATAATAAAGTAATTAGCATTAAAGCTACCAACTGAGACTTATATAGTAATAAATGAAAGATAAAGGAAGAATAGAAATACGACATAGCTATAGCTTTTCCTGGAGTAATAGCCGGTAATTAGGCGAGCTGTTCCCATGCAAGCGAGAACAGCGACTCCAAGAAAAGAAGAAGAAGAAGAAGGTGATGAATTCTTCAATAGTGACCACTGTATGATCACTGTCAGTATCAAATTTAATGGCAATAACTCAATACCAACAATGAGAAAGTTCCAAATTTCAAGTGAGCAAATTTCCATAAAATCAGAACAACATTTTAAAAAGTCAATTGGAGTTTTCTAAACAATAATGAGATAAACCAATCATGGAAAAGGTTCACAAAAATGTACACTAACGCAGTACGCGAGTGCATACGATAAAAAAACAGAAGATCTGCACATAATAACAAACATAAATGGTGGAATAGCGAAATAACTGAATGTCTACTCGCTAAAAAGAATGCTCATGAGAGATTACAAACCTCCAATAACGATGAAAATAAACAGGTCTTCAGAGATCTATGATGTAAATCCAAAAGGTTAATTAAACAAAGTAAAAACACTTCCCGACACTGACTTACGGAAGCGAAGCATGGACGTTGGTTGAGAGACTCAGACCAAGAGTGAGAGCAGTGGAAATGAATTACTTAAGGAGGGCGTGCGGAGTTACATGGAGGGATAGACAGACTAATGAGGAAGTAAGAAGGAGGTGTGGTGTGGAGGTAGATGTGCTGGAAAGTGTGAAAAGGAACAACTTGAGATGGTTCGGCCATATGGAACGTATGGAAAGCGAGAGAATGACTAAGAGGGTGTACGAGAGCGAGGTGGAGGGACAGAGGGGGAGAGGTAGACCGAATATGAGGTGGAAGGATGGAGTGAGGAACTACATGAACAAAGGCGGTGCTGGGTGGGGGGAGGGGCGCCGACTGACTGGGGACAGAGGTGCATGGGGGCGGTTCGTTCGTGGCCACACCTTCGGGGATCACGGCGTCAGGCAATAGATAGATAGATAGAAAAACACTTTGGAGTTACATGTTGTTAATCAAAGCAAGAATAACCCAAAATAATTATACAGTTACATCAGGAAGAATAAAGTGGTGACTTCAACGATTGGACCTTTGGTAGATGAAAATGGAGATTTTACCAATGAAGATGCCAACATGAGTAATACTCTCAATAACTTCTTTGCATCAGTCTTTACATCAGAAGACCTAACTGACAACCCTACAGTACCGCCAGTACAGACAGACAATTTGGAAGTTCTTAGAAATATCAACATTACTGAGGCAGAGGTACTGAGATGTGTAGATAACCTCAATGAAAGCAAATCACCTGGACCGGACAACACAAATTCCTAGAGTTCTTAAAGAAGCTAAATGCGAGCTCTCCAAACACCTGAGGCTGATCTTTAACAAATCCTTGGAAACGGGCAAAATACCTGATGAGTGAAAGCTTGCGAACATAACACTAATTTTAGAAAAAGGTAGCAAATCTTTGCCTAGCAATTATCGTCCAATCAGCTTGACCTCAGTAGTATGCAAAATGCTAGAAACAATAATAAGAAGCAGACTCGTTAGTCACTTGGAGGAAAATAATACACTAAAAGACTCGCATGGTTTTCGCAAAAAAAAGTTCCTGCTTAACAAACCTTTTAGACTTCTTCCATGACATCCTAAATCGATATGACGAAAGTAAAGCTGTAGATATTATATTCTTAGATTTCCAGAAGGCCTTTGATAAATTCCACACAAGTGGTTAGTGATGAAATTAAAAACAAATGGAATACAAGGCGGCTTTCTACAGTCGATAGACACTTGGCTTAGTGAAAGGAATCAAGGAGTAGTTATTAATGGGGAAGCATCAACGTGGACCAATGTAACTAGTGGTGTACCTCAAGGATCAGTGTGGGGCCAGTCCTTTTCCTAATTTACATTAACGACATACTGTAGATGAGGGTCTCACATGTACAATCTCAAAGTTTGCAGATGACACAACAATCGCAAATACCATACTGACAAATGAACATGTTGAAGATATGCAAAACAATCTAAACAAGCTTTCACAATGGGCTAAAATCTAGCAAATGTGCTTCAATGAAGATAAGTGTAAAGTACTTCATATCGGATACTGCAATGAAAAAGCAGACTACTTGATGAATGGCACCCAGCTAAAGAGTGTAGACAGAGAAAACGATTTAGGAGTAACAATATCCGGTAACTTAAAACCAAGTCAACATTGTGCTGAAGTTGTTAAGAAGGCAAACAAATTTATAGGTTTCATGGGTAGATCATTTGAACATAAATCAAAAGACATCCTCACCCCTTACAATTCATTAGTCCGCCCACTTTTGGAATACTGCGTTCAGTTCTGGTGCCCTTACTATAAAAAAGATATAGACAATTGGAACGAGTTCAACGTAGAGTTACCAAGATGATACCCTGTCTTCGGAACAAAACATACGACAAACGTCTTAAAGAACTAAATTTATATCCATTAACCAAACGCAGATTGAGAGGTGGCCTTATTCAAGTTTTCAAGATCATTAAAGGCATCGACAACATGAACTGTAATAAATATTTTACGATTGACCGATCAAACTACAAGTGGGGAAATGGCTGCAAAATCATTGGTAAATAATTCAACTGTAACGAATCCAAGAATTTCTTCTTCAATCGAGTTGTCAACTTGTGGAATGGGCTTCCCTGTGATGTAATACACTGCAACACTGTTGATTCCTTCAAAGTTTGCCTAGACAAGCACCTTGCCCTGAACCCAAGGTTGACTGCATTTGTAATTGAATACATATTTTCTTTAGTAGTGTTTGTTCAATAACCTAATAGATCTTAATATAATTTCCCCTGCCATGAACTAAGCCCCAGGGCAGCACTTCCTTCTCACATCTGGAGCAGTGCTCAAACTGTCGTGGTACCAGGCACTGCTTGATACTGGCAGTTACAAGGATAGTATATTACTGACGGCTCTCTGCCGTCGCTGGGACTGAACGGGTTAACTAATGGTCATGCAAAAGAATCATTAACATCGGATACTCAATTATGATCATTTATTCCAGCTTCGAACAGAGTGAGTGTATATGCGTCCTTTGCAGGCAACAGCGTGGGGGAGAGAATGAATGGGAATTATATATCAGAGTATACAATGCAAATATGTTCACAGCTAATAATATTGTATATATTGTGATGAGAAGGAGTAGAATAACTGAGCAGCAAGAAGAAAAAAAGTAATGTAATTACGAAGAGGCAGGAAGGTAGAGAGAGAGAGAGAGAGAGTCATGGTAGAGTTCAAAAGAGTTCATAAGAAAGTAAACAACAACAACTATTCAGATTGGTAGTATACGTTCTATTGTCGCCACTTTAGTACGAATGGCACCTTTTATATATTACTGTGGCTCACTATTTCGTATTATTGTATGCATTGTTAGACTATTAATATAATTAGAAACAGTCAGTGAAATTAAAAGGGTAAATACAATAGATTTTAGCCTCTGATGGATGGCCTGAATTTTAAATGTCATATGGGAGAAGAGATTGACTTATCTCCTTCCGGTAACCTAGTATCCTTCCTTATATTTTGGATATTAGTAGATGACTAATTTCATTTTAGACTGAAGTTGCGGGAGTCATAGGTCCTTCCAAAGCTGGGCAATATTTTGTCATTTTAGCCATGAAAATAATCAAAATAGCATCTAATAATGATAGGGTTATGTAAGCGCCGCGGATACGTCAGAAAAGGTAACTAAATGTTACTTTTTACTATAAAGATTCTAGGTTAACTAGGCTATATCATCAATAAATATGTAAACACTCCAACCTTTTCATAAGCAAATTTATAGATAAGACATGAACATTCAAATTATGTAAAATTCAGATTTGTATAATTTAGATGTTTGTGAGAGAGAGGTAAAGAAGGGAGGGCTGTGAGACTAGTGAGGGCTTTCATACTGTGTTATTCTTTATATCTCCACACAAATTAGTTTGATGGGTTAGCTACTATACAGCCAGCGGCAAATGTCCTGTCGCCTGTCATGCCTCACCATGACCCACGATATTCATAGAATGCTAGGTGTACAAAGCGTGCACATTTCTACCACCAGATGGCTCACTGTTAGATGTGTGGTTGTGAGGGGAGAGTCTGTACGCCGCCACATACCTTACCGCCTGCGCATGCGCGGCCCCGCCCACTGCCCAAAATGTACAAATATTATATTAGATTAGATTAACCTATCTTAACCTAACCTAACCTAACCCTAATAAAATAAAATATAATATAACATAACACAAATAACAAAATAAAAATGTAAAAATACACTAAATCCGAGTGGGATCGAACAATGGTTTTCTCGGTGTCGGGCGAGAGCTCTACTGACTGAGCTACGGAGCGGCCTGGCAGTAATGGTTTGAAGGCTATATTTAAACGCGGGAAATGGGGGGCGGGGCCAAAGGAGGCTTACATTTTTTGCGCATGCGCAGGGGGTAAGGTATGTGGCGGCGAACATCCCCTCCCGTTGTGAGAGTAAGGTGGTGGGGGAGAGGAGGGGTTAGATCTATTGGGGGATATAGGGGGACTGAGTTAGGAGTGGAAGCTTGTGTAGTTTGATCTTTAATTACCAGATATATATTACACTTTTATTGAATAGTTACCAATCCTGTAAATCAGGTAGAAGCAAACTGGGATGTGATGACTGCATTCACTCAATTAATGCTCAATTATTTAATGAATTTATTTTTAGTTTTAGAATAATGTGTGTTTTAGACTTACTCATTATTATTAGTGGCTGGATGTATGTGGAATGACGGAGACCAAATGGAAGGGTACAGATGTGAAAGAGTGAGAGTGTGGAATGGGTGTGTGTGCTGGAGTGAGTGAGGGAGCAGCGAGAGAAGGTGCGTGTTTGTTTGTAAGTAACAAATGGAAGGAGTGTGTAAGAGAATATGGGTCTGTGGGTTCAAGGATTGTGTGGGTGAGAATGAAAGTAGTAATACAAATGTGGGTGATTGTGTGTGTGTATGCTCCGACAGAGGATTAACTTGTAAGAGAGAAAGAGGAGTTCTGGGTGAATATGGAGGCATGCCTGGATAAGTTTGACAAGAACGAAAGAATATTTCTGATTGGGGATATGCATGGTAAGGTGGGTGATAGGAAAGTTGATGGAGTGGTGGGAGGGTGGTGGCTACCATCAGAGGTGAATGGGAATGGTAGTGCACTTGTGACCGTATGTGTGGGGAGGAGGTTGTGGATAGCCAACACCTTCTTCCGATACAGAATGATACACAGATACACATGGAAAGTGGTGTGGACGATGAAGGATAAGACAGTGGTGGAATACAAGTCACTGATTGATTATATAATTATGAGTGGATGAAAGAATGAAGAAATCTGTGATGGATGCTAAGGTGTATAGGGGTATTGGAGGGGCTCTGTCTGATCATTATGTAGTAGTAGCTAAGGTTAGGATACAAAAGAAGTGGGTGAGGAGAGCTGGAGGGAGGCGAGAGGAAGGTGGAATGGTGAGGAGGGTGGAGAGGCTACAGAAGAAGGAAATCAGGGAAGAGTACAGGAGAGCAGTAGAAAGACGACTTGGTGGGTTCGACCTGAAAGATATGGAGGAAGTGGAGGAGATAAGCAAGGTGTTTAAGGAAGAGGTCTGTGCAGCATGTGAGGAGGTGTGTGGAGTGAGGAGAAGAGGGAGGGGAGTGAAAGGTACAGCATGGTGGAAAGAAGAAGTAAAAATAGCTGTGGAAGATTAAAAGAAAGCGTATAGAGAGTGGTTGGGTGGTAGAGGGAATGAATATTTGCAGAGGCAGAAACGAGCGAGGTACATGGAGAGAATGAGAGTGGTGAAGAGAGTAGTGAAGGAAAGTAAGAGAAGAGTAGAGGAGGAATTTGGAAGGAATCTGAGTGTAAAATGGAGGGAGTGTAAGAAACTGTTCTGGAAAGAAGTCAAGAAAGTTAGGGAAGGTAGCAAGGGAAATAGTAAAGCAAGGTTCACACATTGGCGAGTCGGAGCGCAACTCCAACGCGAGTGATGACATTTTTGCACTCGCCAATGATTATCCCAAATTCGCCGACACTCGCCGACACTCGCACAGACTCGCGTGGACTCGCGGTGGACCGCGTAGACTCGCGAACGCGGCCAACATTTTTGTACAGACACAAAAATTGGAGAGTCAAGTGGGAGTAGGACACAACTCGCATAGAGTCGCGTAGACTCGCGTAGACTCGCATAAACTCGTGTAAACTCCTGTAGACTCGTGTGACACTCATGTAGACTCGCGTGACAGTCACGTTGTACTATTTAGAAATTTAATGATCGCGAGTCTACACGAGTCCACGCGGGTCTACGTGAGTCTACACGAGTACAACAGGAGTCTACACTATAGTAAACAACCAATATTGCCAAAGGCGAGTTTAACGGGAGTCAATCAGGAGTCAACACGACGCTAACGCGAGTTAACACGGGGTAACGCGAGTGTAACACGCGTAAACGAGAGTACCCAACGTGGTGGTCTGGATTTCACAATATATGTCGCGAGTCTATGCGAAACAAACACGAATTTACGCGATATTAACGTGAGTCTATGTGAGTCTATGCGAAACGAACGTGAGTCTACGCAAGTAACGGTGAAACTAACGTGAGTCGACGCGAGTGGTGTGCGACTGCTGGCAACACCGCGCGAGTAGGTGGCACCACCGCGTCAATACCCCCTATAAAAAGGGACCGCCCGCGGTGCTCGTCCACTCTCCACCGTGACCCCACCAAGGACCCATTGACCCGGGCCGCACAGCGACCCACGCTGCCCTACCACGCTGCCTGCCTAACCACGCTGCCCTACCTGCCTGCCCTACCACACTGCCTGCCCTACCACGCTGCCCTACCTGCCTGCCCTGCACCATGCCTTTGCCCAAGGAGAAGGTGGCGGCCACCAAGTCTCGGAAGGGTGGTGATGGTGTTGTGAAGAAAGGCAAGGCTACACCTTCCGAACAACACCGCATCGCACCCCCTGCCAGGAGGCCTGTTGCGTCGCAAGACTTGGACGACTCGGATGACATTGTGCCGGACAGCCAGCCCAGTGGACATGAGGACATGGACGTGTTTGATGGAGATATTGATGCTGACGACAGCCAGGATACTCGGACCAGCCAGGATACTCAGACCAGTCAGGATACTCATACCAGTCAGGACACCCAAGGTAGCCTCAGTGACAGTGATGATGATACCCCTGACCCCCCTGTCAGCGCGTGCCCTGTGCGTTATGGCGCCATTAAGAAGAATAAGTTGACAAGGGTGATCTTGAGCGACGAGACTGAGGACATGCTGGCCGAGTGGGTGAAGGACACCCCCATGTTATATATGAAGCGTAGCAAGGCCTACAAAGATACGCGCAGGAAACTCCGCGCCTATGACGAGAAGGCTGCTACCCTGGGTGTTAATGTCACAGGTAAGTACCCACAACAAAACATGCAGCATGCAATATTAATTGTAATAAGTGATTGAATACCTTGATGTTGTGTTCTTGGTTTGATTCCATGTGATTTATACGTGAAATACATAATTACTATTATGTTAAAGTTTGCTAAATTGGCATATATGTATGTGTGTTGCCAGTATCATATACATCCCTCTACGCTTGTATTTAACAGCAATAATGTATTATCAAGCCATGTTTGGCCTGTGAAATTACGGATATAAATCATATATATAAAGGGGCCTTGCTTAATAAATATTACTCTTTACACAGGCGCTAATCTGGCACATTGGGTGCGCAACATGCGGTCAAGGTATTCAAAGCTGAGCGATATGAAGAGTGGAGCGGGAACACCTGGGACATTCGAGGGCAAGCCACTATCAGAGAGGGACACCTGGATCATGCAGAAGTTTGCCTTCCTCAAAGGGCACATCTCCCGCGTAAAGACCAAGGTCACAGCTAAGGTTAGAACTAATATAAACATACCTAATATGTGTGAAAACAATATATACTTAAATAACTGTTCGCTATCACATTTGGAAAATATTATTTAACCATGTATACCTAGGTTATTAATGTCTGTTAATAACGTGCTTATCTTGTGCATATGATTTTATACATATATTAATTCATGGCTGTTAATATCATGCTTATCTTGTGCATATATACTTGAATTCATACATTTATAATTGAAGGCTTCATGTAAACATAAAAAGTATTTTCTTATATTTATTTATATTGTCAAGGTACATATATTTAAGTATATTAAAATAGGTTAAAGGTCTTATTTATATAGGATATATTAATGTTTTTGTGTTTCAGTTTCCAAACCCGACCGATGACGTCTCGCCGGATGTGAATGTGGAGGTGATTGGCGAGGACGAGAGTGATGGAGAGGACACTGCCATGCCCCCTCCAACCAACACAACTCCCACTGCCAGGTCCAGCAGCCAGAACAAGCGCCGGAAGTCTGTAGATACATTCTCACCTGTGGAGGTAAATATGAAAACATTTAACATATGTCATTATGAGAGTATATTAGTCATTACGAGAGTATTATGTAAATCCTATGTTCGTGTACGCTGTAAACCGCAAACAATTCCTGTAGAGGAAGACATATGCATCTGGAGGAGAAAAACATAAAAACGTTATTAGCATAACTTACCATGACATGTATGTATTATTTTATAAGTACCAAAGGTGTTTAACCTGCATTCTCTTGTTTCTCCAGCTGAGTGCAACGCGGGAGGCGATGCGGGAGGACATGTCACGCCTGGTGACATCCCTGGTTGGGAAGGAGACCAAGTATGGACAGTTCGTGGGGTACTTGGAGCAGCAGCTCGAGAGGCTCCCTGACGCTGTAGGGGAGATATTGTCACGGAGGATAATGCAGCAAGTCCTTCAGGCCAGGGATGAGGTCACCCTCTCCACGTCACCCCAGATGGTGATACCAGCAAACCCCCCCCAGTTGCACACCACACCACCAGGCCCCCGCAGTTGCACACCACACCACCAGCCCCCCCGCAGCTGCACACCACACCACCACAGATGCAACCCCAGCCAGGACCATCACGCATGCCAGCAGCCTTCACAAACCCCACATTCCAAGAGCTGATGGCTGGTACGCCATTCAGGTCTCCTGCACATATACATGGCGCCAACATTGCAACACCAGTTCCCTCAAGCCCAGCTACTAGTAGGCCACCAACACCAGGGAACTTCCTATAAACAAGGTTGAACACCAAAGTCAACACCCCAGGCCTGGGGATGACGAAAATGTGTGAAACCTTTGTGTATAATAATAAAGTCATAAATCCCCCAGTGATGGGAATGACGAATATATATAATACTATGTCTACACATAAAATGAATATCTCTTATTATTTCTATACTTTCTGGTATATATTTATATACTATATTACTTTCGGCTATATATTAACATGCTATATATCTATGTCTATGAATAAAATAAATTAATGTGCCTCCAGCTGTTGTTTTGGATCCAAACTATATTATTAGAGTTTATGGGTAAACATTCTCAAGAAAGGTTCCTTTTATAAACAGGGCAAAGACTTGTCAACAGAGACAAAATATTTGTTAATATGAATTCAAGTTGTGTTATAAATAATATTGATATTAACATCGATAATGAAGACAGGAAAAGAAGAAATATAATATGATTGAAATAGGTTTCTGGAATAATATTGATAGTAAAACATAAACAATGATGTGCAATATATGCAAAGAATATATGATGACAAGAAATAATATACAGATTGATATCCAACATGAAATATAAATAAATAAAAAATATACATTAAATATTATATATTAAGCATTATGAAACGACATAGGCAAAGGTGAGCACCATAATATATGACACTTTATAAAAAGCGATTAACAAATAGAGAATATATATTAATGAGGTTTAATTTATTTAAAACATGATTAACAACATAATAAAAAATATGTAAACTACAAAAATATTAATGAAAGCAATGGCAAGATATGGATACATACCTTCCTATCAGGTCGTTCTGCCAGGGGACACTGCCACTGGGTGATGAGCAGTAGTCGGTGAGGTGCTGGCGTTGCCTCTTGGCCTGGGCTGTCACGACATTCCTGGATAGTCTCTCGAGGGGATTCAGCCTGTCCCGCACCTCCCTCCAACCACCAGGGATGATAGCATGCGTCTCAGGGTCCTCCTCGTCCGCTAGGTTGGCGTGGTGATTAGGGAACCTCATTCGCATAAGGTTATGCATGCAACAGCACGCCATCACCAGAGACTCAACACGGGGCGGGTGGAGGGGAATGCTGTGGAGAAGGCACCTGAACCTGAATTAGGAAGAGAAAAAACATGTATATTTAAACACTGAATAGTATAGTTCATATTAAATAGGGAAATAAAGGTTAGGATCATTTTTAATCAAAACTGGACTTGCAGACGTGGACGACTCACACTCTGTGGATGTGGGGGAGATGTATTAATCCATATTAATTATAGGGATAATGGTTACGAGTATGTATATTTAATACCTGACTAGTATACTTCATATTAGTAGGGTGCCATCACCGAAACCTGTATTTCTGGTCAAACATTTCACATAATCAAACACATACCTGCTTGCCATGATGCCAAAGGCGTTCTCAACAACTCTGCGAGCCCGGGACAGTCTGTAGTTGAAGATCCGCTCCGGTACAGTCAGTTGCCGGGTAGAGTGTGGCTTCATCAACCACCTTCGCATGGGGAAGGCGTCATCACCCACCAGGAAGTAGGGGACAGGTGTGTCGTCGTTGGGCAGGGGTTCGGCAGTAGGGAGTCCCAGGGTGCACCCATCCAATGCTGCTCTGTTATTCGTTCTTATAAAGACCCCACCATCTGAGGAGCTACCGTGATTACCCACGTCACAGTAGAGGAACTTGTAGTCGGCGTCTACAATAGCCATGAGCATGATGGAGTGGAAGCCTTTGTAGTTGTAGAATTCTGTACCGGCATTTGGAGGGCATTTGATGGCACAGTGCTTTCCGTCGATGGCACCAACGGTATGTGGGAAATCCCAGCGCTTGGCAAATTCACTGGCAACATCCTTCCACTCCGCCGGTGTCCTGGGGCAACGTATAACCTCCTCCTGGTATTCTGCAATGATGGCTTCGCATGTTGCAGGCACAATGAGGGAGATGGTGTTCCAGGCCACACGGAACGCGTACTGTAGGCTAGGATATGAGTCACCAGTGGCCAGGTAGCGGAGTGTGACTGCAATCCTCAGCCCAGGTGACAAAGCATCCCTCCAGAAGGTGTCCTGCTTCTCTACCCTAGGCCCGACTCGTGCCACCAACTCCCTAAACAGGTGGACGTCCACACGTAGGAAATTCCAGAATCCTTTGGGATCCTCTCTCTTAAGCTCCTCCATAAGTTGTTCGTACACACCGAACTGTGGCCGTCTCAGTAGCCACCTCCTAGCCCAAACTCTCATTCGTGGCCTTTCCCCTTGACGTCTTTCTTCAGCCTCCTTCTCCTCCAGCTCCTCGAGGTCTAGGAGACGCATCTGCATTTTCAGTATGAGCACAGCTGCCGCTCTCCGCCTCCTGATGGACATGGTGTGTTGGTGGGTGGGTGGGTGGGTGGGATGGGCTGTATCCTGCAGAGTACGTCCGTCCGTGGTGGTGTTGCGTGGTGTGAATAATGGTGCCAGTGGGGGCCTCTTTATATACGTATCCTGACACTCGCCAACACTCGCACACACTCGTGTTAGACTCCCATACACTCCTGTAAACTTCCTGTAGACTCGCGTTCATCTCCTGTAAACTCATGTAAACTCGTGTAAACTCCTGTGACACTCGTGTAGACTCCCGTAAACTCGCACTATTCGTACCCTGGAATTTGACCGTTATTTTTCAAATTTTGGCGGTGCGTGTTGGGGTCGTGTTACACTCGCCGACACTCGCGGATACTCCTGTAAACTCGTGTAAACTCGTGTAAACTCATGTAAACTCGTGTTATTTTCGTGTTACATGCGTGTATACTCGCATCAGATGCTACTCGCGTTGGGTTCGGGCTCCATCATGGTGAGTATGCGGCGAGTGTGACTCGCGTTGGCCTCGCGCTCCGACTCGCCTATGTGTGAACCTACCTTAAGAGTGTGAAAGATAAGAATGGGAGAATGCTATCCGAGAAGCAAGAGAGAGTCGAAAGATGGAGGGAGTACTTCAACGAGTTGCTAAATGTAAGGAATTAAGACCCAGCAAACATAGTTGGATTGGGTATGGGAGGGAGAAGAGGAGAAGTAGTGGAGGAGGACGTGGGGATCAGGATGTCAGAAGTGTGGGAAGCCACGAAAAGAGTGAAGTTGGGGAAAGCACCAGTAACAGATGGCTTGTGTGGGGAAATAGTGAGGTATGGTGGTGAGATAGTGATCAAATGGGTATGGAAAATGTGCAAACTAGCATGGGAGAAGGGGAATGCACCCGGTGACTGGAAGACTGGCATAATAGTCCCCCTATATAAGGGGAAAGGGGAAAGAGGAGTGTGTGGTAACCACCGAGGAATATGTCTTTTAAGCGTTTGTAGGGAAGGTGTACAGTAGGGTAGTGATTGAGAGAGTGAGAGTGAGAACGGAGAAATGGATAGGCGACGAGCAAGGAGGTTTTAGGAAGGGAAGAGGATGTGTAGATCAGATTTTTACCCTGAATTGTGTTGTGGTGAAATATTTGGAGAAGAAACAAAAGGTGTATGTTGCCTTTATGGACTTGCAGAAGGCCTATGACAGAGTGGATAGAGAAGGCATGTGGAAAGTACTTAAAATATACGGAGTAGATGGCAAGTTGCTGAAAGCAGTGAAGAGCATGTATGAGGGTGCAAAGGCGGCAGTACGTGTGGAGAATAAGCAGAGCGAGTTCTTTGACCTGAGTGTTGGGTTGAAACAGGGGTGTATGATGTCCCCGTGGTTGTTTACTGTATATATGGATGGAGTCAAGAAAGAAATACTAGTAAGAGCAGTGGATGTTGGTGTATCGCTGAAAAGGGAAGGAAATGAGTGGAAGCTGCCTATACTGGTGTTTGCGGATGATACAGTTCTGATGAGCGATAATGAATGGGAGTTGCAGGGTCTGGTAAATGAGTTTGGAACAGTGTGCGAAAAACGGAATTTGAAGGTAAATGCAGGGAAGAGCAAGGTTATGGTCTTCGAAAGGGGTGAAGTCACAGAGTGTGAGGTGAAGTTGAAAGGTCAGGCTATGGAGATTGTCAGCTC
Organism: Paralithodes platypus; assembly: GCA_032716605.1. Classification (NCBI taxonomy): domain Eukaryota; kingdom Metazoa; phylum Arthropoda; class Malacostraca; order Decapoda; family Lithodidae; genus Paralithodes; species Paralithodes platypus. The sequence goes on from CM064578.1 coordinate 18,902,920, forward strand.
TTTTAAGAATCTGGGCAGTGTGTTGAGTAAAGATGGGACTATGGATGAAGAAGTGCGGGAGAGGGTGCAACAGGGGAAGAGGGTTGTAGGAACGTTGAAAGCAGTAACAAGAAATAGAGTGGTCAGTATGGAAGTGAAGAAGTCTTGCATAACAGTGTGGTAATCCCGACACTAACTTACAGAAGCGAAGCATGGACGTTCGGGAAGAGACTCGGACCAAGAGTGAGAGCGGTGGAAATGAGTTGCTTGAGAAGTGCGTGCGGAGTTACTGTACATCGAGGGATAGACAGACGAATGAGGAAGTAAGAAGGAGGTGTGGTGTGGAGGTAGATGTGCTGGAAAGTGTGAAAAGGAACAACTTGAGATGGTTCGGCCAAATGGAACGTATGGAAAGCGAGAGATTGACTAAGAGGGTGTACAAGAGCGAGGTGGAAGGACAGAGAGGGAGAGGTGGAAGGATGGAGTGAGGAAGTATATGAATGAAGCCAGTGCTGGTTGGGAGGAGGGGCGTCGACTGACTGGGGACAGAGGTGCATGGGGCGGTTCGTTTGTGGCCATCCCTTCGGGGATCACGGCGTCAGGCAATAGATAGATTGATTGATTAGTGCCGGTATTATTACTAATATTATATATTAGATTAACAATAATTAATATCGTTAGCTGTGGCAGTTCCCCATCTCATTACTTCTTTCTATCCGTTGGCTATATCCAAATCCCAGAGTAAGGCACTTACCATGCGCTAACCACCAATGTATTGCTTCTTCCACATGTGTAAGGCCAACATATCTGCAAATTGTTTTTTGGTTGAGGTATTTCTACAGAATTACAAATTCTCAATTCCTAGTTTTTTTTTGGTCCTTTCATTTAAAAGGTATTGATTTAAACCAACATCAATATCGTGAACGAGTAACGATCACAGCGGTAGTCTGTGCCTCAAGATTAACGATATTAGACCAGGATAGATGGATTTATCATATTTAGCTCTCAACAAATTATTTTTATCAATTTAGGAAATATATCTTGGGCTGCGTTAAACAGTTTTTGTTAACACCTTGCAGATTATGACGCTTATTTTGTTTATTTTGGGTAACATCATATGATTTTATTGAAATTGCAATGGGATACGGACGTCAGAGGGTTGATTAGGCCAGTCTTTGTCCATATAACTCTCACATATCCTTCCTGACCTATATAGTATTGTCTAATGAAAACTAGAGTTATCTAAGTATCATAATGCATCAAGATCGTCACAGGGTTCATTTCCTGAGGAATATAAGCGTAACCGGTACTGGATAACACGTTGTAAGTTATGACACAACAGGAAATTCACTTATTCATTCCCTACTATACATTAATATGCAAACCCTATATTATATGCTTCCTGTTAATTAATTAATTAATTCGAGTACAGGTCTACACTATTTTTCAATGGCATTTTCCAGACCCATTCTCATATTAACAGCTTGAGAAATACGAGACATTTTAACAACATATTTTGGCTATCATTAGACGATCTTATACAACTTAGAAAGGCGAGTGGCCCATCAAAATGAAAAATCTAACATTATCAAATATGTTACATTTTATAGCAGATGGATACAAAACATTTGATATCAACACTGATCACATCTACACGTGTGGTGAGCTGGTAAAGAGGAAGAGCGGGTGGGTGTGGGGGCTGGGTGGTAGGGAGGGAGTTGGTTGGGTTGTTTGCTGATTTGCAATGGCATATGGAGACTCAGTTATTGACAATAATTTAGTATCTCTATTTCATTACGACGAAGCTTTACTTTATATGAAGTGAACTACAAGGACATTGTTTTTATCTTAGGAAGGTCTGATTTAAGTCAAAGGGGTTCAATCAATATATTTATTCAAGCAGATCGTTCTTTAACGTTCGCTGATCCAGAAATAGGCACAGATTCTGTCAGTGGGATTCCCAGTCCCAACTTCCAGAGGCTGATCCTCCCTACCGCTTTTTGGAAAGATGTGCTGACTACTGACTGACTGACAGATCGTTCTTTAACCCTTTACCGGGCAAGTGACCATATATGGTAACTTAAACGGGTGGCAAAGATGGCGTCCCCTAGCCGCCCGCAGATGTCGAAACATGGTGCAATCGCCTCCCAGCCAATCAGGATGCATCACGTCACAATCCAAGACACTGACGTCAGAGCTTCCCCAGCTCGCCATTCGCTCAGAGCCGAGGGAACTTCAGTCTTCCTCCAACCTTTGTCAGAGACGCACTTTTGCCCAAAGTTGCTCCCACGCCCACGACCCTACCACCCGACATAATGCCGGTAAGTTGATGAAACCCAAACATTGTACAATAGAATAAATGTGCTATCGAATGATATTGGTGTCAATTACGTGAGGGTTATAGAAATTGATGTAATCCACGAGTGAAAAATCGTATGTCCATATATGGACATACGCCCGTCTATCGTAATTTTCAGATGTCCATATATGGACATTTGGCCCGTCTATCGTAATTTTGTTATTGACACTAATTGTTTTTTATAACTAGATATAACTCTTTATATAATTTCCACAATTCATTATGGGTTGTGGGTAAAGTTGTGTAGCACATTAATACATGCTCCAGTGACAACAATGCCATATTTTGATGTGTTTTTCATTAGTGAATAATTAATTATGTGTTTTTTTTATATTTTAACCAAATTTCTTCATATATTATTACATTTTTGGGTCAAATTCTACATTCAAATAATGTTCATTATAATGAACATATTGTACGCTATTTATTTATATTATAATTATTATATATACATTTTGTGGTATTACTAAAGATATTTGTTATTATATATATGCATAATATATGTCATATATATATATATATATATATATATATATAATTATATATATATGTATATAACTATATATATATATATATATATATATATATATATATATATATAATTTATATACCGGTATATATTATATATTTTTTTTTTTTTTTTTTTTTTTATTCGTGTATTGACTTTTTTGGATACATTTCTAACAAATTATTTCTCTTTCAGTTACTGACAGGACTCTTCTACAAGCGGGCCCGCCGCTGTGAGGCTACTGTGGTGCCTGCCGACCCTAACATCAGCGACGATGAATTCATGGATGACGACGACGTCGCTGACCCGGACTTCATGCTGCCACCACCCCACGATGTCAACACACCTCACGCTTCGGATGAACCGAACCCCAAGAGGAAGTGTGTCGAGCCTGCATTTGAGGAAGTACCAGAGGAGCTTGAGGATGAGGAGGATGAGGAGGAGGCTATGGAGGTATCGCTAGAGGCTAACACATCCAAGGGTAAGGCTAAGGGTAAGGGTAAGAAGTCCCAAGCACGGCCCACAACCTGGAAGAAGGTGGACATCCAGAACCAACCCCTGCCCGCCTATCACCACAAACCTCCTCAGTACATCGAGGCTCCTCACCAGTATTTTGCCCGATTCATAACTCCACAGGTAATGAAACATATAACCTACCAGACCAACTTATATGCCACCCAGAAGGACATTGCCACGACTTTTTCTACCACTGAGGAAGAGATGATGGTGTTCATCAGTATCCTACTGTACATGGGTATTGTTGAGTGTCCCTCCCTGGATGACTACTGGGCTATGTACACTCGGGTTCCTCAGGTGGCCGACCTCATGTCATCGAAGCGTTTCCGACTACTCCGCCGAACCATCCACTTCAATGACAACTCCCAGCTGGGTGGCACCATCGACAGGTTCTACAAGGTCCGTCCCCTCTTCACTTTCATGACCGATGCCTTCAGGAGTGAGCCTCAAACACCCAAGCAGTCCATCGATGAGGTCATGGTGGGATAGAAGGGAAAGACAGCAGGGAATCTCAGGCAGTACATCAAGAACAAGCCTGACAAGTGGGGATTCAAACTGTTCTCCAGAGCCTCGGAGGATGGTTTCATCCATGACATGGTCCTCTACTAGGGGAAGACTACTCTACCTTCGCACGGTATCCCCCTAACCCCAGAACAAGAGGCCCTCGGAGCCACCAGCCAGATTGTGTCAGTTCTAGCCAGCACCATGACCTCATCCAGTACCACAGCCATCTTTGCCGACAACTTCTTCACGAGTCTGGAGCTGGTGAGGTACCTACAGGTGAGACACATCAGGTACACAGGGACTGCGAGGGACAACAGGATCGGCAACCCTCCTCTTAAGTCGGCCAAGGAGATGGAGAAGAAGGCTGTCCCTCGTGGTACTTATGACTACCTAACCACCGATGATGGCATCCTGCCTCTGAGGTTGAAGGACAACAATGCTGTGACTGTGCTGACCACTGACCTGGGGCTGGAGCCGGTGTCTAAGTGCAAGAGGTACAGCAAGGACACCAAGAAGAAAGAGGATGTCGATTGCCCCAATGTTATCAAGAGCTACAATGCAAACATGGGGGGCATCGACAAGAGTGACATGCTGGTGCACCTGTATCGTACCCCCATGAAGTCCAAGAGGTGGTACATGAGGCTCTTTGCCTATTGTGTGGACCTCTGTCTGACCAATGCATGGCTGTGTCACAGGCGGGACTGCCGGTCACTAGGCGAAAAGGGAATGTGCCTCAAGGACTTCAGGATACAGGTGTTCCGTTGCACCAGCAACAAGAAGTCCATGATCGCTCGGCCTCTGAGGAGGTCCTTGTCCTCGTCACCTGGCAGCCCCAACACCTCCAACCCCAACACCGACAACAACGCCATCGACCTACCCAAACCCATCCGTGGTCAGCGCAGCCAAATGCCTGACACTATGGTGCGGTTTGACAGGACCCTCTTCCACATCCCACTGTATGTCACCCGGCAGACCTGCAAGCACTGTAGCCGGAAAGGTAATATAATCCGGTCTAATGTGCTCTGCCAGGTGTGCAAGGTACACCTGTGTCTCAACGCCGACAGGAACTGCTTCAAGGACTACCACACATGTGTTGCCTAGGTTCAAGAGGCAAGGAATGTTGAAAAGAGGTGGGAAATCCGGGTACAAAAGTACTTGGTCAACAAACAACTATAATGTAAGGTATTTTTATTCTAATATATTTTTGATAAAGTTTGTTAAATAAAACAATGATTTTACTGTCATGTAGAGTGTTTATTTATCCATATTTATTGTTTTCAATATTGCAACTTTCTGAAATTTTATGACCATAGACCGGCAAGTGACCATATATAGTCACTTCACAAATTTCAATTTGCAACCTCAAAATCAACATTTTTGAAAAAAATTCAAAAGTAAATATGTCTTAGAAAATTGTCTACTTTCATGGTCTAGGGTCAAAAAATCAATAATATAAGTATATCTATGAGTGCCCGGTAAAGGGTTAAGTTGAATAAAATAGTCTGAGATTAGCATGAAGTAAAAAACATGTTATATGATATAAAGTATGGGCTAACAACATATTGATAGGATATTCCGAATGTATTATAGTATGATTAATGTAGTTGTGAAATATGAAAACACCATATGAAGTCAGGGTAACGTAACATAATTTTCCATAACAACAGTTTCATTACATTACGTTACATTAACCCGTCCAGTACCGATGCTGTTTGTGGTATTTGGTTTCAGCTATAAGTAGACGATAATAAGAAGATAAGGACAACTATGTGGCAGCTACGGGGATCAATATATATATATATATATATATATATATATATATATATATATATATATATAATAATATATAACATTCAATTTGGTAGACGGGTTTCCGAAAGTGAATAGAATCGTCATTGTCAGAATATAATATACGAGACGTCACCGGTACTAGATGGGTTAATAAACTCTACGCCACGCAATATGTAAAACGTATTAAGAACGAGGATGAGCAAATATCACGAAGCAAGTAAATAAGATGAAGGAATGATGTGATGGGCCACAGTGGAAAGCATTAACCCTTCCAGTACCAGCGATGTATTATAAACTTTATTTCAGCAATATTAATCCTTTCACTACCAGGACGTCTGTTTACCTTTCATTATGGCTGAAGTTAGACGGTTTTATGCAGTTGAAGAAGGACCTACTTAATTCAGAGGGCAAGTTGAGATCGTATATCCACCTGTGAGACCAAGAGTTGCATTAAACAATACAGGAAATCGTCTAACGGTAGCCAGAGTATAACACAAATAAGTCCTGGGTCTCAAGGGGTTAACGCGATTTTATGAAGATTAAAAAGTATATGTGGTAGCTAAAAGGATTAACTGACATGGTTCAAGGCCATATAATTGGTATACGTCCTTCTTAATCTGAATAAAATAACCTAATAGTAGTCAGAATATAATGAAAAGGATGTCACCTGTGCTGGATGGGTTAACACTAACAACATTCCAGCACCAAGCGACGAAGGCCATATGGCACCGAGTCTTAGTCAATACAGTTAAGACAAAATAAAAAACGTAAGTTAGATATCATCATGAGTTTATACGACAAGGGACCTTACAGTTCCTCGGTCAAGTCTTATTTTTGTAATTGCTAAAATTATATTTTCTCTCCCTTTTAAAATGTTCAAAGTCCATATTTCACATTTTTTTTTACCTGCTCGTCATAGCTCAACAGGTTGGCCGTGAGATCACGACCTATTGAATTATCATCTATTTAGAACGCTGACTGGTTAACCCCTTCTGTACCGGCGACGTCTTTTTAATTATACTCTAGCTATATCTAGGCGATTTTGTGCAGTTTAAGAAGGATCTGTGCTAGTAAAAAGGCTTAAGTGAGATAGTTCGAAGCCTGTTATGTTAATTGCTGGAGGCTCTTTTTAAACTCGTTAAAATCGTCTAATAGTAGCCAGAATAAAGTTACAAGGACAGCACCGGTACAGAAGGGGTGTAGGGAATTTAGATAGATAGGTTAATTTTCTAACTCACTGGTACATGAAATTATCCAAACAAATAGTTATATTATAATTACTAAGGAAAAATTCGAAGGGTGGAATCCGGTCCCCTACACACGGCTAATTCATTTGCATGACATGTAGGAATGTTCACATAATACAATATCGATACAATGAACTTAGCTTAGAGGACTGGTGATGTAGGACTGTTGATATAGATTAATATTGGGCACATGGTGAACTATAGGTTGAGTCAGGGCCGGGGGGAAATGTTGATCGTATGGTTGATTTTGAGAGACTGAGGGCCAGCGTTCTGTCGCTTCGCGAAGTTACATAATGACTGCCGGCTCATATTAATTATAACCTATGATTTGGTTTCATGATACATCTAGAGCTGATGTAAATATTTATGCATTACAGTTAATATTTAACCTACACTTAATAATAAACTACAGTACATAAAGAACTAGCCGAAATCGTACTTGCTATACAATACCGCCAAATTCAAATACCCAATTGGACTCAAAACTGTCGGGATCATCTCACTATTCCCGACATACTGCCCGCCACCAAATACAATATACAGTAGCTATATACAAAAAAGGATATCAAAGATTCAAAGTTCACCTTGGTTAATCTTAGATCTCCAAAGATCCACTGAACTCATAGCCGCCCTCCTTTTGGGGCGAGCGCCACTGGAAGCCAGAGAAGGATCATCCTTCTCATTATCAACTGCTCCACCCTGAGGAGCACTGTCACCAGCACTCCCCTGTGGAGGTTTATCAGTAGAGTTACCGGTATCATCAGGCAGTTCTACATCCTGCTCCAAGGGGTATAACCTTACGACTGGGCGAGTAGTAATCCCAGTCAAAGCCTGTAATCTAGCAACCCTAATATGACCATCAATGCCCTGGAACAAATTGACAATCCTACCAAGCTTCCAATATAACCTGGGATTCTCATCATGAATCAATACGATATCCCCGATATGAGGCCACCTTTGATTCGTCCCCTTGATTACATTTGAGTGACGTTCACGAAGAGACAGCAAATATTCCTGTGTCCACCTTTTACATAAGTCGTCAGACACCTTATTCAAATGCCGGAAGCGACGACGTGTGGCGTCAGTATCCCCGAAAATAGGGTCTTGTATATCCTCGTGGGTTACTGACGACCTAGGAAAGGGATTAAGATTTCGTCCACGTGTTAGCATGGAAGGCGTAATGGGTAAAGGATCATCAAGATTTGCCGAGGTATAGGTCAAGGGCCTGTCGTTGACAGACATCTCAATCTCTGTCAAGACTGTTTGCAACTCCCTTTTGTTGACCAGGGCCCTCCCTAATACCTTCTTCATGGCAGACTTGACAATTCCTATTGTCCTCTCCCAAATCGCCCCGAACCATGGTGCACGTGCTGGTATAAATTTCCATTGACAACTCTTTCCAGTGAGGGTAGACACAACCTGTGGGTCATCCATTATATCCTTGAAAATTTGGATGCCCCGACAAAACAAGTCGCATTATCGCTCAGAATCATTTGAGGGAAACCGTTGCGACCTGCAAAGCGCCTTAGAGTATGTAAAAACCCCTCACTGGATAAGTCGTCAATCAATTCAATGTGAATCGCTCTGGTTACCGCACATGTGAAGAGTACGGCATATACCTTAGCGATATTACCGGGCGATTCCCTAATTTGAATCGCTCCCGTATAGTCTACCCCGGTTACCTGAAATGGTTCAGTCCTTTGTACACTGAACTCAGGTAAAGGAGGTAGAGCAAGAGGGGAGTAAGGCTTACCCTGTAATCTTTTACAGATAGTACAGCTATTGTGGATCCCCTTAATCGCTTGTCGCATCTTAGGGATCCACCAACGTTGTCGCATATAAGCCACAACATAATTTATGCCAAAATGTAGGCAGATCCCATGGCATTTGCGAATCAACAGTTTGGTAATCAAATGAGAGGAGCTAAGGAGAACAGGATATTTCGCAGAATCAATAATGTCCGCCTTCTGGATCCTGCCTCTATACTTAATTAGGCCTCCTTCCATATAGTCCTAGCTGCCTCATTAAGTTTGAGGGTTTGGCCTTTGACTCCTTGTTCAGTATATCATGTTCAGTAGGATAAGATTCCTTTTGTACTAAACATATTATTTTCGCTTCTGCTGATCTCAATTCATGGAGTCTGATATGCTTCGAATCTTCACTAAGGAAAGACCTGTGAGCCCGACTTCTCATGTTGTTAATGAAACGGTATATCCATGCAATTACCCGTATTACTTGATCATAGCTGCCGTAACGTTCCAACTCTACCAACTTGTTATCCTGATGTGTAGTACTCACAGTCGAACTACTTAACACATCAATCTTGGGGCCGACTAGATGGATCAGATATGCATTCCCTGAAATCCTGAGGCCATTCAGTTGGAGATGTAAGCCATGTAGGTCCTTGCCACCAAATAGAGGATGACATAAACTGTTGCGCCGAGATCCCCCGGGAAATGATGTCACCGGGGTTATCCTTGGTGCCCATATAGCGAAATTTAGCTGTTGTAGGAACTAAGTTATGTATCTCATCAGTGCAATTGGACACATAAACAGGTAACACCTTCTGGCTGTGTACCCAAGAAAGTGCTATTTGACTGTCGCTCCAGACATAGACGTTATTAAACTGTAGTATGTCTGTATAAGCATCCAGTGTAAACTTTATTAGACGAGCAGACAGAAGCAATGCAGTAAGGTTTAATTTAGGAACTGTAATTTTCTTAATAGGGGCTACTTTGGTCTTTGCTATAGCTAGTTTTGCTTCACTACCATTGCATAAGTATATGGCAGTATCGTACGCACTATTACTGGCATCAGCAAAGGCATGTAGATCCACCCGTTGGCCATGTATAACTTGACAATCAAGTTGAACCTTGCAACATGTGGAAAGGTCCGACTGAATGAACCGCCAAGTATCTTTTAGCTCAGTCGGGAGTGGTGTGTCCCTATTATAATTTTAGCCTCCACAGATGCTATAAAAACATACGAGCACGAATAGTGAGAGGCAGCAAATAGCCTAGGGGATCAAACAACCTCGCAGACAAGCTTAAGCAGTTGCGTTTGGTCATAATCTCACTGTCGCATGGTGTGTGGCAGAAGGAAATACAATCTGTGGTAGTGTCCCATTTGTGTCCTAAAAACTTCACCTCACTATTCTCAGTAGCTACACCGTCAGAAGCAAATTGACCTTTCAAAAGAACACTATTAGTGGCCCATTCTCTCAAGTATAAATAAGCCTTGGCAAATATATTGTGGATCTCCCAGCATCTTGTGAGCAATAAATCTTCATCATCTCCAGTGCCTTGAATATTGTCCACATAGATCCCCCGCTTGATCTCATTCTTGAAGTCAGGATCTAGTCCAGCCTCCTCAAGATGTCGCAAGATAGTAGCGTTGAGAAGGAACTGGGAACAGGTCGCTCCGAATAAGACGACTCTGAATCTGTAGACCAGATACTCTGAATCTAGATCCATTGGGTTCCGTGGCCATAACAATCTTGTCGAGTCCCTGTCTTCACGATGGAGTTGAAGCATCAGGAAGGCTTTCTCAATATCGGCTACCCATGCAAATTTATGACATCTGAAGCGTAACATAATTTGCGCGAGATCAGAGACCAGGGACGGACCCGTGTACAGACAATCATTCAGGCTATAAGAGCGATCACTGGATTTTGCTGAGCAATCATATACAATACGAACAGAAATGGTGGAACTGTCCTTTTTTATCCCATGGTGAGCAAGGTACTGAATGTTATCCCCATACTCACCGGGATCTACTCTCTCAACAAAACCACGTTGTACTTGCTCTTCTAGTACTGACACATAAGTCTCGCAATAATGTAGATACTTGACAAACTGCTTCTGAAGGCCCCGTAACCTACCAAGCGCTAGATGGAAATTTGTAGGTAATTTACTCTTATTGTCATTCCAAGGGAGCCTTACCACATAGTGACTCCTGCCAGAGTCATACGTTACAGTTTCTTCGTACGAGCTCAACGCTAGCTTGGACTCCCGATCAAGTTCATGTGGGTCAATTCCAATATTATCTAAGTCCCATAGCTTGTCTATATCAGTGCATGGAATATCAGGAACAGTAGACCTAACGTATTTGTCTATGGGGCTTACTGCCACCTTTGTGTCTTGAGATGAAGTTGCATAGGATCCAGAAATGGCATACCCTTGTATCGTGGGGAGCAATATCAGCTTATCTATCCGCCGATATCCAGGGTGAACCAGGTCGTAGTAATAATCAGCTCCGACCAGTAGCATAATTCCATTGTTAGCAGAGAGTTGATCATCAGCCAGTTTAAAACCTTTGTTTCTGAGATATTTCAATTGTGGTTGAATCTCTGATGCCACATAGAAACTGGGAAGTTTGTCGACCACAACAGCCTTGATGGGACATACCTTCCTTCTATATACATATTAAATCGCCACTATATCGTAGTCACTGGAATCTACTTCACCAGTGAAACCATGGAGACGCACATTTTCTTGACCCTTGCTGGTACACTTTAGCTGTGGCAATGATGACCGCAGAACGAATGACCTCTGTGAGCACTGGTCGAGTAAGGTTCGCGTCATTATATGCTTATCATTACTCCCCACCACCGGCAGCATTATAGTAGGAAGCATTTGACACTCTCTAGAAGCAATGGACATAGCAGATACTTTGTTACTCTCGCTTTTATTTTTATCATGTGACTCTTTTGTGGTTCTCTCTTTTTCTTTGCCGTCGTGCGGATCAGACTGGGTACAAAGGGAAAACCAATGTTTCCCCTTGCAATACTTACAGGGTTTGATGAAGGAATTGGTGCAAGTACTGTTGAAGTGGTCTCTTGCCAGACAACTGGTACATATATGAAGTGATTTAGCCTTGCCAATTTTCTGTGTAGCCTTAGGATATTTAGGACATTGGTACCATGGATGACCGCGTACACTACACAACTTGCAACCTGATGTGATCGTCCTCTTCTGTTTAGGAGATGTCTGTACCGCAGTGGATGGCGACATCTCCACTTGTCGGTAGTGTCCAGTACTCTCCATATTGAAGACTTCGGTCTGGAATTTCTGCACCAACGCTTCTAATTCTAGTGGAGTGTCGCTTAATTGCTGTCTAATTATTTCCTTAAGGGGAGAGGGTACCTTGCTCAAGATGTTTACACTGTAGATTTCCTCCTTCGTATCATATTTCGTATCGAACCCTTATCTATTTATTACTGTATTATGTAAGTCTCAGTGGTAGCTTCAATGCTAATTACTTTATTATCAATATCCAAGAGGCTATAAGGGATTAACAATAGAAATACAAAAATGTATGCTCCTGTGATTATGAAGGATCTCTTACTATGTTATAGTTATAGGCTGATAACCATACTCCACACGATGTAGATAGATACTCATATCTATCGTATCTTTAAGTCTCTTTGTTTACTCTAGCTCTATTTATAATTGCTATATTTATTGATGTATAAGAATTATGATAGTTTTACTATAGTTGGAGTATCGTTATATATTTATAAGAATATATTTCGGTTATAAAAACAAAGTTATGAATTTGGTTTATTTGCACTTTTTGTATAGCTTTTTTATTTAATTAAGTTTAAACATTATTACACTTCAGATAATAGTTTCAGAGTTTCACAGAGTTGCAAATGACTGAATAATTTACCAAGACGTCTTGGATTGTTATAACACGTATTGAATTATATTATATACTTGGTTTAATTTAATGTGTTTGTATGATAACTAATAAATGTTTCCTAGAAGTTCCAACCAAAACAAGCACTTCTAATATTTATATTTACTTTGTACTCACTAGGATTAAGTGTAGTTTTTGTCTGGGACTCTCTCTTTTGGAGTCCATGATGACTTCGTAAGGCTTTGGTTGTGGATGGCTACTGGCTGGTACTGGTACTAACTTCTAGAATTTTAATCTTGAGCTTATATAGGGCTCAAGTGAATATGTCCACGTCCACACTCACATGTGAATAGCTTCCACGTTTCACTCACGTGTTTAAATGATATATATAACTATATGTAATTAAACTCTGGACTCGGAAGTAATCTCTTAGGACTTGTAATCTTGGATTAGATTTCCAGTGTTTACCAACATGGTAGTGTTTATTTAACATATAGTGCTACTTGATCTACTTCCACAGTAGATACCTGAATTACACTTTAAAACTGAGTTATTAGTCCAACACTTCTATTGATACATATATTAACTTCTAATATATACTATCAATCATAAATCCATTATGTAAACAACAGCTGATTAATGATTACTCACAGATATACACAGGTTGGTTCTGGGCTATTCTATACATTGGTAGATTAAGATAAGTTGACTCGGATCCTTATCTTCTGTACCATTATCAGTGTTCTCTCCTAATTCCTTATTCGTAGTGGGTATATATCGCTATTCCTCCCATTCTTAGTGGTTATATATGTTATTCTAGTTTTTATTTACATTCTTTATTGTAATTTCCCTTAATCAGTAGAAGATTCATTCATGTCGATTACATCTGTTCTCGACATAACTTCGCGGGAAAAATGAAGCCTGCGTCCGCGCTGGCCAATCGTTGTGGTAAGTTGGGGACCCTCGTTTGCTGAGAGGGGCGACAGTGCAGGAACGGAAATGATGGGTGTAGATGATGTAATCTGGTTCATGTTGATCACAGACGGCTGCATCGTTGCCTCAGAGTTATGCTGCTTCTTGACTCAGCTCGACGTGTACGGGCTAACACGACGGTGTAGATTACGTAGGCTGCTCCTATATATGTCCCTTCTCGCCGGTGTAGATTACGTAGGCTGCTCCATATATGTCTCTTCTTGCCGCCTCTTCCCCATAGCCGGTAATTGAAGAATTGGGCTATGTGCTGCACAACCTTCAGTCAGCTTGAGAAGTCCCAGATTATGTGTTATCTGTGTTTTTATTTCAAGTGTAGTTGATGGACAAGCAAGTGTAAAAGTAATTTGAATAGGGGTTGAATATATCCATCCTTCATTGAGTTTAATAAAGGTAGGAGTGAAACTATGTATTATATTAGTATGACATAGTGTCGGGTGTACTTTATCATTAATAAATGTAGCAACTTCACAATTAAGGGTGTGAATACTATAAAGAGGGCCGGTTGGGGGGCATATAACAAATGTATTATGTGCCTTGCAATGGGAAAAAAAATTATACATTGCATACGTGTTCCGGTCTTCAGAAATGGCTAAAAAATAATTTTTGTATGTCAACTTGTAAGTACAAGTGTGTCTTGGGCGCCGGAAAAGGTAAAGTATGTATTTTAAAAACATCAAAGGTATGTGCTGGTTGTCCACGAAGGGGTACAATTAAATAAAAATAAAAGATGTGATTAGCAATGGTTGGTTTGGAAACAACTATTATTGTATCTCTATATAAACTTAAATATTTTGATCTTGCTGGGTACAATAATCCTGGTGAATTCAATGAAGCTTCTGATAAAATTTCAAGCAATTTATCCGTTGGCATTAAATATGGAGAAATTTTAGATTCTAACATCTTATCCAATCCAATTTTAACGTTATTTACGTCAGCATAAATATCAGACAATAATATTTGTAATGATAATAAATTACCAATTAAATCTGATTCATCCTCCAACTCTTGCAACTCATTTCCAACTCGTGTGACAATGTTTAAAATATTTCGAGTGCTATTATGTAGCCTATCAATTGCATAATTTAAAGATTCCATTCGTCGAGTAGTAATATGTAGTATTCTAGTATGTACATTTAATTGTTCACGTTCCTCTTCTGTAAGGACTTGTAAGTTGCCTAATTTATCGTGAACTGCATCAATTTGATCTTGTGTTGCAATACCAAAAAGAGAATTAGCTAGAGATCCCACAAAATCTATTGCTCCTCGTTTATTTCGCTTGGATGTCGATGATATATATATTTTCTACCGGACTTTCGGACATGACGTAACGTATGTAATTATGAAAATCTTGTTCAATCCTATACAATTCATTTTTTATCGAGTTGATCCAGATATCCCATTTTCCATTTTCCTTTACTAACTTATGACTATGAGCTTCAGAATATAGTATAATCTCATGAACGTAAACCTGAGCTAAACGTAATGGGTGTAACACAGTTGTAGTGTCAATTTGGTAGGGAATGACATAAGTATTTCCCGTAACCACCAATCTCGCCTCTTCAGTAAAGATGACTGGATTACTTAATGTTGACTCATCCGTATCTGCAGCGGGACAGACGATCGGCAAGTAACCCAGGATTACCTGGAAGGTAAACAATATCTCACTATTTTGTTTTCACTACTATTTTCTATATTCAAGGGGATGGGGCATTACATACGGCAAAGGTTGTACTCTACTATGTGATCGTAGAGAATATCTAGGTATATTATGTACAATATCATCATCAATATTATTACCTACTCTATCATCCTCACAGTCACTCTCACTCTCACTGTCATCCAGAATTAAGTGAGGATCATTTATACTGCTAGAACTATCAGTTTCGGGTATATCCGAGTGTATTGGATAAACACTTCGGACATTCAGATTGTCGCGAGCTAGCAATGCCTCTTCCGGCACAACTCGGACACGGTCAGTGTGAATCGTCACAGGGCGATTATCTTTAATGCGCCGTAATCTAATTACTACTTCACTTACTTTCTCTACCAATCTATACGGACCACCGTTGTATTTTGGTTGAAGCCTCTCGGACCCCATTTTAATGAAGCATTTGTACATTTTGCCAAATAAAAATAATAAAATTGGGACTTTTATGTAAGCCTCATTAACACCTACCCTGATGCTGCATCACAACGTAGATTTTGCAGACTGTTCACAACTCTGTTTCCAGTAGTCCTGCGATTGGTGAAGTTGTAGTAATTTCTGCATGTTGTCATGCTGTGGCAGGCCAAGGTTGCAAGGGCTTGTCTGTTGGCAAGCGTATCCTCATCTTTGAGGGCGGCTGTGATCTGTGCATGTCGTAGCTTCCGGCTGCCCACTCTCCCAACAATACCTGCCCTCAGTCCCATCTTGGCAATGATCTTCCCTACATTTTCTATTGAGAGTCGAGAGCAACATTGGCCATCGGGGTTGTTGCCTTACCGATTCACAAAAATCTTACATTTTGGCCTTACACATGTGGCAACTATTGGGCGATAATATTTCATGTACGCCTCAAGAGCAGCTGCCTCTGTACTGCCTAAGTATAAGATGCAGGGGTCTTTGGACCCCGTTTTGTGTCGTGATACCTGTATGCAAGTTACCTTTCTGCCATCTTCGACTTCTGTTGATCTTCCCTCGTATTCGCCGATTGTAAATTCAGTAAACTCCTGATTTCTTCGTAGGCATCGAACGGACAGTCTCACAATCAGTGCATCTCGCAAGCTGACAAAATCTTGTTTTATAAGTGGCTTTGCTAGTGCACGTCCATCGTGGATTAATGATGTCACATTGTTTATGGGAATTTCAACAGCATCATTAGTTTCCAGGAGATGTACATCTTCCATCGCCAAAATCGCGGCCTCGTTTTGCTGTTTACGGTGTTCTTTCTGTCCTACCTCTTCCGTGCCAAAGTATTCTGTGGAAGGAAATAAGACATAACACAATAAATAGTTGTACAACTCGTGGAATCACTTTTACAAATATATAAAACGAAAATATGAAACATTAAAATAATTACTCGATAACATTATTAACATTATACTTACTTTTTGCTTTGGCGACCGCTCGCCTGACGGGGCCCCCCTAGGAGAGTTTCTGTTACTTGGAATTGTTGATTCTCAGTTTCTTTGAGAAAATTGAGAGCATGCAGACAGGAGTCCGTCATCATTCTAAGTGTGCTCGCGGAGAGGTTTTCAGAGCGTGCCATTATTGATCCTCCGGTCATGGCAGCTTCCCGGGTGAGCTGAATTATCTTAAGCCCCCCAAAGGGATTTCTCAGAAATTCCTCCTCTGTTCCGCGTGGCCCAAAGAGTGCATCTCTTAGAAGACGGGTTTTTTTCTTGATTGTCACTGTTTTCATCGGTTGGGTGTCCTCTAGGTAAGCCTCGTACTCCTTAAAGAACAGTTTGACGTGGTCATTCTCGTTGATAGCTATGGTGCCAGCTACTATTGGTACATCCTCAACTTCGGCAGGTGACGTTGCTTTATTTTTCTGCAAAATAGTTCAATGTTCATGTGAAATATGTCTAATTAATGATTCAAAATATATACAATAAAAGTTGTACTGTTTTAGTTGGCATATAATTATTTACAAATGCATTACAAGGTTTCTTTACTTTAAAGTGAAGAGCTTTTATTTCTTTAATATTTGGCCTATATATTATTAAGAAAATAATTGAATTATGGAAAGCAAACCTTATGTACGTGTCTGAGGAGTTCCTGGTATTCCATGGAGTCTTTGTTTTGTTGTGAACATTTCTTAAGTGCATATCGATCCGTTTAACTGATTTTGAGCAGAAGGGACAATCATATAGGGTTTTTTTTTTGCATTTCTTGGTGGCAGGGACCTTTTCCTAGAGAACCTACTCTCTGCAGCCAAAACATTCTCTCTATCGTAGTTAGTTAGGTACGAGTGGCAAATGCCCATGTGCTTCCGTAGGTTGACCGATTCGCTGTAGCAACCGGCGACTGGGCATGGTCTGCTAGGTGTCTTTGTTGTCTTGCAGATCACTCTGGGATATTTACGATTTCGGCCTTTGTTTGCATTTAGAAGCTTTCTTGCACACTGCCACTGCAAGAGTGTAGTATTTTTTTCTCGGTTTTTCTTTTTCTTCAGTTCATCTAGTTCAGTTGTTTTCTTTTCTATTTCGTGGTCGTATAAACGGTTAATAGTCCGTAAAGTCTTAGTTTTGCGGACACGATCGATCTCCTCGTCCATTTGTCGTCTATGCTGAAGAGAGAAGTGCTTCCTTGCATGTACTCGGTCATCTACACTTTGAAGTACCAGCTTTTTTAATTCATCAATCCTCTCTTCTGTTAGTTCTGTGTAGGAAAGGAAAATTCTTTGAAATACTATATTACTGTACAATTATTAGGAACCTAAACATATAACACATCGCAAGTATTACACATGGAAGGAATATGTTAGAGAGTATGGGTCTGTGGGTTCAAGGATTGTGTGGGTGAGAATGAAAGTAGGAATACAAACGTGGGTGATTGTGTGTGTGTGTATGCCCGACAGAGGATCAACTTGAAAGCAAGAAAGAGGAGTTCTGGATGAATGCGGAGGAGAATTTTGACAAGAACGAAAGAATAATTCTGATTGGGGATATGAATGGTAAGGTGGGTGATATGAAAGTCGAGGGAGTGGTGGGAGGGTGGGGGGTACCATCAGAGGTGAATGGGAATGGTAGAGCAATTGTGGACGTATGTGTGGGGAGGAGGCTTTGGATAGCCAACACCTTCTTTCGACACAGAATGATCCACAGGTACACGTGGAAACGGGTGATCATGAAGGATAAGACAGTGGTGGAAAGAAAGACATTGATTGATTATGTATGTGTCGATGAACAAATGAAGAAATCTGTGATGGATGCTAGGGCGTATAGGGGTATTGGAAGGGATCTGTCAGATCATTATGTAGTAGTAACTAAGGTTAGGATACAATAGAAGTGGGTGAGGAGAGCTGGAGGGAGGCGATAGAAAGGTGGAATGGTGAGGAGGGTGGAGAGGTTACAGGAGGAAATCAGGGAAGAGTACAGGAGAGCGGTAGAAAGACGACTAGGTGGGTTCGACCTGGAAGTTATGGTGGAAGTGGAAGAGATGAGCAAGGTGTTTAAGGATGAGATCTGTGCAGCATGTGTGGAGGGGTGTGGAGTGAGGAGAAGAGGGAGGGGAGTGAAAGGTACAGCATGGTGGACAGAAGAAGTAAAGATAGCTGTGGAAGAAAAGAAGAAAGCATATAGAGAGTGGTTGGGTAGTAGAGGGAATGAAGATTTCGAGAGACAGAAACGAGCCAGGTATGTGGAGAGTAAGAGGGTGGTGAAGAGAGTAGTGAAGGAAAATATAGCTATGATTTAGTATGTATGAGAATGAGAATACAAATATGTTATTTAGCAAGTTTCTGAAATATCGTGAATGTGGGTGAAAAACGAGCGATAACATTATTGTTTTGGCCGCGGCTAGAGGCTTTTTGGCCCAAGCTGCCTAGTAGAATGGGCGAGCGTTTTACTATACTGGATTTTAACAGGGTAGGCGGGAGGTGGAGAGCGCGGCTCACTTCCTCCAATGTAGGCCGGAGAGGGTAGGCCAGGCACGCCACAAAGTGTTAATGTCAACCACTGTGTAAAAAATCATAAAAATGCATCGAGTACTTTTCGAATTCCGCACCATTTTTCATTGTTTAGCCATATTTCATATTTTGAAATATAGGATAGGATTCAAGTTTTAAACACTCCTATAAGCAGGTTCAAACGCAACACACTTTACGATGCACTGGGGGAGGTACATTTTCCCTGTGAGATGCCCTCGAACATAGTACGACGAAATGCGAATATGCAGTATACTTACAACAAAACTGTGTTCGACGGCCGTAATCGCAATAGAGGGAGCTGGTGGCAGAAATTTCATCATGGGAGACGATTGGAACACCTCGAAGGTGTGTCCTCGTTGTTAGGTAGATGCTTCCTGTCCGAAGGCTAGTTACTGACTGACCTGAGTCAAGAAATGTTCCCTAATAATAACTAGCATTGGCTCAAAGGACTAGCCGGTAACCTGCACACATAAACGAAGCACTAGACAATACCCTTATGAACGAAGCACCTAGAGTCCTAGACGGTACCCTGTCCAGATGAACGAAACAACTGTGCCCAAATGGAAGACGCACTAGACGGTACCCTGCCATTCTCAAAAACAAAACATTATATATAACATTTTCCACACATGGAGAGCCAATAATTGAAGTCTCTATTCACAATGCTCCCTAATATTAATATTCCTGACAGGCCAGATGCAAAATGACTATTATACGAAGCATGACCTAGGTGTATGACGTACTATACGAAGCATGGCCTAGGTGTATGACGTACTATACGAAGCATGGCCTAGGTGTATGACGTACTATACGAAGCATGGCCTAGGTGTATGACGTACTATACGAAGCATGGCCTAAGTGTATGACGTACTATACGAAGCATGGCCTAGGTGTATGACGTACTATACGAAGCATGGCCTAAGTGTATGACGTACTATACGAAGCATGGCCTAGGTGTATGACGTACTATACGAAGCATGGCCTAGGTGTATGACGTACTATACGAAGCATGGCCTAGGTGTATGACGTACTATACGAAGCATGGCCTAAGTGTATGACGTACTATACGAAGCATGACCTAGGTGTATGACGTACTATACGAAGCATGGCCTAGGTGTATGACGTACTATACGAAGCATGGCCTAGGTGTATGACGTACTATACGAAGCATGGCCTAGGTGTATGACGTACTATACGAAGCATGGCCTAGGTGTAACGACGTACTATACGAAGCATGGCCTAGGTGTAACGACGTACTGTACGAAGCATTGATTAGATGACCAACACACTTTACGAAGCATTGGGGGAGGTACATTTTCCTGTGAAATGCCCTCAGCCGTCATCGAGAATTGATGGAGAGTCGCTTTTCGAAAAAATTAGCTTTTTCTCGAAAAAAGATTGTTTGTAATTTGTCAACGACGAAATGTTTCACACACACAAATTTAGACCCTCCGGAAAAAAGGTTCACCGCCGACTCAAGTTGAATAGCAGAATTTATTTTTGGTGAGTCGTCTGCCTGGGGTTATCGGAGCTCTCGAATCGAAGTATTTCCGATCGCTCCCAAAGCCCTCCAACTCACGTTGGACAGCAGAAGATCGCCTACATTTTTGTGTGAAGAATCACATGCTTTTCCAAGAAAGATAATTTTGTCACTATTTTTCAACATTTATCGATGTAATATACGAAG
Organism: Paralithodes platypus; assembly: GCA_032716605.1. Taxonomy (NCBI): domain Eukaryota; kingdom Metazoa; phylum Arthropoda; class Malacostraca; order Decapoda; family Lithodidae; genus Paralithodes; species Paralithodes platypus. The sequence goes on from CM064578.1 coordinate 18,923,777, forward strand.
CATAGCCTCGTTTAACGACGCAATCGAAGCATCGCATCGGTGAACGACGCAAAATACGAAGCATCGCCTCGGTAAACGACGCAATATACGAAGCATTGCCTCGTAAACGACGCAATATACGAAGCATAGCCTCGGTGAGCATGTTAAAATGTTCACAACTGGAAATCAACTATGATTGCCTCTATCAAAAAATCGTACTCTGAGTACGGAATACTTAAAATCCCGCCAGTGGCGGGAGAATCGCCGGCACTACTCGCCGGTAAAATGGACAATAAATAAAATTCTTCCTACCAATAAATGCCTACAGTGGCCGATAAAGGCGCTGAATGCAAGGTTTACCGCGACGCCTTGTGGCAAATGGGCTACATCGCGGAGCTATCCACCCTCCCTCTCCTTCAACAATTCTATAATATATGCAGTTAATCGAAAGTTCTGTAGCTGACACATACTTTGGTCTATGCATACTTTGTTTTATTTGTTTTATATATTATAAAATCACCCATATTCATAAATAATGTATATTTACAATACAAAGTCAGCAGTTATTTTCCCGCCAATTTTGTTATGATAATTAATCAGCTTATATGTTTGTAGTCAGTATCAGCTGCATATGGACTTTCCCTTATCATATATCATAAATAATTTATACTGTATAATAAAAACTTGTAGAATCACACACAAATTGAGATAAACTGTGCATATCCTAGGTGTTGGGCATAATGATGTCTACAGTCGTAGCTCTGGCGATAGTTCAGAAGCGTCCACCAGAGGTCTCAAAGGAATTGTTGGTAGGGAGAATTAGTGTTTGTTGTTTTTATTATTTCTCCTAAATTTCTGTGGGTGAAAGATGTCGTGGAAAAATAATTGACAACTCGATTTCTTTACATTTTTCACACACACACAAATTTAGACCCTCCCGAAGAAAAAAGGTTCACCGCCAACTCAAGTCGTATAGCAGAATTTATTTTTGGTCAGTCGTCTTACTGGGGTGGTCGTAGCTCTCGGATCGAAGTATTTCCGATCGCTCCCAATTCCACCAACTCACGTTGGACAGCAGAAGATCGCCGAAAGATTTGTGTGTTAAAATGAAAGTCAAAAGGTTAAATGAGATAGTCGTTACCCACAGATCCTTCATAAGCTGAATACAATTGTCTAATCATGATAGCCAGAATAAACTGCCAATTAAAGTGCATTAACCGTCAAGGGGTTGATAATTATTTGTTTAATTATCTTATATTGGTTCAGGAGTGATTTATCGAGAGGACTTCCCTAGTGGTTAAGGCCCCATTAATTGCCCTTTCCATTCACATATGCATAGCCTACGTGAGTTGCAGTTGGGATTTGTGTACATGCTTAGATTGATATGCAGGATTCGAAGTTGCATAATAAATCGTAGGCAGTGTCCACCATCCTTTAACTGTCTTCGTGGTATGATGCATAAGGTGTTGATTTTCGGTGTGAGCATCCTGGGTTCGAATCCACGGACTGCCACATGTGTTTGTAAATGTCATAAATAGATTTTAGGAGTATAGTTGGTTGTTGGAAGGAACATAATAATTGCTATTGGTTCAGGAGTGATTTATCGAGAGGACTTCCCTAGTGGTTAAGGCCCCATTAAATGCTCTTTCCATTCACATATGCATAGCCTACGTGAGTTGCAGTTGGGATTTGCGTACATGCTTAGATTGATATGCAGGATACGAAGTTGCATAATAAATCGTAGGCAGTGTCCACCATCCTTTAACTGTCTTCGTGGTTTGAAAGGTTTGAAAGGTTTATTAACTCGAGCGACCCCAAGTGGGGTATTAAGAGTACATACTTCAATACAAATACAAAATACAATAACACATATACAAAACCACAACATTATTTGCACATAATAATATTTCAACTTAACTGGTGGCCTTGTTGTAAGTTCAAGACTTTATGTCTTGAAATAATTCATAATTTCTCCTACAAATTTGGCAAGTTTTAATATAACTGCATGTTGTGTACTGCTGAAAAACGGTGAAATTTTCATAGAATTAGGATTATTATAATAATATTTGTTAAGGTACTGCCTTCTGTAAACATTAAAATGTGAACATTTGAACAAAACATGGAATTCATCGAGATATATCGCCTATTTTCTGTATCCGCTTAGAGTCTTCAATAATTATATTCCAGTATTCATGGGGTTATTGGATTTAAGACATTTTAGTGTTCTATGTAAGTTTTTTTCATATTATATTTTAACACGTCTAATTACTCTTTTATGGTGTTTTGCTTTATTACGTAGGGTCTCCTTTGCACGATCATCTGTTTTTTTATATAAAACATTCTTAAGCCGCATGTATTCCTTCTTTGATGCCTTGCACTCATTATTAAACCAAGGTTTATTATTTGTTGTCTTACGATGTAAATATTTATGATTGCTTGTAATTACTTTACACATTCCAGTGTCTCTTGCAGGTTGGAGAAATATATCACACAAATCATTTGTTACATTATCAATTGATTCCTGATTTGTTTCCTCAATAGCGTCTAACTTTAATTTTAAATAATTTATTTTGTTAATGTCAAAGGTATTAAGATAATCATTTTTTTTTTGTCTGAATTCCATTTAGATTTTACATAAATGTGTGTTATATTCGTCTCCATCTCCTTAATTAACAAATTCCTCGAGCGTGTATCCTTAATACAGATGTGCATTTGTAAGGGCCTATATTTATCTGATAACAAAGAGTCAAATATATCTATATTAAAATTCCTAATGTTATGACAAATATTTGGAGAACAAATAAAGTAATCAATAACACTTGTGTCTTCACAGGTCGCTGCACCGATACATTTGTTATGGTGTGATGCATAAGGTGTTGATTTTCGGTGTGAGCATCCTGGGTTCGAATCCACGGACTGCCACATGTGTTTGTAAATTTCATAAATCGATGTTAGGAGTATAGTTGGTTGTTGGAAGGAAGGAACATAAAAATTTGTATAAATTCTATGATATTGTGACTATAAATTCAAGGAGTCTGTACTTTTCGATTTAAACATACACAAAGAATACATTTGGTTTTAATACATATTAAATTGCAAGCAAATTAGCACATTTCAGAACACCTGTATATTGCCTTGAGGGCCTGATCAAATGATCCCGAGGGCCTGATCAGGCCCCCGGGCCGGACGTTCCCCACCCCTGCTCTAGACGGTGCAGGGTGGGGCCAGGTAGTCACTCTCTAGGTGGAGCAGCCCGGCCAGGTAGTCTCTCTCTAGGTGGAGCAGCCCGGCCAGGTAGTCTCTCTCTAGGTGGAGCAGCCCGGCCAGGTAGTCTCTCCTAAATGTGTTCTCTCCTAAATTTTTGTGGGTGAAAGATGTCATGGAAAAATAATTGATAACTTGATTTCTTTAATAGGACAGCGTGAGCGCGCTTATTGCTGTTGATTATGGGCAAGATGTTAGCTAAACAATCTTTGACTCAGAGAGAGAGAGAGAGAGAGAGAGAGAAAGAAAGAGAGACAGACAGACAGAGTGTGTGTGTGAGAGAGAGAGAGAGAGGGAGGGAGTCAGTCCCTGCATGCAAACATTGCAATCGTTGCACTTTTTAAATTTTTGATTGACACCATCGAAGGTGAGTCTGCCTCTCTCTCTCCCTCTCTCTCACACACACACATTGTGTCTCTCTGTGTCTATTTGTTTTCAAATTAGGAAAGACCTCACAGAGAGAGTACAAAGGTAAGGGAACATTGGAAAGGGAAATACTGCCCTGGAACTAATGTCCATGGCAGGATTAGGAGAGAGCGAGAGAGAGAGAGAGAGAGAGCAGTGTTGCAAGCCTATTAATGAGTGGAGGCCTTTTTTAAACTTAAAACTTAATAAGCCAGTTTCGCGCCAGGCAATAATTTGATTTTTTGACGTTTTTATCTACCAACACATCCTTGTATTTCGATAAATGAGCTACCATCGGCTTTGGTATTGATTGAACTTGAAGATAAGCAAATAAAAAATAGAATAATTACAAAACAAACACATTGGGGCACTCCATAACAAGTATTATAACATAACAATCGAAATACCTTATTTCCAACTCGCGCTAGCTAAATTTTTTGACAACAAATAGTTTTATTTGCATACATATATGGACGCGAAATTTTATGAGGATTCCAACGGTTACTTCAGAATTACGATAAACCAAATAGTTACGGAGATACAATTATCTACCTAGCAGTCTGTGATCATTTTCCACTCATCCTATGACTGTAATGACTTTAAACTCCGTGTGTCCAGGCATTTTGGCTCGAACATTCCTTGATTTTGGCTCCGTCACTCTTTCAACTATGGAGAAGGCACTCGTCACAGGCAGTTCTGCCTTTTGTCTCACTAACTCACATAACAAAATGATCTACTAACTATAAAATTACATTTTTTTTTACATCAGTCTCGCTCTACAGGTTTTGTGTGAGTCAATTATTTAGCAAGAATAAGATTACCCTCTTTATTGGTTATTAAGGATGTATAAAATCTAGCGTTACCAATAATGCTATTGTAAAGTAGGTTTGTAACTAAATATATTAAGAAATCAATGGACCTTATATTATTGATTGGCAATATTTGTCAAGATTGTATTATTGGTAACCTAAAGAAATATTGAATTAAGAAATGTTATGTTACGTGCAATAGTTTGAAAGCCCCATAAATGAAATATATGCGTATATAATCCATACCAAGTGTGTTTTAAAGCCCCATAAATGAAATATATGCGTATATAATCCATACCAAGTGTGTTTTAAAGCCCCATAAATGAAATATATGCGTATATAATCCATACCAAGTGTGTTTTAAAGCCCCATAAATGAAATATATGCGTATATAATCCATACCAAGTGTGTTTTAAAGCCCCATAAATGAAATATATGTGTATATAATCCATACCAAGTGTGTTTTAAAGCCCCATAAATGAAATATATGCGTATATAATCCATACCAAGTGTGTTTTAAAGCCCCATAAATGAAATATATGCGTATATAATCCATACCAAGTGTGTTTTAAAGCCCCATAAATGAAATATATGCGTATATAATCCATACCAAGTGTGTTTTAAAGCCCCATAAATGAAATATATGCGTATATAATCCATACCAAGTGTGTTTTAAAGCCCCATAAATGAAATATATGCGTATATAATCCATACCAAGTGTGTTTTAAAGCCCCATAAATGAAATATATGTGTATATAATCCATACCAAGTGTGTTTTAAAGCCCCATAAATGAAATATATGCGTATATAATCCATACCAAGTGTGTTTTAAAGCCCCATAAATGAAATATATGCGTATATAATCCATACCAAGTGTGTTTTAAAGCCCCATAAATGAAATATATGCGTATATAATCCATACCAAGTGTGTTTTAAAGCCCCATAAATGAAATATATGCGTATATAATCCATACCAAGTGTGTTTTAAAGCCCCATAAATGAAATATATGCGTATATAATCCATACCAAGTGTGTTTTAAAGCCCCATAAATGAAATATATGTGTACATAATCCATACCAAGTGTGTTTTAAAGCCCCATAAATGAAATATATGCGTATATAATCCATACCAAGTGTGTTTTTTTCTCACAACAATTCTGACAACAATAAACACGGAGATGCTGCAACGCCTCCCTTTTCAATCGTCTTTATATACCGACCTTGTTGTTAAGTTTTGCTATTCACAATTTACTGTTAAATAGAATACGAAATCACAGGTCATATATTCACATAAATGAAAATGCTCCCTGTTTTTAGAACGGGATTAAATTATTAATGGGGACTGATCATTCGTTGCTCCCGTTTATCTTTTTCGCCTTTAATCTCTTCCTGTTTTTGTAATCTGTTAACAGTTAATTCATCAGGCTTTATGTATCTTTACTGGTTCATCTTTCTCTAGATTGTTAGTAGCTATATCTCAAACATTCGAAGGATGGAAGCGTCGAGGATCTGTTGTCGCCCAGTTTCTCCTCTGTCGCTGAAGAACTTGCTCCACCTGTTCAACTCTTTAAAGGCTCTACATTTGTTGGCGAATTTGATTACCGATTCTCGAAGTTGTTGGTCTCTCTTGTCTGTAAAGATGGTTGATTTATTTTTCATGAAAGAAGCAATTTCACAATAAAAGGATCTGGCGGAGCCAGCAAGTAGATTTTGAGCCCTACATATCTTGGCCCATGTGCCATTTCTGTCATTCAATGTAGCGAGATTATTGTCCAACTCGACCGTGCGTACAGGCCTCTGTTGACAGGTAATGTTCCTTTCCAAGTACCTATTAGCTGCAGCTAGGTCCCAGGATCTGATAAGTATGTTCGAAGGGGGTAGGGCGGACTGGGGTCCATTTCTGCCTAGGGTACATCACCTTAGACCCCTAGCATCGAAATGTATTAAAAGAGAAATTGGCCCAGGCAGGCGCGCCGCAGAGGCAGGAGGCCGAGGAGAGAGAGAGAGAGAGAGGGCAGACACGTGTCCCTCCTCCTCCAGGCCCGCAACACCCACCCACCCACCCAGGCACACACACACAGCAAGATGGGCAGAGGGAGGCGGCGGCCTTCACTATATAGGAAGGAGACGGCTCCCAATTTCCGCCCCCTCCCCCTTTTCGACCCCCGTTTGGGGGTATGCTCGGCACCCACCCCTGGTAGATCCGGACCCCTGTCCGAGACTGACAAACTGACTCGTAGGTAGGTGGAGGAGGTTGTGTGTGTGTGGCAGTCAGCTAGAATGGGCGTGGCATGTGGGTCAATTATTTTTCCACGACATCTTTCACCAACAATTTTGTACCAGTGCTAACATTTTTATGGGATTATTTTTGGTGAGTCGTCTGACGGGGGGTACGACACATTATACGAAACATGACCTAGGGCTGTATACGACGCATTATACGAAGCGTGATAGCGAGAGGGAGAGTGTGTACGTCGTCGGAGCACAGCCACCGCCGCCGTATTCTGTGTGCTTGCTGCACTGTGTTGCCTGTGTTGGTGCACCTGTGCGACGCATTATACGAAGCTTGACAGCGAGAGGGAGAGTGGGTAACTCTCTCTCTCTCTCTCACACACTGTGTCTGTGTCTGTCTCTCTCTCTCTCTCTCTCTCTGAGTCAAAGATTTTTTAGCTAATAGGAGAGAGACTATCTGGCCGGGCTGCTCCACCCAGAGAGATTTTTGTGGGATTATTTTTGGTGAGGCGTCTGCCTGGGGGTACGACACATTATACAGAACATGACCTAGGACAGTATACGAAGCATGACCTAGCTATACGACGCATTATACGAAGCGGGACAGCGAGCGGGAGAGTGTGTACGTCGTCGGAGCACAGCCACAATCGCAGTATTCTGTGTGCTTGCTGCACCGTGTTGCCTGTGTTGGTGCACCTGTGCCAACACAGGCACATACGAGACCGTATTCGGCCCCTCGATTGGGTTATGAAACGATCTTTCACCCACAAAAATTTAGGAGAGAAGACATTGTAAAAACTAGGAAGGACACATAAAAGAAAAAAATGAAAAATTCAATTTTATTTTCCGATTTACATTATACGAAGCATGACCTAGCTATACGACGAATTATAAGTACGAAGCACCACAGTACCAGTTACTCCCAATAATTTTAGGTCACTTCACTTGATCCTAAAGTTAAGAAAGTGGAGGATCTGATGGGAGGGGATTGAGAGGTAGTTAGTCGGCTGTTGTCAAAGATACCCAGAGAGAGAGTACCTGGCCGGGTTGCTCCACTCAGAGAGGCGACTACCTGGCCGGGCTGCTCCACCTAGAGAGAGACTACCTGGGCGGGCTGCTGCGGCGTCGCCGCTGTGCGGGTCCCTGTCGTGATTTTCACACACAAATCTTTAGGCGATCTTCTGCTGTCCAACGTGAGTTGGTGGAATTGGGATCGATCGGAGATACTTCGATCCGAGAGCTACGACCACCCCTGTCCGACGACTCACCAAAAATAAATTCTGCTATACGACTTGAGTTGGCGGTGAACCTTTTTTCTTCGGGAGGGTCTAAATTTGTGTGTGTGTAAAACATTTAAAGAAATCGAATTGTCAATTATTTTGCCACGACCATCTTTCACCGAGAGAAGAACTTGTAAAAACTAGGACAAATCAAAGAAAAACATGAACAATTCCATTTTATTTTCCGATTTACATTATACGAAGCATGACCTAGCTATACGACAAATTATAAGTACGAAGCACCACAGTACCAGTTACTCCCATTAATTTTAGGTCACTTCACTTGATCCTAAAGTTAAGAAAGTGGAAGTCTGGGATCCACACCCCAAAAAGTGCAAAAAAAGGCATTTTATTATGACACCCCTGCTGTAAAATGTTTGACCCTTGGAACATGATAAGGGAAGTGTTGGACATCTGAAAAGTGAATTTGGACACTTGGTTCGGATTGCGCAACGTGAGGACACTCAATTTTACGAAGTTAAGACAGGAATTTTAAAAGCGGAAAATTTTGAGGTTGAGGAAATTCAATGCATCATATCTCCTTACTGTGACACTTTATTGCAACAAATGACCACTCATTTTTTTCGTCATGATGCCAGCTACAGAATGATAGGTAAATAATATTGATTGGTTGAACTACAAGGTCACCAGAGGTCAAAAGGTCAAGAAAATCATGTCTCACCCCAAAACTGGTATATATTTTTTACAAAGCATCTGTATAATACATTTTTCTCAATTGTAATTTAGAAAAACACTTTCATTAAACCTTGTATGTCCTACTGATGTATTTTAGAAAAGAAAATACTAATAAACTAAAAGTAAAAGGCATCACTTTTGCCTGCTGCTTAGAGATGTAATGAAAACAAATGTGAATTAGTGACAGTGACATATTCTTTAAAGTATACAGTCCTATTTACACATTGAAAATTATTGATGTAATGTCAATAAGTGGTAAAATAAGGCTTTTTATTCTTCATTAATACATATGAAATTATTGTAAAACAGACATTATGTCCTAAAGATAATAAATGTAGCAAACCTAACAGTTAAACCTATATTTTGCACTAATCGCTATCGCCGTTATCTTCAGTTAGCCGCCCACATTTTGGGGAAGTCCCATTGCAAGTGCATGCAATAATGCACTCCAGTCTAGCCTTAGCACATGGACAGTTTTTAATGCAGCCTTTCCTACACTTGCAGAATGTTAGTTTTGCTGTTGCAGGTTTACTAACTTTGCGCTTCATAACTGGGAACAATCTGCCATTACTGTCCAAATACCTGCCATACTGTTCAGGTGCAAGAAGAGTTGGATTACACACATTAGCCTGTTTGTACAGGCTAATCTGGCAAAGACTCCTAAGGACATGACAATGAAAGGAGTCTTCAGTTGGAGGAAGAGAGCGGAGATCCTGTTTGCTAGAGGCAAATATATGGGCACGTAACCTATCCAATGATGAATATCCTGGCTTGCCGTACTAATCACACCAACAGTCCCGTGCCTCATCAAACAACTTGTCACTTAGGCCTACATTAGTATGTGAGAAGCTAGTCAGCATTGTCATTTTACCTATGTGCTGCATTGCTACTTTTGCCGCTCTTTTTTTCCCTCGTCCAAATGGGAAGCTTACTGAATCACAGCCTGATAAAACATATGAAATAAGCAGAGTGTCTGTGAGTTCAAGTGCATCTTTTTCTACTGTACTAGCTAGTTTATCAACTAAATCATGAATGGGAAAGAAGATGTAGTTCTTTTCAACCCACAGTTTAGCAACATGTGGAAGTCGAGGATAATGATACATAGAAAGCATAATGATATCTGTATCAGCTACATGAACAATAAACACACTACTCTTCTGACAGCTTGCAATATGTGAAAAGATCCTGGTATCAGCTTCTTCATGATTGTGGCAACACAGTTCCTGTAACACAGTTGTACCGCAACTGGTCACACGAATTCCCTTAGTACCAACTCCTATTATCAGGGTAATCCCGTCAGGAACTGAGGATGGCTGGGTCCAAGAGGATGAAATATATGAAAGTAGGTTTGCCTTGTTCTGTGGGTTTGAAAGAAATCCTTTCCACTCTGGTATTTTCATGTTATGATCAGGGATATACTCTGGTGTCAAAACTCCCTTCACCCGCCTCTGTCGTTCACCATCCTTTAAGCTCATTTCACCAAAGTCATACCTGTCACCAACAAAGTGAACCTCTGAGCAACCGATTGGTTTCATGGCCAGAATCTTCTGCAAGTACCTCTCCTGAAGCTGACCAAAACTCTCTGATGCCAGTGTCCGATAGCGTTGTATAAATGCCATGGCGTCAATAACATACACTGATTCAGAATCAGATTGAGAAATTTCTGTCATTGGTTTCCATGAATCAGCTACCTCTTTTTGAAGTGTTTCAATAAAATCATATTTAGTTCCTTTGCGCATGGTATATCCCTCAGATGCAGTACTGTTTGGCTCAAATAATGATGGGGGATAGTCATTCCATTCATAACTAAAGGCTTCAATCTTTGCCTCATCACTTAATTCTTGTGTAAAACAAAGGGCTCTTGTAACAGTGTTTTCCACATTGATTAACTTCTTCATACAATGTCGCTTTCCTTTGCCTTGTTTCTGTTGACTGGCAAATGTCATTATCTTTGGGGTAACAATTTTAGCAGCATTGGTGGTGCTGGCATCTCTGATTGATTCTAGCCCAATCGTTCTAGCTTTGACTAGTTGTGTAGATTCAAGCGTCTCTCCTGTTGCAATGTTTATCAGCTTATCCGTCCCAAGGGTTGCAACAAACGGATTCCTCATAGTTTCTGCTACAGTGTTTCTGATTTCCAGAACCCTTTCTATATCATCTTTACTCCTCTTTTCATGGTGATCTGGGTGAAGGGATTCCATGTGCACCATCTTCTTGACATTCTCAGAGACAGATGTCAAGAATGGTAATGTTTTTATGTACTTTTCTCGAGCAGCCTCAGCATGAGTAATACCTTTGAATAAGCGAGTCTTTCCCTCATTATTGTATGTTTGTTCCAATGCAAGATCTGTCCATACACCATTGAACACACCTTCTGTCTGGTGGACAGTAAAATTGCCTGCTTCAAATTCTCTTTGTATCTCTGGTGCAGTGTTGGGTAGGTTTTTAATTTCATTTAAATAGATTGGGAGACATGACATGTACTTAGTATGTCCAGAGGAAACAGTGTACGGTAGCATGTTCTGCACCTCCAGCAGGTGTTGCTTCCAAATACCAGCTCTTTCAGCATGGATGTAGCGCTTCAAAATGAGCACCATGTCAATATACATTCCCCATAACTGAGCTGTTACTCCCAATGTGTTCTCAAAGTCTTTCCACTGTGATTCAAGCAATCCTAATTGTTTCATCACATCACCAACAAATACAACGATTCTCTCAGTGTCTTTTGTTTCATAAGCTGTCCTAAGTTTTTCCAACAGTGAAGATAGAAATCCAAGAGCTTCAGCTTCATCATTGTGCAACAACCACTGCTCAAAGGCCTCCCACTTCAGCATAAAGAACGCCTCACAGAGTAGGGAATGATAACGAACCATTTTGTAGTAGTCCTTCCCTGCCATCACCTTATTAGCTGTTCCTCTACCACATATATTACTCACAGCTAGTATGTCTTCAATGCCACTTTCCCTCATAAAGAACCCGAATAATCCCATAAAATTCATTGCAATGTGGAATCCACCCAATCGTACTATGACATCTTTATACTTGAGAGGATTTTTGTTCAACAGGCCTTTTACAATGTCATATATTGCCTGGTCACATGTGATAACAGTTTTTGATTGTCCCAGTTTCAGATTAAGGGAGATGAAATAATCCAGGGAGGTCTGGACAACATCTGGGTTTGTTGGAGTTTGAGGATACAGTGGTCCATAGCCAATACTTGTTTTATGTGCCTGTTGTCCATCATACACTTCAAAAAAGGTATTCCAAGTTGGAGTACATGAAGTGCTATCATTTCTACATGTCATCATTTGAGTGGGAAACATCCGTAAAAGGAACCATACAATATTGTCATCAATCAGAGTGTTACTAGCTACAGTGGCATCAGAAATGAGTTCTATTCCACATAACGATCTTGCCTCTTTTCTGTCCTTCAGGGTAAGGTTGCTGCTAACAGGGACAAACGCCTCGGGTTTATTGACTGTTAACTGTCTTGTCTTATTTAGAGGTACTTTTCCAGCCCCAATTATATTCTCCTGCTTTGTATATTGTTATATAATATTAGTAGTTGCATCCAGACTACCATCATCAGTTTCAGAGTGAAAGTTAAGGTTATCAAAGGCATATTGAGCAAAATGTCTGTGTATAATGTTGGATGGAATAAAGATACCTTCTTTTCTTTCCTGTTCAGTTACTTCACTCGCAATCGTTGTTAAATAACGTTGAGCACTGGCATAGCTGATGCTATTTCCAAATCTGTTTAACATGGTAACAATATTTTTGCTGTGAGTTTCTTTTAGAACATGCATTGCCAATCCTACCTGCTTAGGTGTAGGCTGTTTACAAATGTAATTACTAATATCTTGAGATAAGTTAAGAACAGTTTCTTTGTCATTTTCACTAAGATGAACTTTCTCACTGTCACCTTTGTTTTCATCACTTTCAGTAATTAACCATGCTAGATGATTGTACAATTCAACAGGAATTTGTCTTGAGGCAGTATCATACGAAATACTGAATTCATTGTCTACATCAATATGCATTCTTTTTGCAGCTGCTTTTACCTCTGTTCTTAGATGCTTTGCCAAAGGGTATGAGCTAATGTCAACATTTGTCATTGGATTAGGATCATCATCAACATCATCATCACTATATACCTGATATTCCTCTAATTCAGATTTCAGACCCACAACTTGATCACACAACTCCTTCACAGTCAATGAAGATGGACACATTAAACATGATGCACCCTTTAAAGAGACAAACTGAATGCTACTGCCAAAGTGTTTTGTCAACCGTTTTATCAGTCTGTCTTTTCTATAGCCAGACTTTGTAGCAATGTCATACTGAGACAACAGTTCATTGTACCTTTTTAAAATCTGATCAATGGAGTAGGCATGTTTGTCATTCAAAAGTCCATGGGAAATCTCCGACACAAGCGCTAAAAATGCTGAATCATACTCGGTCATGACTGCTGAACTGCCACTGTCAGTGTTAGGTTTGCCACGTGCAGCCATAAACCTGTTCATGCATCTGAGATGATAGCTAAAGTCATTGGCAATTAGATCTAAGCATGTATCTCCATGCCCTTGAATTTTCAGTAACACAGTTTCGTCATTTAGTTCCTTAGCTTTCTTGTGAATTGATGCCTGTCTTTCATAGCTAGCAACTGCAGTCAGCAGCCTATCACCTTTTCCATCACGTTCTTTTTCACACAAGAAACACACAAGCTTATAATCAATAATTCCTGTTCTACTGGTTCGACCCGATGTGCTAGATGTTCTCCATTTCATTTTCTGTTTTCAACCGTTTTGCCTGTACATTTTTCTTATGTGTATAATCACTTCGACAGTTCACATGACACATAGGTTGCCTTCTAAGGATCTCATCAGCATTTTGTAGGTCATTCCAAAGTCACATGATCTCTTCTTGTTTCTACTGCATCTTTGAATGTATTGAAACCCCTGCTTGTTAATTTACACATACGTCCAAGCTCATCAGTAGTACTTTGGCATATCAAACACCTGGAATAATCAGTTATTGTTGAACAGGGCTGCTTGCGCTTTGTTGTTATCACAGGATCCATCGTGGATGTCAAGGAAGCAGCAGTATCACCTGTCGGACAAGAAAAGTGTATCGTTAGTAATTTCTTCAAATTGGATTATACAAATAAATGCATAGTGCTGCCTTATATTCCTACTCCACAAGCATATCCCACTCACATAAAACATTATAAAGGTGTAAAAAGTTGGGTAGAACTATAATTTCTTCATAAATCATACTAGAATATATTCTTAAACCCATTTCTTTGATAAAAATACAAAATGTTAGGTGAGACATGATTGTCGAGATCTTTTGACCTCTGGTGACCTTCTAGTTCACCCAATCAATATTATTTACCTATCATTCTGTAGCTGACATCATGACGAAAAAAATGAGTGGTCATTTGTTGCAATAAAGTGTCACAGTAAGGAGATATGATGCATTGAATTTCCTCAACCTCAACATTTTCCGCTTTTAAAATTCCTGTCTTAACTTCGTAAAATTGAGTGTCCTCACGTTGCGCAATCCGAACCAAGTGTCCAAATTCACTTTTCAGATGTCCAACACTTCCCTTATCATGTTCCAAGGGTCAAAAAATTTACAGCAGGGGTGTCATATCAAAGTGCTGTTTTGCGGCCTTGGATCCCAGACTACTGGGTGGGAAGCTCCAGTTTTTGATGGAGGTAGAGTGTCAGCCTCTTTACAGCTCGCATTTAATCACATTGATATCTCAAGTATATGACGTCGAAATATATATTTTGCTACATAATTGTGTGTTTTGATTGTGAGAAGGGCTGCGGATAGACATAAACTAAGTGAATTAATGCTAAAATAGCTACACCACTTGCAGCTACATAACCACTTCCTATACCTACGCCACGGCGATTGGTATGAAACGAAAACATTCGGTTGTGTAGCAGGAGGAACTGTTTTTCAGATGCCTATTTACTAAGAATCATTGAACAATACATTTAACCTAGCCTAACTTAACCTAGTATATTAGTGGACTATTTATGAATGTAAAATGTAAAAATATATTGTAACATTACCAAATTATTGAGATAAATACAAGTCTACACGCATACACAGGATTATGCCTACAACCTCCGAAAAGTTCAAAATATTTCCTCATATATTATAATGCTCCAAATATAAAACATAATCACGCAAACTTGTAGATTGAGTCATATTGAAATATAAGTGTCAATATAAATCCATATTACTCTAAATTATTGGTGAAACAGCACAATATAAACGATCGTTTAGTGCCGAGGTAACGACAGGGGCTTCGTCAGGCTATAGCCTATATTTTGCGAAAAACTTCCTCATAGCTAATTATATAAGCTTCACACGCAAAACATAGCAACATTAACACCTTACGAGCGGCCTATGCGGTTTATTTATGTGTACCGCACAGCGGGGTGTTTTTAGCCAAAATAGGGCTGTTTACGTGATAATTTTCATGCCTAAATAAGACCCAGAACGTAAAACAAGTACCTATCCCTGAAAGGGCATAAACAGAGCTTTCGAATGACACCATAACGATCCTTGTATGATGGATAGTTTTCTTGCAATAACCGTGCAACGCGAGTGCAAAAAGCAGGTAATTCGGTACTTTCAGTACATAATTGAGTATGTAGCGAGTGAGAGAGGGAGGAGGGAGCTGAGATTTGTGTCAGTAGGTTCGCCGCGGTGGTCTGGAGCAGTCATACGCTTGCTAGTCTCCTGCCACCACTTGTCTCTCTCTCTCAGCCACATTACGTGCTGAAATTGCCACTCGAGTTATGTCGAGCGCCGCCACATAGTCCAGCTTTATTTAACTCGACTTATGTTGCTCGCCGCTAAATAAGGGTTAACGTATAGATTGGGTCCTATTACACAAAGTTTGTCAATATCAATCCATATTATTTTACAGTTTAAGTGAAACCACTGTTCTATAGCCTACGCCACGGCGATTATACCGAATTGAAAAAGTTCAAAATATAAATTTCCTCATAATATGAGGAATTTACATCTACAATTATAATGCAATATGACTCAATCTACACGTTAGTGTAATTTTGTTTTAAATTTGAAGCTTATATTATAAGCTTCAAATTTAAAACAAAATTACACTAACGTGTAGATTGAGTCATATTGCATTATAATTGTAGATGTAAATTCATATTGCTATACATTAAAGTATAGGTGAAAGGACCAATATAGGCTAAGGTCGGACGTTGTTATTGTTGTGTCGAAGACTCACGCAGCCAAGACGCTTGGCGTGTGTGATAGGATTTGCTGGCGCTACTGGTTGGAAACGGAGACTGGAGATTGGAGATTGACGAGAATTTAGCCCAGTGTGATGCCCGCTTTAGTCGGCCGTTGTCAAAGATACCCAGAGAGAGACTACCTGGCTGGGCTGCTCCGCCCAGAGAGGCGACTACCTGGCCGGGCTGCTCCACCTACAGTAGAGAGAGACTAACTGGCCGGGCTCCTGCGGCTACTCACCCACAAAAATTTAGGAGAGACAAAATTTAGGACGAAGACGAGCTGTGCCGTGTTGCCTGTGTTGGAGCACCTGTGCGACGTATTATACGAAGCGTGACAGCGAGAGAGAGAGTGTGTACGTCGTCGGAGCACAGCCTCCGCCGCCGTATTCTGTGTGCTTGCTGCGCTGTGTTGCCTGTGTTGGTGCACCTGTGCGACGCATTATACGAAGCTTGACAGCGAGAGGGAGAGTGGGTAACTCTCTCTCTCTCTCACACACTGTGTCTGTGTCTGTCTCTCTCTCTCTCTGAGTCAAAGATTTTTTAGCTAATAGGAGAGAGACTATCTGGCCGGGCTGCTCCACCCAGAGAGATTTTTGTGGGATTATTTTTGGTGAGGCGTCTGCCTGGGGGTACGACACATTATACGGAACATGACCTAGGACAGTATACGAAGCATGACCTAGCTATACGACGCATTATACGAAGCGTGACAGCGAGCGGGAGAGTGTGTACGTCGTCGGAGCACAGCCACAATCGCAGTATTCTGTGTGCTTGCTGCACCGTGTTGCCTGTGTTGGTGCACCTGTGCCAACACAGGCACATACGAGACCGTATTCGGCCCCTCGATTGGGTTATGAAACGATCTTTCACCCACAAAAATTTAGGAGAGAAGAAATTGTAAAAACTTGGAAGGACAAATAAAAGAAAAACATGAAAAATTCCATTTTATTTTCCGATTTACCTTATACGAAGCATGACCTAGGTATACGACGAATTATAAGTACGAAGCACCACAGTACCAGTTACTCCCATTAATTTTAGGTCACTTCACTTGATCCTAAAGTTAAGAAAGTGGAGGATCTGATGGGAGGGGATTGAGAGGTAGTTAGTCGGCTGTTGTCAAAGATACCCAGAGAGAGAGTACCTGGCCGGGTTGCTCCACCCAGAGAGGCGACTACCTGGCCAGGCTGCTCCACCTACAGTAGAGAGAGAGTAAATGGCCGGGCTCCTGCAGCGACTCTCCCACAAACATTTAGGAGATAGAGGGGGGGGGGGGGCAATGTAACAGATTGGGGTTCCCGTTGGTTTTGCGTGTTAATTTTTCGGCAACCATTATGAACGTGTTCTTAGCATTGCTAGGAAGTGGGAAAATGATGTCGCCATTTTTTCTGATGAAATTTAGTGATTCCGAAAGGGTACTGAAAATTATGGCTGCGTTTGATAAGAAGAACGAAGCACAGAGTCCACTCTTCAAGTTTGTGCGGAGCTACATGAGGATGGTATTTCTCATTTACACATTCATCCGTGCTACCCGTGATGGTCTTTGGGAGCTGCATCTGTCATCCCTTGATGCTCTGTGCAAGTACTTCTTTGCTCATGACAAGCAGAAGTATGCCAGGCTGGTTCCACTCTACCTTGCAGAGATGAAAGCCCTTCAGGTCACAGATCCAGACATATATCAAGATTTCATGGATGGAAACTTTGTAGTCAACAAAAACAAGATCCCATTCTGTGCCATTGGGGTGGATCATGCTCTTGAGCACATCAACCGCATCATGAAAGTCACTGGAGAAATTGTGGGCATTACACAGAATGCCAGTCTTCGTGAGCGATTCTTCCTTATAGCTCCAGAGCTGAGTAGGCTCGCTGAAGAAGCACATGTGATGGCTGGCTCACCAACAGCTACACGCAAGGAACACCATGATCTGTCACTGGCTGTCTGGACAAGGCAGGAAGAGAACATTGCTCGACTGAAGAGTGTGCTCAGATCCTCCATAAATCCTATGAAATATGAGGGTGAAGACCTGACCAACATCATCACAAAGGGTGTGATGCCAGCCGAGGTGCCAAGTTTGTTGAGGAGCGCATCAACACAAATGAGGTCAGTGTCTGGGCCAGAATGAAGAAGGTTCAACTGAAGACGTGGAAAAGTGCAAGGAAGTCAGTGACACACAAACTGGCTGATCAGGTAGTAGAGCTCAAGGATGACAGATCACTATTTGCCTGCATGTTGATTGTTGCTCGGTCACGCCCTGAGATCAACCTCAAGGTCAGCATTGGCCAGCATGAGTTCACGTCCCTCCCACGAGCTTTGTTCACAGTGAGTGGCGAACTCCTACCATGTACAGACAAGAGCAAGCTGATGGCTATACTTGAGGAGCTGCCAAACAAAACTGGTGGTGATCTGCAGCCAGAGGATGTCACCAATGACACTGCTCCATTGCCACCAAGGAAGGTGACTGTCATTGATGGTATGGCAGTTTTCCATGCAATGGGTAAGCCACCTTGGGTCAAGACATGCGCCCAATGGGCTGACCACTTCACAGCCACATTGGACAGCAAGTGCAGTGACTATGATGAGGTCCATCTAGTCTTTGACCGCTATGATCTTCCCACTTCACTGAAGGAGGCCACGAGAGATAGACGCCAGGGTGGCAAGCCGGCTACTACTTATCATGTCACAGACAACACACCAGTCAGTAAGATGTCAGCAAAGCAATTCTTGTCCAGTACCACAACCAAAGATGAACTGACGGTTTATCTTGCAAAGAAAGGTCTCCACCACTTTGAGGGTAAGCCCAAGGTCTTCATCGTGACTTCACGGCAAGAGACCCTTTCGAACACTATGGATGTTCAACATCTCTGCAGCTCCCAAGAAGAAGCTGACACAAGGCTTATCCTACACAGTCTGGATGCTGCTCGAAGAGGAGCAACAGAACTCTACATTCAGTCACCTGACACTGATGTGTTTGTCCTTGCAATCCACCGTTATCATCAGCTCTGCAGGAACACCTACTTCGTCACTGGTGTGGGGAACAAGAAGCGGGTAATCCCACTGGGACCAGTAGTGAATGCACTTGGCGCTGCAAAGGCTGAAGCCTTACCAGGATTTCATGCCTTCTCTGGAGCCGACATAACAGGCCGATTTGCTGGCAAGGGTAAGCTGACCTGTTGGCAAGCACTAAACAGATGCTCCATGGAGGTGGTATCTGCATTTGCTTCCCTGGGAACCTGCGACGAGCTGGGTGTTGACACTGAACGTGCCATTGAAACATTTGTTTGCAAGGTCTATGAGCCTGGTACCACTGTGGTGGATGTTGGTGAACTTAGGTGGAAGCTTTTCACCAAGAAACAACTAGAAGCTCAACACGAGGAGCCTTACATGAAGCCATTGCCCGAGAACATTACCAGGCCATGGTGTGGTACCAGGATGACATTCCCCACCCTCAGCTACCACCATCAACACGCCATGGGTGGAAGGAAGAGGGGGATAGACTAGTGCCAGTCCCAACAAGGGATCCTCCAGCTCCAGCCACAGTTACTCACCTCATCACATGTGGGTGCAAGAAGACCAGTTGTGGGTCCAACTGTTCCTGTAGGTCCCAGCGCCTCAACTGCTCCGAGATGTGTAGGTGTGGAGCCGATAAGGTGTGCAGTAACGTCAGCCAGGCACTCTTGGGAATTGATGAGGATGGAGAAGAAGGAGATCCTTCCATCTAACTATGAACACAAACACTAGCTGCACATTAATGTTCTATCCTCTTTTAAAGCTGACCAGAACCAGCCAGAATGGTGGATGGAGAGAATGAAGATAAACATGTTTGAGCAATGACATTATCAGTGTTTGTACACTATAGAAGCAAAAACAATTTAGTTTGTTGAAAGGAGTGTTATTGGTTTATCAAAATGTAAACTTTCAGCAATAATATTGGATGTTTGACTTGGATACAGTAGTGTTTATGTTGTTTTTTGAGGTAACGTAATCAAATTATTTAGCACGATTTGGGCCATAATTTAAAATTTATAGAAACGTATAAGGAAATGGGCCAAAAAAATGGCGACATAATTTGTTTGCAAGTTAAATCCTTCCAGAAGACAGTCCAACCAGTAGCCAAAAATTAACATTTGAAACCAACGTGAAAACATTGCCCCCCCCCCACAAAGATACAACATTTTAGGAGAGACAATTTTTAGGAGAGACTAACTGGCCAGGCTGCTCCCACCCAGAGAGATATTTGTGGGATTATTTTTGGTGAGGCGTCTGACTGGGGGTGCGACACATTATACGAAGCATGACCTAGGACAGTAGACGACGCATTAAACGAAGCATGACCTAGCGACTACCTGGCCGGGCTGCTCCACCTAGAGAGAGACTACCTGGTCGGGCTGCTGCGGCGTCGCCGCTGTGCGGGTCCCTGTCGTGATTTTCACACAGACATCTTTAGGCGATCTTCTGCTGTCCAACGTGAGTTGGTGGAATTGGGATCGATCGGAAATACTTCGATCCGAGAGCTACGATCACCCCAGTCAGACGACTCACCAAAAATAAATTCTGCTATACGACTTGAGTTGGCGATGAACATTTTTTCTTCGGGAGGGTCTAACTTTCTGTGTGTCAAAAATTTAAAGAAATCGAATTGTCAATTATTTTGCCACGACATCTTTCACCGAGAGAAGAAATTGTAAAAACTAGGAAGGACAAATAAAAGAAAAACATGAACAATTCCATTTTATTTTACGATATACATAATACGAAGCATTACCTAGCTATAAGACGAATTATAAATACAAAGCACCACAGTACCAGTTACTCCCATTAATTTTTAGGTCACTTCACTTGATCCTAAAGTTAAGAAAGTGGAGGATCTGATGGGAAGGGATTGAGAGGTGCTTAGTCGGCCGTTGTCAAAGAAACCCAGAGAGAGACTACCTGGCCGGGGTGCTCCACTCAGAGAGGCGACTACCTGGCCGGGCTGCTCCACCTACAGTAGAGAGAGACTAACTGGCCGGGCTCCTGGGGTGACTCACCCACAAAAATTTAAGAGAGACAAAATTTAGGACGAAGACTTTGACGACGACGAGCTGCGCCGTGTTGCCTGTGTTGGTGCACCTGTGCGACGCAATATACGAAGCATGACAGCGAGAGAGAGAGTGTGTACATCGTCAGAGCACAGCCACCGCCGCCGTATTCTGTGTGCTTGCTGCGCCGTGTTGCCTGTGTTGGTGCACCTGTGCGACCCATTATACGAAGCGTGACAGCGAGAGGGAGAGTGGGTAACTCTCTCTCTCTCACACACACACTGTGTCTGTCTCTCTCTCTCTCTGAGTCAAAGATTTTTGAGCTAATATAGGAGAGAGACTACCTGGCCGGGCTGCTCCACCCAGAGAGATTTTTGTGGGATTATTTTTGGTGAGGCGTCTGACTGGGGGTGCGACACATTATACGAAGCATGACCTAGGACAGTAGACGACGCATTAAATGAAGCATGACCTAGCTATACGACGCATTATACGAAACGTGACAGCGAGAGGGAGAGTGTGTACCTCGTCAGAGCTCAGCCACCGCCGCCGTATTCTATGTGCTTGCTGCACCGTCTTGCCTGTGTTGGTGCACCTGTGCCAACACAGGCACACACGACACCGTATTCGGCCCCTCGATTGGGTTATGAAACGATCTTTCACTCACAAAAATTTAGGAGAGAAGAAATTGTAACAACTAAGACAAATAAAAGAAAAACATGAAAAATTCCTTTTTATTTTCCGATTTACATTATACGAAGCATTACCTAGTTATACGACGAAATATAAGTACGAAACACCACAGTACCAGTTACTCCCATAAATTTTAGGTCGCTTCACTTGATCCTAAAGTTAAGAAAGTGGAGGATCTGATGGGAAGGAATGGAGAGGTGCTTAGTCGGCCGTTGTCAAAGATACCCAGAGAGAGACTACCTGGTCGGGCTGCTCCGCCCAGAGAGGCGACTACCTGGTCGGGCTGCTCCACCTACAGTAGAGAGAGACTAACTGGCCGGGCTCTTGCGGCGACACACCCACAAAAATTTAGGAGAGACAAAATTTAGGAGAGACTACCTGGTCGGGCTGCTCCCACCCAGAGAGATTTTTGTGGGATTATTTTTGGTGAGGCGTCTGACTGGGGGTGCGACACATTATACGAAGCATGACCTAGGACATTAGACGACGCATTAAACGAAGCATGACCTAGCGATTACCTGGCAGGGCGGCTCTACCTAGAGAGAGACTACCTGGTCGGGCTGCTGCGGCGTCGCCGCTGTGCGGGACCCTGTCGTGATTTTCACACACAAATCTTTAGGCGATCTTCTGCTGTCCACGTGAGTTGGTGGAATTGGGATC